>SRMA01025410.1:0-111555 GCA_007224835.1 Danionella cerebrum | reverse complement strand
TAATAAGTTTAAGTGAGATAACAATATGTTGGCTCTGCAAGCCAACATAATAAGTTTAGGAGAGATAACAATATGTTGGCTCTGCAAGCCAACATAATAAATAAATTAATACATTTTAGTTATGTTATCCGCATGTTACATTTTTTTAGGAATATATTTTATGTCGTAGAGGCTGAATTAAGCTTCTTATTGACTTGACTTCCGTCTGTGTGAATGTGCATTCGATCACATGATTACACTGGGAGCAGCTAAATTGGAATGTTTACTTGTAAAGACTCTATTTTATTTTTGCTTATGAGCCGCACATATATCACATCCAACAAATTATTTAAATATCATTAATAATAGAAGTATAAAAGAATGCAATCGCAAGATGCTTATAGCAGTGAACATTGGGATCATTTAGAAGTATACACCATTATTCAAACTTTAGATTATATTTTATTAGCATTAGTGTTCATATGCAGTAGAATAATTTATGCATCATTGTAAAAAGAAGGTGAAATGCATTTAATTGTTTAATATAATGACCGGTCTCAAAAAGCCAAAAGACTGTCAACATTCAAAATGGAAGAATATTTTGCCGTTGCATTTTTCTAGTGCATTCTAATCTAGTACTGGGCAGAAAACTAAAGCCCTAAATTGGTATAAAATATGAACACAAATAGATACTTGTCAAAACGAATGAGGAAGGATCTTCACTGCATTGCTTCTCTATAGACTTCATTTGGACCAAAAAAGCTCAACATTGGCCCTGATGAAGACATGAAGAGCTAGAAGTGAGCTCGAATGGAACAAACCATAGAATGCTCTAATTTTCGACAAAAAGGACATGGATAAATTCTTTGAGAAGCCCCTCAACTATGGAAATAATACATATGTGGTGGATTTGAATGTTGAAGTGTTTCAAAACAGGGGTCTGTATTCAGGCCTATGTTCTTTTTTTCTCCGTGCCTTATCTCAAAGAAACACTTTTTAAGTATGTTCTGTTGCTGTGGAAATGTGCAAATAAATCCTAATTTCTAAGAAGACACCATGTATTCTATTGAACTTTTCCATTAATGGCTTGAGGGATTTTGTCCTCTGTTGCATTCCTTTGCTAACCCTACAATAATCCCACTAAGCTCTCAATGTAGCTTTAAAATTATCTTGTTATATAAAAAAACCCCCAAAAAACAACCAACCCTGAGATTAGAAGCCATGTGTAAACATTAAAACGAAAGGAATGTATGGATTATCAATTGAAAAAATACAAGAGAATTATTTCTGTATGTCTGATATTGTTGTGAGACAAAGAAAGGACATGGTTATTAACAATCTAGTGTCATTCAGTTTATTATAATAATTCACTGTGGAGTACGGCCTTTTATAGGTTTAACATTTAGCTTTGTTGATAGCTGCTTCCTTATGGTCTTTTATGTAGGGCAAAATGCCTGGAAGGCTTCTTTCTTAGACACAATACAGAAAGTCGAGCGTTAAAAATGCCCATTTGTGGTACTAAAGCTATATTCTCAGCTCTGTTATCATGATTTCTGGTTAATGGTGCAGCCAGAGAACATTTCAACAATAGATGCCTGTTGTGCTTTAGCAGCGGGATTTCTCCACAGTACGTTATGCCATTCGCACATAATGAATCTGAATAATATGCACATATATAAATGTATAGGGGTTTGTCAATGAAAGAAAAACTGTATTCACTAAAGCATTCATGTGATGTAGGAAGGAAATCATAAAGAGTAGCCAGAGCCATTCCTCTTGCAGCAATAAGTTCACTGCGTGATGCACCTGTGAAATGCCACTAAACTACTTTTTCAATGAGGTTTTTGAGAGATTTAGTGCCTTTTCCTTGTTACACTACATCCCAATGTTAGGCAGGCTGGGAAATGGATCAAGGCTCATGATCCTGATGTGAATAATGAGAGGTTATTATTGATAGTGCTGAACATCACTTTCAGCATCCTACTTCATTATTTAAGCTGAAATCCATGGAGAAGGAGGAAGATACACATTGTCGTGAAACACATGATGCTGGAAAAGAAGTAAAAGAAACCTCGACCACCATCGCCATTTGACTGGGACTGGAGCTTCCATCTATCTATACTAGAGTGGGCCTGTCTGGAGTAAGAATAGATGCTGGAGTCAGCTCAGTACATGGGTAAGTAAATGGGCAACTTTTCAATATTAATCACTTCCTTCTTCCATCTGTCTCCCTTTCCACCATCCACAAACTCCTTCCAGTCATCACAGCATAGGTTTGAGAAAGTAAGGGTCCCACAGCCTTCTTCCCAAAGTCAGAATGGCTCAAAATGTAATTTGTTATACTGGTGTTGAAAATCAAGAAAATGGAGGAAGATGCACATTTCATGGAACAAAAGGAACATCAGTGATTGCCCTCAATTGGTAGGTTGAGTACAGCTTTCATATTCTGAAACCCAAAAAGGAGCACTGTATGGGTAGCTGCCACCATCTTGAAGAAGATGAAGCCTATCGTTAGATAAGCAGGAGATATGGAGCTGTATCATATGCCATAGGTTGGGGCCTGCAGTAAGTAATTTGTTGCAGTAAGTAAGGCTCTGGAACATTCTTCCCCAAGCCAAGATGGTTCAAGATTTCATTGCTGAAATCCAGGGAAGAGGGAGGTGCACACCGTCATGGAAAAATAACATTTGGGAGTGAAGCAAAAGAGCCCTCCATTGCTATTGTCGCTGGTGACTTCCCTGAGCTGCCTGCAATCGGGATGTTGAGTGCTGCTGTCTACTAGAAAACTGCGTGGAAGAGAGATGTAGGTGAGGGGGAAAGATTCAGGAGTGAGAAGAAAGCCTACCAGAACATACCATAGCAGTTTGTACAGTTTGTGACATTTGTACATACCTACATATGTATACATATATAAATATAACATTGATAACATGCAACATTGAATGTGGAAATAAATATGCCTTTGAACGTTTTAGCTGTTAAGGAACAGAACAATTTGTGACTTTCACATTATGGGCACTGAGAATCTTTTCAGCTGCATGTCAAAAACATTTCACACCACATTTCCAAAATGACAACTGAAGGAGAAAATTCAAAATGCCCTTTGGGTTTAGTAGATACAGCTGATTTAGTTCAATAATTTGCATGCAGCATTGTAGGGCTGGCAAATTACAGTCGGATGTACATTTTGTTTAAAGGAAAGATGAATCAATGTTTATCTGAGATCTGAAATAATACTTCAGCTATGTCCAACTTTGGAATCTGCTTCCTTCAATGAATGCAGACCTCAAAAGTCTGTTCTTAGATGTTTCTAAAGGCTAATGTGAGCAGCTTTTTTTACCCATATTGCAAACATATTTCACATTATCTTCGCATCAAAATTATATAAACTAAATTCATGTTTAGATTTAAAAGCAACTCAATATTTTCTTGGAGACGATAAACATAGTTATCCCTCAAGGTTTTGTACAGTGAAGGAAAGACGTGTTTGACTTGATGCTGATTATGACTTCAACTCCCTCCACAGATTTTCTCCACAGAGTCCTCAGATGAAGGCAACATTGCTACTCATCCACCCTCACTTACCCCTAACTACTCTCACTGTGAGTATATGCAAAAGTGAAGGTAATTTCATATCAACCTGTCCTCTATCAGCAACCTCTACCTCATGAAGCCGAAACAGAAGTCACACGAAAGCTTTAACCTTTAATGGTCATGGCAGGTTTGTCCCCGTCATTGGAGTGACACAATATTAAGATGGTGAGAGCTGGGTGCCCAACATTACGCTACAAAAACAGAAACCAATAGATGTCATCACAGACACTACTAAATTTGTATGCAGTCGGGGATGTTTTAGCTATAAAATCATTCTTTCTTGGACAGTGCTACCATCAGGATGTGCATCACAAAGTGTTATCCATTTAAACAATGAAACCATGAGGCACATGTTTAGCTGCAAACAGCACAGTAAAAGTTTCCTACCTCAAGATACACCACCCATGGCATGACCAGTGTGGCCACAAGCAGATCTGCTACAGCCAGACTGACAATGAGGTAATTAGTGGTGGTCTGCAGCGCTTTTTCTCGGGAAACAGCCATACACACCAACACATTCCCAAAAACAATGACAAAGATGAGGAGCGTCAGCAGCATGGCATAGAAGTTGTACTGATGCTTGGCCTCACAGGTCGTGGCATTGAGTGACCAGGTCCCATTGTCATTATAAGAGTCATTGTAGGGATACTCCGTAAGGAAATCCATGAAGATGCCTGAAACTGAGAAAACAAGCCACATCAGTGAAGCCAAGATAAAGCATATAACTAGTGGCAATCCAAGGAAATCTATTCAAACTTTAACTGAGGATACTTAAAGGGACAAAGGGTTTGTATAAGGATATGTGCGATGCATAATGCAAGATACACGCTAAAATGAAAAGAAACACTTAATAATTCCTATAAGCTTACATCCATTACACAGATAAAATATCAGTCTGATCAGTTTGGAAGCAACACTTTCACCTGGCATTGTGCAATTGGACCAATAAATTGGTGGAGGCTTATTCTTTCTGGCTAATATTTGGTACTTTTTTTTCATTTTTCCAGTGCATTTAGAATTTTTCACGACCACAAAGTGACAAATGTTAAACTCACGTGTGAAACCCTCCCAATAGGTATTAACAATAACATATAAGTTCAGACAATTCAGTCAAATATAATGAACAATAATAATTTTAAATCAAGATGCCAGTTTCCATTTTAGCATGTGTTTGTGAGGGTGTAGACATAACAGCCTGTTATTGATTATAAAATCACACTCAGATCTATCTTCTTGAGGATTTTTGGGGATAGTTTTTCCCCTCACACACTCGCCATATGTTTATATTGGTCTTTTTTTAATTGCAAAATATCTTAGCAAAGATGTGACTGAAGGCTCTTTTGAACAGCTTTATTATTTTGAGTAACTCAGCTTTACATTAAATCACACATTTGTGGCTGGTTTAAATTGTGGAACAAAGCAACAGTTGCAAATAACGCTGCAAGCAGCAATCAAAGGGCTCGAACACCTCTGGTGCCATCGCCTCTCTGTGGCCAGTTTGTTGTGCTATGCGCTGCAACCAATCCTTATTTACAAGAAGTGTTCAAGTGAGAATTGTTAAAAATACTGAATGATACAGGCACATTAAATAATGAGTTTTGGCAAATATTCAAGTTACATTTGTCAAAATTTGTAAAAAAAAAAGAAAACTACATTATCATTGTTAACTTTTGTATCTCCTGTGGCGACCTGGTGGCACCATAACCAAGAGACTATGTTGTTCAGACATGGGTTGTTAACATTTGGTAAATTTGGTACCATTCACTTGTATGGCTGAGGTAGAAGAGTTTCTTCTTTATGGTGAAATTCCAAATTATTATAGCCACTGTGAGCACATAGTTTAACAAAACCAAAAAAGCTTCGCAATTTAACAAACCTTAAGATAAGACTCATGGGGTATTGTGGTGAAAAGATACTATCTCTGGGAGAAGTTTGTGAAAGTATAACATGAAAAAAAGCATGCATATTACTTACTCTGTGTTCAACAAACTCTTAGTGGACCATAAGCTGACATGTTAGGTGGCGCTATGAAGCCATTTTTCAATACTTACATTTCAAAACCATACCAGATGTAAATTTTCACCAGTTCTGAAGTGTGTGCAAAATTCTTTGACTTTTCGACCCTCAAAAGCCACAAAACTATAACAGTCTATAACTATAACAGCGCACCTTTTGTGCTTGAGCCCTTAAAACAAGCATTTTAACTGATAGATAACTGATGGAAAAGATGCTGGTTTTGAAAGTATAAAAACACCAGTTTCCAATTGATTTTTTTTTTATTTAAAAAACTAATTTTATATTTGCTGAAATATATCTGTACAAAAAATAAACAAATAAATATTCTTGATTTCGTTCATATATATATATATAACCTAGAAAGCATTAAAAAGTTTTGCTATAATATTACAAAGAAGGTGCGTGTTGCCCAAAATTGTAACAAGCATATAATTCTTTTCTGTGGCTCAATCAGTAGAGCATTGCACAAAGATTGGGGTTCATAGCCTAGAGGCAAGAACTGATAATATATGATTCCATTGCCTGAAAGTGTATTTTATATCTTTGTACATCTGAAAACAGAATGAACGATTAGTTTGATTCAATAATTTATGTCACAGAAAACATGTTGTGGCTGCATTATGAGTGATTCATATTTTTATTGTCATAAAAGCAGTGAGTCACCAAGGAAGAGTGAATGAAAGAGAATGAGGTCGATGCACACACAGAGCATTTAAAATGAACAATCAGCATGCAGCCTTCAGAAAACTCTCTCACAATGACACACATCTTCGTTTGTTCCCAGAATATTTGAGGCTCATACATTACATAAATCACCAATCCTTCCTCATCTAAGCTCTATAACTCTGCACAGCTGCTGAAATGTTATTGATTTGTCTGTGTGAATAGTTGCATAAAAGCTGTCTTGTATTGATTTGGAATTTGCACTGCAATATCCTGGTGCAGAATCAACATCTCGAAGACAGTGAAAAGAGCAGCCAGGCTGAGATGAAAACTGCAGCAAGAGATTACAAACCAAATCTCCAAAACACATCAAACTAGCGTTTTGATTTAGAAACTTCTAATATCAGTATTCAAATTGTTGTAATATCCTGGTTTGCTCTATCTCATTGTTCATGCTGGTTTAAAATGAAGAACCACAGGAAAAGATTAAAGTGTACAATTTTTACTTACTAAGCATAAATCAAACAAGAATTACAGAGTAATCTGGGTCATATAGAATTGTGACGTACAACTGCCTCTTTCTTTTGATTTTCGACTTAAATATGGGTTGGCAATGTCTTTTTTTAGAAGCCAACAGGAGTTCCAAGGCTGCCTCTACAAGGTCTGCTTGACTCCTGTTGCACCAGTCTTTTTTAGTCTTGCAGGCTTCACCCTAATAATGAGCTTGTGTCTTGTCCCATCAACCCATGGTCCTGTATTTAACTCTCCAGCAGCTCACTCAGTTTGTTCCCTTTTTAACTGCTGACGTTTTATATTTCTAAGAAAACTTCTTTTGAAGAAGTTCAAAAGAAGTTCTTCTGAATCTTTTGAGAAAACATTTTTTTTCAAAGATTGTATATCTATTAGAAAAAGCTATGCTAAATAAAAAAAAACAACGCATTTGACAGATCTGCAACCTAACAATATGTTCTGTTTCTAAATGTAGCAATGATGCCATGTTTACAACAATGTAAAATCTGCTCAGTATTAATTTAACTTTGCCTCTTTGTTGCTGAGACATGTAGTTATGAGGCACATTCAAGATCAGAGTCTCTTCTGAACTTCAGGTTTTATATGGAGGAAAAATCCTTCTTTTTCCTGCGTATATCCTGCATAAACTTGCTTCTTGAGCTTTTAAATGTTCAAATACATCCGTGGTCAGGATAATGGAAATTAAAAGTATGGCCGGAGTATGAGAGAGAGATGGATACCATTAGTTTTATTCAGAATCTTTCATGCATGTTTGTGTAATGCTGTATTCCTTTTTTGTGAGCTGAAAATGGCTTGATTTTCCTAGCACCACACCTCTAGAGGGCTCCCTCCCAGGAGCCTAGCAAGAAACAAAAGACAAATGGAAAACCATGTGAAATTTACTAAGGCCCACAGCCTGCCTAAATGATGGACACTGGAAAAGTGGAAGAAGGTGGATTTTTCAGTTGAATTACACCACAGTTACCACAAATATTGCAGGAGACCTTCCGAAGCACACATGGATCCAAGATTCATCCAGGAAACAGTGAAGTATGGTAGTGAAAAAAAATCATGGTCTGGGGTTACATCCAGTATGGGGTTGTGAGAGAGATCTGCAGAGTCAAAGGCAACATCAATAAATGCCAAGAAATCTTAGCTACCTCTTTATATTCCCAACCATAAAGGAGACCAAAATCTACAGCAGGATGGTGCTCCATGGCATACTTTCATCTCCATATCAAAGTTCCTCAAGGCAAAGAAGAGTAGGATGAAAGAGGAAGCATGGAAGACAGAAACCAAAGAATATTGGTGAACTCTGTGGGGCACACAGGACTGGTTTCTTTGCTTTATTTGATGACTTAATCAGTGAGTTGTATGAACCCTTCAAGCTCATAAAAGATATTCAACTTGCATCTAACAGCATTACTCTTTAATTTACTGACACATTTTTGTATTTTGATTTCTGTAAAAGTGTCACAGTTGGATAAAACTGTGACCATTTTGAATGTTTTATGTTAATCTGTGAAGTGTTTGGTGTGCTATATGTTTGAGTTTATGTTCAGTTTACAAACATACATTGAAATAAATACACTCACACAGTCATTTTGCACAACATTTAATGGAAAACACACGGCATTCACTTACCATTTTTCATTTTCAGAACCTGTTCATTTCAAAACCCATTCATTTTATACTCAATCTTTACCATGCCATACTGTTCCACCATCTTGGATGATGACATCATCAAGGTCACAAAAACATTTTTCTGTTAACTTGTTTGTTTTGCAATGTTTTGTCTAAATTGTGTTATGAATAAGTGTATTTTGAGTTTGTATGTGCTTTACTGTTTTTATTCATTTTTGCTGTTTGTGCTCATAGCAAAATTTTTCCACCACATGAAATTATGAAATGGTATGATCCAGGGGCGGAGCCTGCAACATAAAAGGGCTCCCAGACTTCCATTTTGTGTGGGTTGTTGTAGGAGTATGGTGTGTCGGTGTCATCAAATGCAAGTAGCTATAAATATTGTTGTGTCTTTCTTGCTTTGTTTTTGGATGTTTTTCTGGGGAGTTTTTGTTTTTTCTGGGATTTTTGCACCAATAAAAAACTACATTTTTGTTACATCTGCAAAGTTTTTGTTGTTTTTTTTTATTTAAATAATAAATCTTTTTTTCAGAGAAACTAATTTATATTAATGCATTAAACATATATTGGGGGGGGGGGTTAAGCTTTTTATGTAAGTGATCAATCATGAGCTTTGTTTGAATGAGATTTGGAGTAATCGATTGGTCACACATTTTGCTACTCTTACAATATTCCCTCTGTTTACAGTATTTGCTCACAATAAGCCAAAGGCCTTATCCTTATGAGCCTTTAGGCAGCTGTCTTCACATTGATTTGAACTGAGACAAAATTCAAGAGGGATGTCACTCAATATGTTTTTGTGATAACAAATCAGTATATTGAGCATCGTTCGCATTCTAGCAACATTTACCAAGTGACAAAAAATTACCTTTTTAAAGAAAAGCAATGTGAATGACATTTTAGGAGCAGATACTCTAGTCAGTTCTCAACAATGTCATATTCAGCCTCAGGGGCTGTAAACATCAAACGGTTTCTAGCTCACACTTTTCTTCAGGATTTAAAGACTTTATTTAATTACTTGCCAAAGTGTCTCATGCTAAAACACAATTGTGTCAAGACTCTAGACATATATCTCCACTTCACACAAAAATAGAGACAAATAGGTTGGTCATTCTTAGTGACAACTGGAACACTACATTACACCATCCCTAGCAACCAGATTGTTTAGCCTAGCAACTGTATCAGAAGATCGTCTAGTTACTTTCGTAACCATAGTTCCCTAAAGGAGGGAATGCAGGTGTATGTTTAGGCTTCAACTAAAGGGACTTCCCTGCCATGGGAGGGCTGTACCGAATTACCAACGGGCAATTAATTTGCAAGTGTAGATGATTATCAATCAACTGCTCTGTCAGAGCAAAGCAAACACTACACTACTTCTTCCGAGGAGCCGAACTCACTTACCTCACGGCACCTCAATTCAGCGAAATTAAAGGCATGGCAAGGGATACGTCTGAGTTCCCTTCTTTGGAGAACGGGGGTTACGAAAGTAACCTAGACGTTCCCTTTCAGTCGAGCCGCAGATATATGTCGAGTCTTCGACTAATGGGAACACCTTGAAAGCACCATGCCTCAAGTCCATCCAGACAGGATGACACTAAACTGAAGAGGTTAGAATTAGTGTCGCCTGAATGGGAACACCCTCTGCCCCTTAACCCTTTTATGAATCTTTTATGGGGAGGTGGCAGCACAAAAGTGAGCCACGCAAGGCGGGGCAACCAGAAGGAGGGCACTCCTGATGTGGAACAGGGGTGCGTGGAGACCGCATCGAGACCTAAGTGAGGGCTACCCGTGAACCACCGTTCCACCAAAAAAGGGGCAGGAACGGAAGCCATTGTTCTCCACAAGGAGGGGTGGTGAATGGAAACAGGGTAATACGAACTACCAAGGGGGAGTTGTATAGACTACATCGTATAGATCGCAGGGCAACACACACATTCACACCTAAGGGAAATTTAGATTATTCAAGTAACCTGAACCCGAGAACATGAAACTTCTTGAAGGAAGGTCACCGTTTTTTTGTTAGATATAAAAATAAATAAAATAAATTAAAAAAACTATTAAAAACAATTAACATACATATATATGTTAATGATATACATTTTACATTTTAATGCGTTGCTCAAGTTATTAACAGAATTTCTTACATATTCGCTAGGCTCAAAGAAGTTGCTTCAGTCCTTTCTTGTTATTTCCCATTAACAAGGACATGGACAAAGATCTTTATGAGAGTTCTGATGATTTATTTTTTAATCAGGTTTGGATAAGATTTAATCTTTCTGCAAACAACCACAAGCATCAAACGATTCTCTAGAAATAACTTCTCGGGATTCACTTGACTCCTCTACAACATTTCTATACGAGCCTGTCCTCCACTCCTAAATATAATTTATGTTCTCAAGGCTCTCTGGGCACAGCTGCATTTCTTCCCGGTCTATCTCTATCTTTCTCCTCTTTGGGCGCAGATATCACAGTCTGTGTTGAGCAGACGCCGTTAAACGCTTGACTCCACAACACTAACTTCTGAATGACCCAGGGAGATTTTGAGTCTCCGTTCAATAAGCTGTCAGCCGCTCTGGCGGCAGCGAAAACTCCTTCACACACAATCCAGAGATGGCTTTAGCTGGAATTGAATTTTAAAATACAGACTCTATTTATATTTTCATATTCTAAAACAAACTAAATAAGAAGTATTTCTACTGTTGATAAGATATTCTCATCACTAGCCTAGAACAATTCCATGGTTGATATTTTATATGAAACCACAATATGTTTTTAACGTGTTTTTTTGCATACCAATGTAATATTGATTGATTAATTTATTTTTGACGCTGTATTCCAAAATAAGCTCATGGTGCAGAAATGTACTCCAGCTGAGCCACCCTGGACAGTTCAGTCGTCCATCACAGTCAATGCAATAAATGCAATTAAAAATGACAGGGGCTGCAGGGCCGTTTTATACCAATACCAAACACACGTACAGTATGCTAATGAATGTGTGCCTTTGATCTCTAGTGTGTTATTGGCAGCTCACCGCGTTTCATTGCTTCTGACCTCAGTGAATTAATAATGGAAGGTTTTCGTGCGTTGCTGATCCAGTGATGCTTTGTTAGTATTTTCAAAAGCAACACGACGTTTTTTGCACCAAAATTTAAGGCACATTGTGATCACAGGAAGGACAACCAACTGGCCAAATATTCAGTGGCTGGTGAAATATCACAAAAAAGTGGAAATAGATCCAACAATAACACAGTTTGGAAAGCAGAGCAACAAAAGGCAATTTCAATGTGGTTTTCTTTATAGCAGCCCTCCGCTCAATAAAAGTAGCCTTTTTTTCTGAGATCCACTCAAACATTGGATTGGAAGGAAAAATGGTATTGCAGTTTTGGCCAGCAGAGCATCATTCAGTCCTATCTCAGAGATAGATAGCAGCCTGTGCTATTTGTGGCATTGCTCTATGATGGACTGCGGCAGTTATTGCTTTGTGATGGAGTGCTGCTAGAAACCAATTGGAATTTGTAAAGTTGAGGAAATAATTTATGTGATAAAACAGTGTATTATGTAATGAAAGAGATTAAAAAAATATCCATCTTTTCTTTCTAATCGATATCTTTGGGTGAAAGGTAGAAGTATACTCATTGGCCACTGAGCACCTCCAATGCATTTAAGCTTGTAGTCATGGTCAAGACGACCTGCTGCGGTTTAAAATGACCTTGTTGTTGATGACATACAACGTGGTCAGAGTATTTCAGAAACTGCTGATCTACTGAGATTATAACACACAAACATTGTAGGGTTTATAGAAAATGTTCCAAAAAAGGAAAGTTATTCTGTGGGAGCCCTTGCCTTGTTGATGCCAGAGGTCAGAAGAGAATTACCAGACTGATCCAAGCTGATAGAAAGGCAATAGCAACTCAAATAAGTACTTGTTATAATCGAGGTAAGCAGAAAAGCATCTTTAATCCGAACTTTGAGGTGAATGGGCTACAGCAGCAGAAGACCACACCGCGGGCCACTTTCCAGAACAAGAAACCAAGGCTTCAATTTACACAGTCAGAATTTGGAGTCAACAACATGAAAGCATGGATCCATCCTGCCTTGTATCTATGGTTTAGGCTGGTGGTGGTGGTGTAATGGTGTGGGGATATTGTTTTGGCACACTTTGGACCCATTAGTACCAACTGAGCATCTTGTCAATGCCACAGCCCACCAGAATATTGTTGCTGACCGTGTCTATGTCTTTATGACCAAAGTTTACCTTTATGTCAAAATCCTGCTTGAATCATCCCAGACTGGTAATTTCCCAATACAGAGTCAACCAAATCCAGTAGAGCACCTTTGGGATGTAGTGGAATAGGAGATGCGCATCATGGATGTGTAGCCGACGAATCTGCAGCAACTGCATTATGCAAATCCATTTTATCAATGTGGACCAAACTCTCTGTAGAAAGTTTTTAGAACTATGCCAGTTCTTAAAAGCAAAAGTGGTACTAGCAAGGTGTGGCTAATAAAGCCTGGGGAGTAGTACAGTTTCAGTATTTTATGACTCCTGGACATCTGAAACGCGAAGGTACTCTATTGACAAGTCGCCAGTACATCACATTTGCAAGAAATTTACTAAGATAAAATATACGTTTTTTTTTTTGTTTTTTTTGAAAAGCATCCCGACAAAAGCTCCTTCTGTAATGTTGATGTTCTACAAAAGCATAAAATTAAAATTAAAATAAAACCCAGTGCCATGCTCTTGATCACATTCTGATTTGGAAATAGAAGATTGAGAGTCTATGGAGAGGACGTAAGGTCACAACCCCATTATCTGGCTGTGTTTACAAGGAGACTAAAATCTGATGAAATTGTAGTTTATTAAGTCACATGTAAAAAGGTAATGATGCATAATGTACCTATTAATATAGATCCAAATCAAACGTCTAGGTTACTTGCGTAACCCCACGTTCCCTGAATAGGGAACGGAGACGTTAGTCGGGATTAGACCGACTGAATGGGAGCTAATCACCGTGAGAGCGACTGACGAACATATTAACGGGCAAATTAATTTGCAGGCGAAGGTGATTGATTAGCAATCAGCCGGGTATAAAGCCGGGCGTGCCTAAGCCTCAGTATGGAATTTTCCGAGGAGCTGGACCTACTTACCTCCCAGCTTACCTCAGATCCATGACTTCCAGGGCATGGCGAAGGGTAACGTCTCCGTTCCCTATTCAGGGAACGTGGGTTACGCAAGTAACCTAGACGTTCCCTTTCAGTCGGTCCCGGAGACGTTAGTCGGGATTAGACCGACTGAATGGGAGCCTCTGTAAAGGGCCATGCCCAAAGTCCATCCAGACAGGTCGGCACTAAACCCAAGAGAGGGGTTAGTAAGAGGCCGTTAGTACCGGAATGGGAACTCCTTCTGCCCCTGCCCGGAATACTCATTGACGGGGAAGTCGTCCAACACTGAGAGCTTCTGCTGTACTTGGTTGATGCTGACGACCAGAAGGAGGCACCCCCCGACCCGCAGGGAGGAGTGGCGGAGATCGCATCGAGGCCCGAAGGGCTACCAGCGGGTCATCGTTCTGCAAGAGAGAGGAGGCAGAGACGGAAGTCATCGTTACGCGCCAAAGCAAGGGGAGTAACGGAACGGGTTCATACTAGCCACCTGAAGGTGGAGCTGTATAAGAACATAGAAAGGGAGCGCCAGAGAGGGACTCCCAGATCTGTACCCTAGTTCTGCGGGGACCAGGCCGGAGCAAAGCCACCACACGGAACCTGGCAGCGCTGACTGCTCTGCTCAGTCAGATGCCGAAGGGGGGAGGATGGGAGAGCCACCCGAAGGGGGAGCTCTTAGAAAGGTGTACTCCTCCCGATGACGAGGAGAGTACTGCAAGCTTACACCTGCTCCGTCCCCTAAGGGTGACTGCCACCACTCAGGACCCCAGAGGGAACAGAGCCTACATCAAGGTTGTACAACCTGATGAACGTGTTAGGTGTAGACCAGCCCGCAGCTCTCCAAATGTCGGCGAGTGAGGCCCTTCTAGCCAACGCCCACGAGGCAGCGATGCCGCGAGTGGAGTGGGCCCTCAGATGGAGAGGGCAGGGAACCTCACACGCCCCATAAGCTAGGTGGATAGCCGCACTAGCCAGTGGGCAAGCCTTTGCTTGGAGACAGCGGAACCCTTACGCTGGCCTCCCAAACATATGAAGAGCTGCTGGGAGCGACGAAGCTCCCGGGTTCTGTCCAAGTAGATCCGGAGAGCTCGCACAGGACATAACGAACCCTGGGCTGGTTCTGCCTCCTCCCGGGGCAGAGCTTGCAGGGTCACCACCTGGTCCCGGAAGGGGACGGATGGGACCTTGGGGATGAATCCGGGCCTGGGTCTGATGGTAACCAGAGAATCACCAGGGCCTAATTCCAGGCAGGATTCGTCGGCGGACAGTGCCTGGAGATCTCCCAACCTCTTAATTGAGGCCAAAGCAAGCAGGAGTGCGGTCTTCCGTGAGAGGACACGCTGCTCTGCCAAATGCCAGGGCTCAAAAGGTGACTTCCGCAGCCCCGAAGGGCGACGGAGAGGTCCCAAGAGGAATGGAGGGTGGTCTAGGAGGCCGGAGGCGCCTAGCCCCCTTGAGAAATCTCACCATAGTGCGTGGCTGCCCACTGATTTCCCTTCAACCCGGAGGTGGAAGGAGAAATAGCGGCGGCGTAGACCTAGAGGGACGATGGGGACAGCCCCCGATCGAACCTCTCCTGGAGAAGGTCAACACGACTCAGATGGGGCATGTCCCGGGGTCTTCCTGGCGGGAAGAGCACCATTCGACGAACCGACCCCACTTGCCAGCGTAGCACACTCAGTGGAGGGGGCTAACGCATGGTATAGGTAGTCACCGCGAGGGGTGGTAGAGGCTCGGGGTCCACCGCGGACAGATATGCCATACAAGTAGGGCCCAGAGGTCTGGCCGCGGGTGCCTGTATCCCCCCCCCCTTGAGTCAGATCTGGACTCAGGGGGAATCGGCCAAGGGGGGGCTGTCACGAGCGCAGAGAGGTCTGGAGACCATACTCTGTTCGGCCAGAAGAGGGCGAAAGAGTAGCCCGCGCTCGTCCCCCCTGACCATGCACAGAGGTTGTGCTAGGAGGCTTCACTGGGGAAAACGCGCATAAGCGTTTGTTCCTGGGCCAGCAGTGAGCCGGCGCATCTGTCCCGAGAGGAGCCAGGGACAGGAATAGGAGCCGGCAATGGGTATTCACACGGGAGGCAGCAGGTACCTGGGCCTCGCCGAAGATGTCCCAATCTGCTAAACAGCCCGAGGATGGAGTCGCCAATCTCCTGTCGAGGGGTGGAATCTGGACGGCGGAACCGCGATCCTGTTACACTCCGCAGGGATATGAAGGCTCGAGCGACGGAAGTCGCTCTAACTCCAGAGGAGCAGCTGTTGGGCGAGGTAGTGCAGGAAGCGGGAGGGTACACCGATGTACGCTACTACCGCAGTGCTGTCGGTCCTGACCAGCACGTGCCGCCCCCGGAGGAGCGGGCAGAAGCGCCGTAGCGCCAAAATGACTGCAACTAGCTCGAGACGGTTTATGTGCCAGCAAGAGTGTCTTCCGGTCCAGGCACCGGACTCTCGGTGGGAACCGCACCATGCGCCCCAACCAGTCTTGGAGGCATCGGTGGTGACCACCACACGGTTGGGGTGGCTCGAAAGAGGCACCCCAGACCTCAGAAGCACTCGTCTTCCAGACCTTCAGGTAAGGGAGCATGTCTGCCGTGGGCAGACGTAGCGCTCCCTGACGCCATGCCCAACTCGGAACTCGCGAGAGAAGCCATTGCTGCAGTGGTCGCATACGCAGGAGCCCGAGTCGAATGACTGGGGCTGCGGCTGACATATGCCCCAGGAGCCTCTGAATTAACTTCAGTCTGACCACTGGTCGAGAGGACACCGCGAAGAGTGCGGTCAGCAAGGCCCTGGTGCGTTCTACCGATAATCGCGCCAGCATGCTCTCGGAGTTCAGCTCCATCCCGAGAAAAGAGATGACTCTCACGGGGGTGAGGTGGCTCTTTTCCCAGTTGACCTTCAGACCCAAACGGTTTAAGTGCGAAAGCACCTTGCCCTGGTGTCGGATCAACTGGTCTCTGGACGAGGCTATGAGAAGCCAGTCGTCGAGGTAATCCAGGATCCGAATGCCTGCCCGGCGGAGCGGGGCTAGCGCGGCCCTGACAACCTTCGTGAAGGTGCGAGGGGATAGGGCAAGACCGAAGGGTAGGACCTTGTACTGGTAAGCATGGCCCTGGAAACAGAACCTTAGAAAGGGTCTGTGCCTTGGAACCACTTCTACCTGGAAGTACGCGTCCTTCAGGTCGATTGTTGCGAACCAATCTCCAGGACGGATGCATGGTAGAATGCAGCGGACCGTCAGCATCTTGAACCGGTACTTGGCCAGGTGCCGGTTTAGACGCCTCAAATCCAAGATTGGTCGCAGCCCGCCTGCTTTCTTGGGGACCAGGAAGTATGGGCTGTAAAACCCTCGTTCCATATCGGCTGGGGGTACCGGCTCGACCGCACCTTTTGTTAAAAGGGCGTCGATCTCCTCTCGCAGGAATGAGGCGCCTGTTCGGGGAACAGGTGAAGCACACCTCGAAACCTGGGGGCGGACACGAATTGAGAATCGTGTAGCCCTGCCGGATTGTCCGGACCTCCCACTGTGAGACCCCGGGAAGCTTCCGCCAGGCTCCCAGGTAAGCTGACAGGGGTCGTGGTCGGGACGTGCCGATGGTCCCCATGGCGGGGCCGCCCGGAGGCGGACTTGTGGGCGGAATCACCAGGGAAGGACCCTGGGAGATGGTCAGATGAGGGCAGGGTTGGTGTGCCCCCGCGCTCTCTGCCATGGCCAGCGGGGCTCGGGCCCATGTCGGGATCTTCGTCGGAGACCGAGGAAGAGGAACCCCAGACCGTCGGGCATGCGAGACCGCTATTCTCGGGTAGGAAGTGAGTTCTATCTTTGACACAATAGGTGCCGCCGTCCCGGAGGACGGCAGCGAGGAGTGTGTGGTGGACTGGGGAGCTGGGTCGATGACCAGACCCAAAGAAGAGCTCGTTTCCTCCCGAGTCGCCAACCTCAGGGGAGCTTCACTAGAAACCCTCGTCTGCTTTCTAAAACCTCAGAGGTTGGCTCCGTCTTCCGCATGCAGGGGTTTTCCCCGGACCAGAGGTCGAAGGAGTAAACCAAGGCAGGAGACGTACTCTTTGGCAGCGAACAGGCGGAGAGGGTTCCGGCCCAGAAGCAACGCCTGCTGCTTCTGGCGTGGAACTATACCCAGACCCTCCGCCTGCCTCCTGATCGTGGAGACCTTTGACGAAAATCTCCACGGCGACGCCAAAGAGGCCATCCGGGGAGACAGGCGCGTACGGAAGCCGAAAATCGGTCCTCGGGACGCATTGAAGCCTGCTCGAACCACAGATGGCGTTCCTGGACCACAAGCGTGGACATCGCGTGACCGATGTTCAGCACGGCTGATCTTGTAGCACGAGGCGACAATCAGCGGCTGAAAGCTAGTCTCAGAGAGACTGCTGGTCACCACCACCCTGGTGCATGACACGGAGGACCTGTAGGGTCGCCATAGCATGCAATAATGCAGCAGATTTACCCGCAGCTGAATAAGCTCTCATCATCAGGACTGATGAGACCTCCCAGCTTTGGCGGGAACACCCGAACGAGACCGTCAAGCAGCAGCGCTGTCGGGGTAAGCACCGCGACAACCTACCCACTCTGGGAATCGAAGAGTAACCCGTATCTGCTGCATTGGCCAGAGTGGTGAAGAGGGAGGAGCTCAATCCCCTGACGGGCAGGGGAGCCTGCCAGAATTAGTGAGCTCCTCGTGCTTCTCGGGGAGAAAAAGGCACTAGCGGTATGCGGGGAACCTGTCCCGGCGCCTGCCTAGCCACCAATTCTCCAGCCGTGACAGCATCGACTCGGGGGGGAGGAGTCACCTCCCGCCGATCGAGGCTGCGGCTGTGAGAGCACCGCGAACGCCTCCGGCTCCAGCTCGGCTGCAATCCCGAAGGAGGCAGGCCGAACTGGAGAACCGAAAGCCGCGCCCCTTCCGATGCTGCGTGGGAGAGCAGATCGTTTACAGGATCATACGAGGTACCGGGCGACACCGAAGCGCCGTCCGATTCACCCGCAGACCAGACGGGAAGCACGCTCGGTGTTTGGGGATGACGCGAGGAATCACCTGACGCCGCTCTACCCAAAACTTCCGCGTGCGACTCAGCAGAGTGCTGCAATGCAAACACTCGCGCTTCACGAGAGCCGCGTCGGTGTGCTGGAAACCAAACACATCGCGCAACTCCCGTGACCGTCTTTTCAACGAGAAGCCCACAACAGCCAGGAATAGTGCACGTTTTGCTCATCGTGTCGTGAAAAATGGACAGGATACTGAGAAAAACGGCTGAATCACTGGACAGGCTTGCCTGAGAAGATCTTCGAGGTGCTGGCTTGCTGGTGGCATGCTATTCTGAGCTAGCAGAGGTCACACCAAAAGAGCCAAGAGGTAAGCAACCTGCTGATCTTTCAAGCTAGAAGCGTCAAAGTTCAGGAGAGAGAGTCTCACTCAGTCAGCTCCGAAGGAAAATTGCATACTGAGGCTTAGGCACGCCCGGCTTTATACCCGGCTGATTGCTAATCAATCACCTTCGCCTGAAAATTAATTTGCCCGTTAATATGTTCGTCAGTCGCTCTCACGGTGATTCGCTCCCATTCAGTCGGTCTAATCCCGACTAACGTCTCCGGGACCGACTGAAAGGGAACTAATATTGCATATACTTATCTCAGCTTAGAAAAATCATAGAGCAATAGGTGCTTTTTACTCATATTGACACAGGGAACATTATATTACGTCACTGACCCCTTCATTGCAACCAGACTGTTTATTAGCAGCTGATTTGGCATGTCTTTATCTCAGCTTTGGACAATCATATCACCATGGGGGATGGTTAATTTTAGTCATGTTGACATGAGAGACATTATATTGTCACTGTAGTAGACCAGCTCATGTAAGTGAACTCCAGAAATTAAACCAGACATTTCTTTCTTTATACAGTACACTAGGTGATGATCAGTACTGATGAGCACCCAACAAATTACTGTTCATCCAAACTAAAATATATTTTTAGGTTTTCAAGCCAGAATGCGTATCTTAATGTTCCTCACTCTGCAAAATAAAGACCAGTAGGAAAGTTAAATTGGTACATTTTTATGCTTTCAGTGACCTATTTAACATAGAGCCTCTTTGCTGGAAATGTTTTTGCGATGTACCACTGATCGTGTGCACATCAATGAATGTCTTCACAGAGGGGGAAAGAACGAGCCAGAACCGGAACAGCCAGTGCCACGGAAAGTGGCGATCCGCACACTGCCCTCCACAGAGGACATCGATCCAGACGTGCTGGAAAGCATGCACTCACTGGGCTGCTTCCGAGACAAGAACAAACTGACGAAAGACCTGCTTTCCGACGAGTGAGTCACTAAAAAGGAGAGACATGCTTCTGTGGTTTCCCATTATACCAAATGCTTGTAGCCCTTGATCATGTTATAATGTCTGCATGCTTGTTTCTGAAGGTTAATAACACATTGCACCACATCTTGGCTGCAGGCTATTAGAAAAACCCATTCTCTCCATCTCATCTGTCTTTTACTGTACTGGTAAAATTACAAGCCACAGACTGGACGCCAACACCTCTTTAACCCCCTAATAGATGACGTTGGGGTTCCCTCCTAAAACACAAATGAGTCTCCTCCCTTGCCTTGCCCAGTGTTTGAGCACAGATGATGCCAGTAGACGAGACTGGTCCTATTTACCTCCCGCTGTGTGGTCTGGGGCAGAGATACTCAGCAACAGAACTCTCGCTGTGTAAATTTGAAGACTTCTTGAACTCGCTCGCACTCCTGTCGGATATTTTATGTCTTCCTGCATCATTAATGAAATAAGTGATATCCTGTGATCTCAGCAGGATGTCTTTTAGCTTTCAGGGAATGAGACGCTTGCTGCTCTTTGCTCTTTAGCTAATGAAGTTCATTAGCCTGAGCTGAGGATTATTCAAGTGCTGCTGATACAGGGCTGTATTTCACTAATCTGCTTGACCACATACCCTTTTTGTTACCTTTCCACCTCCAGAGATAACCAGGAAAAGATGATCTACTTCCTCTTGCTGGACCGGAAGGAGAGATACCCCAGTCATGAAGATCAGAATCTACCACCTAGGAATGAGATTGGTAAGAATTACCAATGCACTTGTTCTGTGTTTCATCATAAAAGCAATAACACAATTAAACTTGTCTCTTGATTGACAGGAGCCTCTCTATTCAATTTAGTTAATCAGAGAATGTTAAAAAAAAGAAATACACTCACTGGCCACTTTAATAGGTACACCTTGCAAGTACCGAGTCGGTAGTAGCCTCTAGAAGACAGGTACACTGTTGTCATGCAGGTATTGCCATACCAGCAGCAATAGCCCAAAAAATAACCCACAACATTACACAACCACCACCAGCTTGAACCATTGATACAAGGTCAGCAATTTCTGAAATACTCACACTGGCACCAACAATCATGCCACATTCAAAAGTCACTTAAATCACCTTTTTCCCCATTCGGATGCTTGGGTTGGACTGCATCTGATTGTATTGACCATGTGTACATGTCTTAAATGCATCGAGTTGCTGCAATGCGATTGGAAATTTGCATTAGCTAGCCATTGAACAGGTGTGCCTAATAAAGTGGCCAATTCTAGTGTTAAAGATGAAAACTGTTAATATCTACAGCTAACCACCATGACTCTGCTAAGTTTAAAGCTAAAAGGGTAGCTTTGCTCAAACAAGCATACACCTTGTCAATTTCATAAGGCTTTTATGAACAAAGTGCTAATTTCTGAATTGAAATATTCATTTAAATTCCCAGAGCTCTTCAAGTCATTGTGTTAATACTCATTCTAATCTCTTGTGAATGCTAGAAGCTCAAGTTGCTGATTTTCAATTGTGAGATGTGGTTGCTGATGTCTTCAGATCCTCCAAAGAAGCGAGTGGACTCTCCGCTCTTGACCCGGCACAACAAGAGGAGGCCAGAGCGAAAGTCTATGGAGGTGCTGAGTGTGACTGAAGGTGGTTCTCCTGTACCTGTGAGGCGAGCCATCGACATGGCACAGCATGGCCAGAGGTATAGTACAATAATGCTCTCACAGTTACTTGAGAGTATCTATGATAAATCAGCTTTGAGGACATTAAGTTTCTTAAAGAGTATTAAAAATGGCAAATATATTAAAAAAATCCACTGAAAACCCAAAGTCAACAAAAATGTGACTGCCCTGGTGTTACAATTTTTAATCTCATGCCAAAATATGAGAAATATAAATAAGGACAATGTTTCAATATATGCACCAGGCTTGCGCTCCTCACCCACAAATCGGCCTAGAAACTTCATTTACTTGCCACAGTAGTTAAGCATGGAGCAGTCTTGTGTTGAATTAAAATGAAATTAATCTGGTGTAATTGGTTTTAATAATCCATTCTAAGCTTAAACTGTGATCTAGAGAACAGCTAAAACACAAATTGGCTTTTCATAAAAAAATCTTGAGAAACTTCATTGTGCGCTCTATTTATTAGTAATCCAGCCACAGTTGTTGATAACAAAGTTCCCTACCCACTTTTGTTCCAGTGTAATCAGCTTCAATAAACTATTCGAAGCTTAAATTGGGATCTGGACTATAGCTAAAACACAAGTTGACTTTGGGGGTGTTGCTGAAGGAGCTTTTTCAATAAAAAAGTTGACTGTTTCCATGAGAAACATCCTTGTGCACTCTGTCTATTAGTCCTCTAGCTACAATTGTGGATAACAAAGGTTCCTTCTCAGTTTTGTTTTGTTCAGTCATAATTAAAACAACAGAATAATGGAAATTATTCTCTCCTCTTCAGTAAGAAATATATGTAATTTAATTAATAATCTCTGGATTATCTGAAATATAATTGAAAAGCTTCTTTTAAAAGTCTTGAAAGGCATTAAGTTCAATCTTAAGATTCATAAGTGTAGCCTGTACTCACCAAACTTCAAAATGAGAAAAAGCCTTAAGTAAATAAAAAATCGCATAAAATTACATAAACCTACACTGTAAACCAGATTTGAAATTAGTTTTAAAATGCTCTAAAAGTATTATTGAGCTTGGCTAATTTTATGAAAGGTGTAAAAGTATTTCAACATAAATGTTTTAGTGAGTTTAAGATGTTTCGACTTCTCAGATGTGTTTTGAGGGAACAATATGATTACATTTCATTTTTATTTGACTATAACATCTATCACATGTGTTGCCTTTCATTGTTTTCCATTTCATCATCCCTGTGTTCTTTCCCTGTAAAGATGCTATGGTTCAGCCTGATTAGGATTCCAAATTTACCATAACATTACTTTCTTTTTCTGTAGTAAATCTGTTTTTAGTAAAAGCTTGGATATCTCAGATGTTCAACCCATACCGAAAAGCAAGGAGGAGAGGTATAAGTGACGTCTCTTGCTTGCTCCACCCCCCCTCCTTCTTTCTCTCTCTCTCTCTCTCTCTCTCTCTCTCTCTCTATCTCTCTCTCTCTCACTTTCTCTCTCACTTTCTCTCTGCTCTGAAGATGCAGTGGGGTTTTTAACTCACTACCTCAGAAAGAAAACACTAGCCTTCTATTTTGACCACTGACATTTAAGATCTGAAGAGCTTAGTCTGTCTGAGCGACAACTTTCTATATTGGTAAAAAGCAGAGGTGGTTTGCGTAAATAAGAGTTTTTATTTCCTTCTCCCTGTCTGGCCTCACAGTTTTGGTGAAGCAGTGGCCCACGGGCATCCCACATCAAAAGCATCTTATCTCCCGTTTTTTGCCTTTCATGTTTTATTTGATGTCTGACATTTTTTCCCTGGGTAGATCTTAAATTGTTAATTTCTACCCCCCACTCTGGTTTTCCCTTCATGGTTCTTTTTCCTAGTTGTATGTTCTTCCAATGATGTGTGTACTTCCATGTACAGTGAGAGACAAAAGTGAATCAGTTGCTTGCAGTTGCTTTTGTCTTTGCCCTTAGTATATTTACATGATATAATAATTAAAATATCATGTTGTTATATTAGTATTTACTTTAGAGACTCATTAATGTACAGGTAGCTGGCACGATGGCTACAGGGTCTTCAGCCAGGAAACATTCATCAATGTTTTGCCCCTTCACCCTAGAACATCTCCTGGTGGCGTAGCATCATCAAGGACATCTCCCTGTAACCCCCTGCAGCCAACCCTCCCATCAGCTGCGTGGGGTTAAGTGTTGTTTCCCCAGATCCTGGGTTGCCTCCTTAGTCAGACCCCTTTTCTGTCTCCTTTGCAAGATTCTTCAGTGCCAAACTCTACTTGCCTCCAGAAGTGTGTTGTTGACCGGCCCACAATGGCTCAACATCCTACCTCCACTGGAAGACTCCATAGTCTTCCACTCTGCCTCTCTGCACTCAGCAGCCATCTTGTACTCAACAGCACCCTGCACTTCCTCCTTCAATGAAAACGTTGGTACAATGAGGTGTACTACTTTGGCTTGCATAGACCACACTATGTTAGGACAGTGAAGCCGTCATTGTGGGAAACTGGAGCTATATGTTGAGATTACCATTCCCGCATGGCTTTGATATTCGGTTCCACATTCTTTCAGCACCTGGCAGGATGCACAGTAGACTTGCATTGGTAGCATTACAGAGTGTGCAAACTTCTTCGTTTCCCAGCCACTGATGGAGGTTGTGTGGACATGGAAGTGTATCGTAGGTTTCCCTCTATGTCATGACAGCGAGATAAGACGGCAGTCATGGTGGGAAACTGAAGCTACTCAACCCTCCCCCCCCCCCCCCTTGACAAATTCGGTATTCCTCACAATTTTCAGTTTCTCACAATTACTACATTCATTCAGCATCTGGCAGGATGTGCAATAGGTTTGGTCTACAGGTCTGGCCAATTTATGTTCCGGTTGACGTCTCCCTCCCAGGTCCAATGTACTACTTTGGCCTGAGTAGACCACACGTCAGAACTGGGAGATGTGATGCCAGTAATGGCGGCAAACGGGAGCGTTGTGCGTATGGGAACATTATAGAGTGCAAACATTTTTGTTCCCGAGCCACTGATGGAGGTTACGTGGGCAAGCAAGTGTATTGAAGGTTACCCTAATAAGGAAGCAGAGCCTTGCCTGTGGGATGTTTAACTTATGTTCCAGTTGACGACTCCCTCCTCATTTGACTAGCTTCCTTGTCGGCCCTGCATATACCATTTATACTATATGATGAATATAGTTTAAAAATTGGTGCTTTGTTGATAGAATATGTATTTTAGCATGTTCATTAGCATTTGGTAAAGACTTAACTCAAATGAAAACTTCCCTGCATCTTTTTGATTTCAATTCATCTATGATTTATACAGCAGAACCTCCCTTCATGTACATCTGGCTGTAGTCTAGTTTAGAATTAATAATTCACAGCATATAAAATCTTCACTAATCCGCACATTGCTTTAGGAGTAGAATATTTCCTCATGTAGTTAGTGTCCTCTAGTGCCTGCCCTTTCTGTCCAAGAACTACATTAATTCCCAGTCATTTATTACAGATATAAAAAGCTCTCTTCCTGTGCTCTGTTTGGCTAAGCTAATTAGCTGAATGTGAGAGCCATGTAATGAACATCAGCACTGCGCTGAATCAGGGCATTCTGTATTTTTACACATGAATAATCAAAGTTAATTTTGGAACAATGCATAATTCTCATCTAAGTAGCTTTTTCAAATCTGATTGATCAGTTTATGGGCCAAATCCTTCCTGCAGTCAAATCACCTGAGTCTGATTGTTGACACCTTTAAGGATGATTTACTGTTTCAATTTACCCTGACGACGAAACCCTTTGTGTCCATGGTCAATTAAATCCAAATCATTTATTGGAGAATTACTGAAGCTCGCCATCTAATACACAAAGATGCCAAGTTTGAGTCTTATGCAGACCATTTAAAAGGTTACAGTGACCTTTCTTTGATGAGTAATGATAAATTGCTGAAATGTAATGGTTTTAGTGCAAAATTATAAATAAATATGATCAACCAAAAGACCTATAAATGTTGACATTTAATTACCAGAAATGACTCTGTCCATGTGTCACCATTAAACCTGCTGATCCTACAATAGAGTTGTAATTTGTTGAATATGGAATTAGAAATATCTTTACAAAGTTGTTTTTGTAAATGTAGGTCTCGGTCGATCAGTGGAGCTTCTTCCGGTTTGTCCACCAGTCCCCTCAGCAGTCCTCGGGTAAGCTGTTTATTAATCACTTACTCTTTATTTGGCTTTCAAATTCCTGGTTAGCTAAAGTTTGGTACCAGTCCAGTAGCAATCGTCGTCATGACAGAGTAGTGATCTATTTTAAAATGATTTAGCATGAAATTGTGCATAGATTGTGCGCCACTGAGCAGAGGTCCCCAACCACCTAAGTACCAGAAAGAAACAGTGCAAAAGTGGTTTATATAGCCCAGCCTCTGAGTGGTGTGAACTATGTCAATCACAGAGAAAAGATGAATAACATTAGCTCAGGAATTGTAATATCCACAATCTGAATATCCAAGCCTGGGTAATCCTAAACCCCGCATAAACAGAATCCAGGGTTACACTAAACATTGAGTTAATGTCTGGTAATCGTTAACAGACATTTCAGACTGCACATTCTTTAACCCCGGGTTCTTATTTGCATTTGTTGCGGTGTCACTGTACCTGATTGGACATAGCAAAGTATTTGAACATTTATTTGAATTCTGAAAGTTTCGAGTGACGAGTGTGCCATTGTTTAGAGTCACATCATCATCTTGAAATTTTTGTGTCACTCCCAGATGTCGTCACTGGTGGCGTTTCATTTTAAATGGCACATTAACTGACAATGACTGGATTCGGCATTTTCCAATGACACAAACTATATTTATGTTTTTAGAAAAAACTCTCTCCGTGTTTGTAGCTCGACGTAGTCCTTGTAGATTTCTGACTGGCTGTCACTGCTTTAAAATAACCTAATTCGTCCTAACCAGGGGTTAAATGTAGTTTTTTGAACGTTGATAACCTGGGGTTAAGTGCAGGTGGGAAAACCCAATTGTGAATAACCGTAATTAATATGTGAGGTGTTCTTACATGGAAACATGATATTGATTGACAAATCAAACTTTCTATGTTATACTTTTTTTTCAAATGGCATTGAATTTGTCTTATTTGGGCTGGAAACTGGGATAAATTGACAAAAGTGTTTAGATCTGTGTGCGTGTAGTGCTTCCAGCGCATCCAGTGCCAGAAAGTGGTCACAAAACCCGGCAATGAAATGAAAACACCTACATTAAACAAGTGAAAAAAGGTTGTGGACTGCTTCAGATATATGTTACTTTGTATAAGAATTTAATGTTTACAATAAAAAATGCATTATGGACTGAAAAGAAACACCAATCTTTGGATCATAACTCTCTGTGGTCATAAATATAAAGTGGCATTTTTGCCTAATTTGTCCTCTGTTCTTAGGTCACTGTGACGTTTTCTTAACCCCGTGTACAAATTGGCTGCTTTACTTGGTCTCCTCTCTGTCAGTGCCATTTTAGCCCAAATTGTATACAGTACACAAATCTTTCATGCAAACCATTTGAGTTGACCAACCTTAGCTAAACAAACAGTATTTCAAATTTGTCAAAGTATAATTTGTGTGTAATATTTACTTAAAGACTAAGGTTGGTTAACTCAAATCTGTCGAGGCAACCGTCTTGCAGAAAACATTTGAGCACTGTTAACTTTTCTGGTTTACAATGTGTTCAGTATCTGTTGCAGATGTCAGCTCTGGAATTTGTGTGTCTAATCATATTTCCTCCAACAGTCCAAAACTGTACTTGAAATAAATTGTAGACTTTTAATGCCCCTTACTAGTGACTGTGAGAGTGGATGTGAGAGAATGTGAACCTGTGATGGACCACTGACCTGTCCAGCAGAATCCTGAGACCCAAAACAAGAATGAGCCGATCAATAAAATGAATGAATAGATTAAGTAACTTTAACCTTTAGAAGTCTGGGGCCTTTTTGGGCATTTTTTTTACTTTACAGTTTGCTCTAATGAATTATCTTTAAAATAGTTCTTTTTAAAGATTTATGTTTGATAACAAAATCAAAAGTTTGGAGACAAAATGCAAATTTATAAATCTAAAAAAAAGTTCCAAAAACTTTTTGTGATTTTTTTTTGTAGCATAACTTTGAAAAATGCAAGCCATGTCACAGGTATTGTGCTTCCAAGGGTTATCTTTTCTTATCACCGCTAGATGGCA
The DNA here is from genome assembly GCA_007224835.1 of Danionella cerebrum. Lineage (NCBI taxonomy): Eukaryota > Metazoa > Chordata > Actinopteri > Cypriniformes > Danionidae > Danionella > Danionella cerebrum. The sequence goes on along the minus strand of SRMA01025410.1, from coordinate 83,793 downwards.
ATGATGGGACCAATCTGTGTTCTCTAATATCAAACTGAAAGAAACATTCTCAGATTTTAGCTTGCAAATGATGCATCATAACTCGGAATGTTTAAAACTAATAACCTTTTTGAAACCTACACATTGTGTTTGAAATCAAAATTAAATAGTCACTGGGTTGGGTCATTCCTGCTTATTTCAAAACAGACACTGGCAGGCATGGTGGCACACGCACCGGTGCATGCAGAGACTTCTAAGGGTTAATAAATAAACATAAATGTACATTATGTCTCCTTAAATATCATTAGTCAAACATTGCACCTATGCTCTGTCAACATTACTTCATGAACTCTTGATTTTCCATAGTTGCAGCTAATTTTTGCATGTTCTGCTGGTTTGAAATATCAGACCCTTTCAAATCCCCAGTTCCTTGGTGTCACTGAAGCCTCTTTATGTGGGCCGCTTTTACACTTAAAGAAGCTAACCAATTATAAATCCACCTCTCTATATGCAGAATTACAACGGAGAACTCCACTCCAGTCAATTCTGTATCTAACTGGATCATGTTATCCACAGTTTTAAATCTCATACCTCTGGATAAAGAATACAGAGTTGGCCTTTTGCTGTTAAAAATGGCTCACGTAGAGAACAGGCTGGGTGGAAGTAATTTGAATTAGTCTGTGAAGAACTCTTTATGCAGCTCATCTGAGATTAGTTTTACAGCTCAGACACAGACTTAAAGTATTGTCATGGAAGAATCTTCCCTGTGGTATGGAAGAGTCGATTTTATTATATCCCATGCCTTCTTTCGGCTTGTGCAGCTGGTATAGTTATGACTCCATTCGAATTCTGTTTGATGTTTTACAATGTGCTTGATGAGCTTTTCTTTCACTGATTATAATCACACCCCTCAACAGAAAAAAAAAACCCATATCGTATAAAACCCCCGTTTTGACCCAGTTATTATTATTAGCCTCATCTGTGGAACAGCATCCTCATACCATACCTCCAGCAGCAGCATTGTACTCTATGCTCTGTTCACTGGTCAACTGTGCTTATCTCACTAGCCACTTGGTAAGCGTGGCGCTATTGTCTTGAAAAACTCATTGGCGCAGAAATATTTGTTTTTGTGATATTTGTCACAGTTTAATTTGATCATTTAAAGTGAGGTATTCTGACAATAGCGTCCTTTCAAAGCTCATGTGCACAAGTTTCCCACTTCCTCAGTCAACGCTGACAGCACCTCTTTTTAATTTCATCCCAGCAACAACCCAAAGCTTTTGTTGCTTATTTCTGTTGCTGATTTTGATTGTTTTAGGGTACACTGGTTTGACAACATTTATGGCGCTTTTCCACTGCACGACACGGTACAGTTCAGTTCACAGCGGCTTCAAGTTCAGTTCGACTTTTCCACTGCGTTGTGTTTGTGAAACCGACACCATTTCTGGAACTCGCTCTGAGGAGGTTACAGACACCATTGCTCTGAGCTGAAACCAATCTCTTGATTGGCCGATTAAGCTTGACATAGGTGAGAGCTGATTGGTCCGAGAAAGTCGTTATGCCATGCCATAGCGCAGACTACTTTTTACCAAAAAACTCGCAATCCATTGTTATTTTCCCGATTTGTCTCATATCGCACTATTTAGAACGTCATGCAAAAATACTCTGATGATGCCTATTAAAACACACCCCCTCTGATGCGACACTAAAGCTTATGTAAAAGCAAGCCCACCTAGCTGAACTGAACTGTGCCAAGCTTTGCCGTGTTGTGCAGTGGTAAAGCGCCATTATTTCCACTGCCTTGTTGCCTATTGGCTGGTTGTGCTAATGGCATGTTTTTTTTTCTTTCTTCTGTCTTTCTTTCTGCATTTCCCCCTCACCGCTCATTGCCGGTGCCTTGTTCACCCTTCTTTATGTTTGGTGTCGATCTGTCTGTATGCCTGTATGTGCGGGGCTGTGTGTCGTATGTTTGGGCTCTTTTTCTGCTGCTGGCTCTGTGCATGCGCTCTGCAGCCCATGCGGCGCTTCGTTGTTCCTCCACAATCCTCCGATCTCACACAGTCACCCAACCACAGCCCCATTCATGCACCAATGGCTCGGCTCAACGGCACCGTACCGCACTCCCCCAAGCATTTTTTACCAAAGACAGCTGCAGATCACCTTAACAACAAAACCCAGACCCTTCCAGCCAAGCCCAGAGTAGCAGACAAACCTCTACAGGCTACCCGGTCAAACCCACTGCCTAATACCACAGCCAGTCCATCAGTGGCCAAATCAGAACCCTCTACACCCTGCCAACCGCTTCCCCCACCCATACTTGCAAGCCCGAAAGTACGTCGGCCACCCCTCACAGTGCCACCCAAGTTCTCAGTTCCCCTTTCTCCCCTTTCACCCATCCGGCTTCACCACCTCCACCCACTGGCTGGGACTGACCACAACGGCAAATCTATCCCCACCATACAGGTTACACCTCACCCTTCTCCCAGGGGTAGCCCTCTACCAACCCCGAAAGGAACTCCAGTGCACACACCTAAGGAAAGCCCAGCAGGGACTCCGAGCCCGACGCCGCCTCCCAGCCCCTCCATCGGAGGCCTTCCATGGAGAACACGACTCAACTCCATCAAGAACAGCTTCCTGGGCTCACCACGCTTCCACCGCAGGAAACTACAAGGTATTCACAGCAAATCCCCTACATTGACTTCTCTTTTGGTCAGATGTTTCAAATCACTTTTAAATCACACAAAAGATATTTTTTTCTTGGAAACACACTGAAAGTTTTGAGAATATACCAAAAGTTTTTTGCACACCATATTAGACTACACAACAGCAGTCAATGTGTCACATCCATTATAAAGCTTCATCTGCTCTGCTTAAGCGTGCAGTGTAAAAACAGGTGTAAAAAGTTAAAATTAAGATAATCTGGGGAGTTTTCTCTCCAAATCTTCTCGAAAGATTTACTGGATTTGTGGAGTTTTGCAGTGTGGTAAAATCTCAATCCGATTGATTATTCGTCCCGTCACCTGCCACTCTGGGGTCTGGCACTCCACTTGTCCATTGACACACAATGGTAGAATGTGCTGATAATTTTTCCTCCAAAAACTCTGTAAATCTATTGTAATTCAAGCAGAACATTATGTGTAGATTACCAATACTGTACCATAATAAAAGTTAGTCAAGGCATTCTAAAAAGATAAGTTTATAAAGTGGAATTTGCTGTTCAGTAGCGTAAGTTAGAGAAGAAACCCCTGTGTGAAACAACGGTGTCTAATGTTTAACTGTTACTTAACATTAGTTTCCACTTTATAAACAAAACTTTTTACAACTCAAACTTTTATTATGACATTATTGGCAATCTTCACTTAATTAAAACTGGTACACTTGTATTAAAACCGATTTAAAGCATTTTTGATGTGATAACGTTCAAAGATTTGCATCCTCTGCCATTGTATGTCAGAGAGCCAGGCCCCAAAAGCACCGTGTGGTTAAATTAAATAATTGGATAGTGATCAAATTTGTAGGCTTTACTGCAATACAGCCCAAAACTGTTTATTGACAGTTTTTTTTGACAGTGTTATTACCTAAATATCACATTTTCAGGCTCAATATTAAGTTTTGAGTTGATCTAAAATGGTTTGAACTTAGTGAAAGAATGATACTTTTATACATTTATTGAAACTTTTATAGTTAGCTATTCTCAATTAGAATGCATTTTTCAGCAGCACAAATGTTAAAAGTGGTCAGTGTGTTTTGTAAAAACATAAAGCAATATGTTTTATTTTATCATAAATTTTTTTTATATTGTATCACTGATTCAGACAGTAATTATTGATGGCTAAAATTCAGTGTATTACTTTTTTAGTAAATACTGATACTCATGACCACAGTTACGGAATGCAATTAAAGAATTCACTCATTTTAAACATTCATCTGTTTTTTTTTATTCAAATAGTAAAACTAACTCATGTTTTAGGCTAATATTTTTTGTGATTTATTGTTATACGATATATTCATTAATTTAATGATAAATAAAAACTTCAACAACCAATGTGTTCTCTGCAAAACTAGATGGCTAAAGTGTGTATGCAAAAGTTGATGTTGGCTTGTAAAAAAAGCAGTTTAGAAGGATTTAATTAAATGCTCTAAATGTAATATAAACAAGAGCTGAGACAGAGATATGTTACATTAGTTGCTAGGGTAAACAGTTTGGTTGCTAGAAAGTTCTCAGTTATGTCATAAAAATTTACAGACTGCCATTTTTCTAAATGTTTCATCGTTGGCTTTTCCCATTTATTTTCAATGACCATTATAAGTCAATGGTGATTATTGAATCCCTTCTAGACCCTAGGGTTCAAATAATTTTGCACAATGTCTTTTTAATCAGTTTAATGTTTCCAGGTTACAGTTTCACAAAATTTGATCCAAATTAAGTCAATGCAATAGTTCTTAGTGTTGTGAGTGCTATCCCAGAAGTCTTTGATGGTACCAGTCTAGGACCTGTTTTGATTTTTGGCAAAGTTTGGTGGCTGTAGCTTGAAATCTCTGGCAGGAGTGATGTTTAGTCTATACAAGCCAACATACTGAAATAGTACCGTATTTTTCGGCGTATAAGACGCACTTTTTCTTCCCCAAAACTGAGAGGGAAAAGTTGGAGCGTCTTATACGGCGAATGCAGAGCTCCGCGGAGCGGAGGGCGGTCAAGACCGTAGGAGAGGAGTAAGAGAGGCCGCTGCTTTGGCCTAGCTCCTGTTATGGTAAAAATATACCTTCTCATTTGATAATAAACACTGGAGACCGTTTGAGAGAGAACACAGCAAATGTGGCTATTTATTGTAAAGATTTAGCAGTCTCAACGCATTTCCTACACACGTGTTATCCGCACTGGAAGAAGAACCTTGAGCCTCCTCAAGGGGCGGGACTGAAGTATGACGTGTGCTCTTAAAAGTTTCTCAAATTACATTTCTCTAAATGACCACTAGATGGTAGTATTATAAAGGAAAATTCTCATCACACTCAGGAGTCGTCGGCCATATTTGCACACCCGGCGGTGCGTGCCGACGCCATCTCTGCTCGTCGATCCTACCATAGCGTGTAGGACTCCGTGAAGGAGGACATTGTTATAAAATCATTTAAGAAGTGTGGCATTAGTAATGCCTTGGATGGAACAGAAGACAACATCTTATTTGACACCAGTGAGGAAGAACATCTTATTTGACACCTGCGTGGATCTGTCCTTCCTCATTTCTGATAGCAGGGACGAAGAGGAATTATTGGGGTTCGAATAAAAACATTACAGCCTTTTTTTGTTACTTTTACTGACTTTACTGACTGTTCATGTTTGGCGTATAATTGTTCTTAAACTGCTGTTAACTTTTAAACAGTTGATGTAAAATATTTTACTACAGTATTTGGTTCAGAATCTTTTTTTTCTAGATCTTCCTCATTTAAAATTGGGTGCGTCTTATATGCTGTAATTAATGATATTGTAATTATCTGTTCTGTATGTCACTTAACATATCATGTCTATAGCAAGTATCAAAACACGTATTTAATGTGAGCGTTTTAAGAACTGTGCTTGCTAATCCTCTTTTATTGCTTTAGAGAGGGAATCTCTCTGAGGGATGATTTTACAGATTAGCCAGTAATAAACTCAGCCATCTTCCATTATCAGGGATATCTCTAATAATGAGTCCGGCATTTCCTTCACCTCCAGCTGTTCCTCCATCCCTCTGCTACCGGGGAGAGGATCAGATGAGTTGATAGGAGGGGGGTTGAATTACTCTTAATCTCTGCAGGTTTGGAGTAATTAGCTGTGGTTAATCAGCATTCTCCTCCTCAGGTTGAGGTGGTGTAATCTCTCTGGATACAGTATATGACACAAATTCCTCTGAGCCTTGTTTGTTTTTTTTTCTCTTTCCAGTTCCCACACAAGAGGAAATGTCCAGCTTAACACCAGAGTCTTCCCCTGAGTAAGTAACATGGATTGCAGTCACACAAATAACATGTTTTTTGAAGGGTAAAAGATTTGAATTCCTTGTAAAACCTAAATAAAATGTAAAAGTTTATTAAGTTTGGTAATTCCATTAAACTTGTGTAATGGTTACATCGTACATGTAAGGTCATTGCAAAAGAGTTCTGTGTCTAAACTCATTAGTAGGAGACGGAAGGGAAAATATAGGGTAGAAAAAAGTCTACAAGCAATAGGTATGCAAACACCCTGGAAAGGATTGTGAAACAAACCCCATTCAAAAATGTGGGTGAGATTCACAAAGAGTGGTGTCAGTGCTTCAAGAACCACCTTGCACAGATGTATACAAGACATGGATTTGAGCTGTAGCATTTACAATAATAGCAAACACTTACAATGAAACAAACACTTATTTGTAAATGGTTTCGTCTAGTGTCGAATCTAAATCTAAAGCATGATGTTTCTGTATAATCTGGGCTGTTTTGAACAAAGTCACCAACACTTTATCAAAGCTTGTTTACTTAAGTCTTAACATCAAGTATATTTCACTAAGATCCCGTCTGAGAACACAGAGGACAAAACTGTAGACCTGAACAATGATAATGGCCCACTTAGAGAGAAGGAAATATCTGTTGACTCAATTATTATAAAAATTCGAGTTGACTGGGTCTCCATGCAAGACACTTCTTACCGGACGATCTGTGTTTTAAAGAAAGGGGAGGATTCAGGTCAGAGTTGCATGGGAAGACTCTTTTACTGACCTGGCACCAGAGTCTCAAAGATTACTATCAGTAAACACACTATACGGCCATGGATTACAATGTTACACCAAGGAAAAGGAATTGTCTTTAATTGTTCTGTAACAAATGTAAAAGTTGGAGAGGATTGTGAAACAAAACCCATTCAAAAATGCGGGCGAGGTTCACAAAAAGTGGTGTTTCAAGAAGTTCTCCAAGAACAACCGTGTAGAGACATTTGCAAGACATGGATTTCAGCTGTTTATAAAAGTTACATATTGTTACCTTTAATTCCAGACATGAACATGGCAGCAAACCAGTTATTACTGTTTTAGTGTCAAACCTAAATCTAAATATACAGCTTTATCCTTTTGCTATATAGTCTGAGCTGTTCCAAACAAAGTTATCAACATTTTATTAAGGCTTGTTTAAATAAGATTTAACTTTAGCACCAAGTATATTTGGATCAAAGACTAGTTTTTCATTAAACACGGTCTGCAGTTAAACATCATGTGGGGGTGTGAAGGCCCCATTAGCCTCTAGTTTGTTGCTGCAGACACTATCAGGGACTGGTTCTTCATGAATAATTCAGTGTTTTTGTTCCACTTAGCTTCCCAGCTGCACAAGGCAGGACAATGGTGGATATTTCTGGAGTGTTTTCTCATATTCTTCTGTGTTTTTTTTAAGTTCTTGGTGAGATTGTGTTCTGGTTTGTTGCGTTAAATCTAAGATGGCCTTGATAGTCACTGGCTGTGATAAAATCTCAACGATTTCAAGCAGTGCTGAGAAATGAGCCATATGTTGGCTTATAAACCCACTCGCAGGCTTTGTGTCCAGAAAGTTTGAGAAACTTTGGATGATTTTTGTGTTAATCTGGTGAAAGTGTTACTAAATGTAATTTATTCTGGTTGATAAAGTATTTATTTTATTTTTGTTTATCATCCTACACGTGATACATTCAAAATATTGAAATTGGTTCTTTTGTTATTGTGAGGTGCAATTTTGGGATAATTGTGTTTTTAAAAAGCTCAGTGTAATTTACTAAAACGCCTTTCTTGACTGGGATCTGTTCTTGTTATTACAGTCTGAAAGTGAAACTCGTCTCACAGGGAAATAACTGGAATATTGCTAGACGTTGCCTTATTTAAGGAAGAAACTGTCAGGAAAAAAAACTCTGCCCAGGCTGCAGAATTAAGGTTTTATTTTGAGCTTGCCTTTTGACAGCATGTCGGTTTTCTGCAAAGTTCTTTACTTTTGGTGAAGATATATGTATATCACCATTGAAGATGTTGGGGTCTATGGCATAATATTGAGTAAAATTTAAATATAGAGCATCAGTGAGGCCACATTCAGTTAACTAATGTTTAAAATCAGCAAATGGCCAGATGAACTTTATATCTAAGTAGCTATTGTTATTTTTGTAAATTAGATATGAATTATGAGAATTGGGCAGCTATACAGGAAGTGTTATACATATATAGCATTATATATAGTGAAACCTATCGGTTACTACTTGATTTCTGTATGTTTTGTGATTTGAGAGATTTGTAATGTGGTATAATTATGTAATATATACTTTAAATATTTTTGGAATTATGGGGAAATTTTTAATTGTCTGAAGATAAAAACAGAAAATCACGATACATGATTTTTATATAATTTATTTCCATGTTATTACATGTAATAAGTATTTAATCACTATTTAATTAGCCTCCCACTTACCACTAATTAACCAAATTCATGCAAATGTTTCAACTCGATAAAGGGCACATGTCCTCACACTTAGTCAATCATTTCAAACTTTCCCCTAAAATCCTGCCTAGGACCCCAGGGACAAAACTGTAGACCTGAACAATGACAATGGCCATCTTGCAGAGAAGGAAACATCTGTTACCTCAATTATTACAAGATTGTTATGAAATGGTAACAATTCAAGATGACTGGGGCTCCATGCAAGACACTTCATACCTTACAATCTGTGTTTTGGAGAAAGGTGAGGATTCAAACCGAAGTTGCATGGGAATAATGACCTGGTACCAGAATCTCTTACCATCAGTAACCCTCTTTCCATTCCAAAACTGGAATAGTGCATAAAATATTTGCAAATAAAGCACCTTTTCCATCCATCGAGTCCATGTGAACAAAATCGTAACTTCCTGATAAACCGACTGCTCTTTGGAAACACAGCCGGTCAAGACAGTTCTTGGAGCTGATAATCCCAAATCCCTTTGATGACAAACTTTGGCTAAGGAATTTTAGAATAACCAAAACAACATTTCAGATATTGGTTAGTCGATTAATGCCTCCCTATCGTGCCCCAGTTCCGGCAGAAAAGCAGATTGCCATTGCATTGCATTGGGATTCATTCAGTAAATGCATTTTCATCGTAGTTTATGCACATTTTGTCTTGTCAGATAAAAAGTTTATTCTACTCATATGTGCACATTTTTTGCACATTTTTAAGAATCTGAGCTATTAACAAATTTAAGTTATAAAGATATAAAGTACTCTATTTAAAAAAAGTTATATGCATCACATGCTTATTTTTAAAGGAAAATGGAAATGAACTATTTTTAAATTACATAATGTGATTTTGTGGATTTTTTATTTTTATTTTTTCAGTCATACAGTTGATGATCAAAAAACTAACAGATCTCTCCGAAGTTGAAAGATGGGGAAACTACTGTCATTGGGTCAAAAACACTTTAAGCCTATGAATACACTTTATTTGCTTTATTTTAACCCTCTTTTGACCTTTCTTTTTCAGGCTTGCCAAAAAATCGTGGTTCGGAAATTTTATCAACCTTGAAAAAGAGGAGCAGATCTTTGTGGTCATTCGAGACAAGCCTTTGAGCTCCATCAAAGCAGATATCGTCCATGCGTTTCTCTCAGTAAGTCTTTTATGTGTATTTTAGTTCATGTGTACTGCATATCTATTGACCAGACTAATGTCTATAGAGCAGGGACTATAGACCAGAACTAAGTGGTTGATTTCCTGACAGTCTTCCAAGCTGTTAATCGGTGTGACTGGATATGTGTCATGTAACATTAAAATCAGATATCGTAATAGAATAAGACAAATATTGGAAAAGTTGTTTAAAGCATGTCTGCAAATCTCCCATTGCCTGTTTTTCCTGTGTGTCTTTCTCAAGTTTTTTTTTATAGATTATGTAATCGAATGGCAAAACAAGTTTAATTTCTTTGTCGTCCATTCATATCCAGTAAAGCTAAACATCAGTTAAACAAGATGACACCAGGCATTCCTTTTAGATTATGTCTAAAACAACATGTTTATGTTCTCATACATTACCCAGAGGCCTGTGGAGGTGTAATTCTCATCAGTCACACAATAGCTTTTTATGATTTTAACTATTTGTATCCAATATTCTCATGAAATGATTTGCCAAATCGCATGCCTCTTAACTCAATTAATCTAAGTACGTTTTAGCGACATTTGTTGATCTTCTTTAGCTTGATCGATTACTTTAACATATTATTATTAGTTTTTGCTTCAAATGCAAATTTCTTCTCGTTTTTGCCACCAAATTGTGTCGAGATATGCAAACTGAGAATGCTCAGAACTTTTCTACAGCTTTAACATGGGGTCAAACTTTGTGAAGCTGTAACTCAAACTGAGAAGTTGACCACACTTTAGGTTATCAGTCTGTCTGAGAACATATCAGTCACTGTACAGAATTATTTAAACCCTAGGTTCTGGAAGGTCAACTTACCGTTGACTTATAATAGACTTATCAAAAAAATGGGAAAAGGAAATATCTTCAAGATGAAACATCGTGGAAATGAGGGCTTATGTTAATCAAATTACATTTTGCATGACAACAACTTCCTAGCAACCAATTTTACATATTTCTAGCTCAGCTTAGGAAAGTCATAGAGACGTAATGGTTGATTTATATTACTTGAAAAGCATTAAAAAATACTTTTTAATGCTTTTCCAACGTCTAGTTTGTTATTGTTGTATTTGAATGATTGGGAGACTTTTAAATTGAAATGTCTTCCGTCGTCTCATCCTAGATTCCCAGCCTCAGCCACAGTGTGGTGTCACAGACAAGTTTCAGGGCAGAATACAAGTCAACAGCAGGCCCCACGGTGTTCCAAAAACCAGTGAAATTCCAGGTGGACATCACCTACACCGAAAGCACGGCTGCTACCAAGGAGAACGGCATCTACTCTGTCACTTTCACACTGCTCTCAGGTAACTATGCCAACCGCTTGAAGCCACTGCTGATGAGCAGCCAATAGAAGCTCAGAGTGATGTGTGTGTGGGTGATGAAGAAGCTGCCTGATGATGTTGAACTTTGTCACTCTCTGCAGTGAGAGATTTTTTTTTCCTCTTTCACTCGTTCCGCCAGTGATCACCTCCTTCATTAAACTCCCCCTCTCTCGCGAAGGCTCTGAAAATAGACCAAGTGCTTGCGGGGGTAATGGAAAACTCAACTAAAAGAGGCCTTTTTTGCCTCCTGGACATCACTATGCATTTCAACCTTCTGTGGACAATCCAAAAAGATCTCATGCTGCTGCTGGTGCCATTACTGCAAAACCCTATCCTTTACTTTTCATTCCTCGGCTTCCTCCTGGCTACACTGCTGCGGATTGGCTCTTCATCTAAAATCACACGTTTTAAAGTATGTGTGTCTGCACACGTGTCATAAACCCAGCCATGGGCCAAAGGCACCATAAAAACGGCTTTATCCCATTAGACTTTATGAGGCAGCCGCTTTAGGGAATGAACCCTCGATGTATTGGCATAAACGTACATTCGTTTCAAAGCACAGACTTGGAGCTGTTTTGTTCTGGACGATTGCAAATTATTCACTTGTGTTTCCGTGTGTTCGCCGGCAGGTCCCAGTCGACGCTTCAAACGGGTGGTGGAGACGATCCAGGCTCAGTTGTTAAGTTCACATGACCAGCCTGGTGTCCAGCAGCTGCCTGGTGAGTCTCGGTGGATTGACACACACCTTTCTCACACGGCATCCTGAAATGCATGGCGCCTATAGCCCACCCTTGCAGAGCACTGATCACGGCACACAGCTGTGAGGTCAAATGAGTCTTTACAGTGTTTACAACTATAGTTTAAACTGAATAGCGATTAAAATAAAATGTGCATAAAATAAAATGTGCATGTAAAAAATATAAAATACTCTTCGAAATGTGCTGCAAATACACATTTGACCTTATCTTGCAGCATTGCAAGGCACTGGCACACGTTAGCACACACCCCTCTTTGTGGTCCAACACTCACACACTGTGCTGGAGATATTAAATATAAACAATTTATTTTCATATCCTGGATTGTTTTTTTTAAGGAAACCTGTGTCCCAAAAAAAGCTTTATATTATGGCTCTATTTAGGGCTAGACTGTGCTTCCTGCTGAAGATGATGAAATAAGGGAACAGAGAAATTTTCAAGCCGGTGCACAATGAAGAGAATATCACAACGCCCTCTGCTGGACAGATCCCAATGCTTTCTGACTATAAATATCTACTGAATAGAGTTAAAGTTTTCCTCATCATTTATTCTGTACACAATAGGCACAATTTTAATATCTGGGAAATAGATTGATGAATTTTATAAAAGTACCAGGTTGCAGTTTGTTCTGTAGTATCAGATAAAAAAGGATTATTTATGTAATTATTTGATACTTGCCAATTTTTTGGTGTCAAAAACATGTGGAATACAAGACGTGTTTTAGCACTGTTACCATTTTAGTATTGGTTTACAGTCTGACAAATTACTATAAAGCTAGATATAGATACAACTTTATCAAAAATGTATATACAAATGTAATTCTTGGATATAATAAACAAACTGATGTCAAAAATAAAATTGATGTCAAACTCTTGATCAAATGCGATAAACAAATGATCTAAATGATTTTAGTTTTTCACAGTATGAACTGAGAACGTTTCTTTCAGAGAGCTAGACAGATTTAAAACATTTTCACAGAGACAAATAAAATATTAAACTAATAAAATATTTATGAACTGTTTATTTCAATAGTGGGGAAAATAATAACAGAAATACAGAAAACGGCATTAAAAAAACCATTATAAGCCTAAGAGTAGTGGTTTTAATTTTAAATAGTTTACTTATTTTTTAATATTAATTTATTTTTTTAGTATTTTTTATTTTTATTTTAAATAAATCTTTAATTACATCTATGTGCTGATATTTTCTTCCCGGTGGTTTGACAATAATACTTCTTCACCCACTGTAGCAGTGATCCCAAACAGCATTAACTGTAGAGCAAGATTGAATATAACATTTTGTATTTTGACCAAGTTTGACATACTACATATGTACAGAATCTGTTATCGGAAAAGTGTGCAATTCCAACATTCTGTAGTCTGCCTGGTGGATTTAAAAAAAAAATTATGTTTTTTTGTGAAGACGTTACATGCTTTGCCTAGGCATTCTACACATTGTTTTTCCTTCTAGACCATGTCTGGTACCATTTACACAAGAAGCCTGTGCATTTAAAGTGAAATAATTAACCGGCATTGTGTTACACTTTCGTTTAATTACAATGCATTAAATACAAAGCGTAACTGCCATCATACAGCATGACCAGCATATGTTATAAATTAAAAGCTTTAAAACTTAAAAAACAACTTTATAAATCTTCAGATGTCTTTTGAGTGTTTTTACTACTTTACAGTTTGCTCTTATAAATGACCTTTAAAACTTTTTTTTTTATTGCAATGTTTGATTTAATTTATTTAGTATAACCCCAGAAACTTTTTTTATTAATCAAACATTCCACAAAAAAGCTGTCATTTTACAAAAAATCCATTTCTATGTATTATATTTTGTTTTGTTTTGTTTGGGGTTTTTTTTCGCTGCAAAAATTAACTGTTTTTATAAACTGTTTTTTTTTTATAACCAAAATCAAAAGTGTTGAGACAAAATAAAAATTCATAAAGCCCCCAAAAGCAGACAAGGTCAAAATCATGCGACAGTTGTATCACAAAAAAAGGCGAAACTCTAAAAAACTCTAAAAAAAAAAAATAAAAACTTTTTAAAAGCCATATCACAGGTATTGTACTTCCAGTGGTTATTCCTTCTTTTCACCACTAGATGACGCTTACGTCACTCATTTGGGGCCTGTAAAATGAAATTAAAAGACAATCGTGAATTTTCTTACATTTTAATTGTAATTTCCTTGCAAATTATGCACCATAACTCTTGTAATGTTCATTTAAAACCAAAAATATCCAAACTAATAACCTTTCAGAAACATACACATTATATTTGAAATAAATTATAAACAATTGGTGTGTCATGTCATTCCCACTTATCTCAAAACAGACGGTGTGACTGTTAAACACAAGAGTGCATGCAGAGACTTCAAAAGGTTTATGAAAAACACAAATCAGAGCTGGAATTTTTCCAAAATTTTCTTCTTCACATCAAATAAAACAGATAATGGTTCATTCACTAGGACACCTCGACTCCGACTGCTGTAGCTGGAAGAAAATGTTAGTCGGTTATATTCTTTTCCAGCATATAAACTTTGGCAATAAACTTTTCCAGTTCGATTTCAGGCATACTTTAAAAAATATTTGCATTATATAGAATCCCTTATTTCACACTTTACCAATAACATAAATTTAATCACTCTTGCCAACCAAACAGGTCTTCCATGCTTTATATTGTGCACAGTATATTTTATATTCTGCAGTATGACACTTTAAACAAACCCACTTTTCAAAGAAACCATACAAAGTTAATCAAAATCCAATGTGGACTGTCTAGAAGAAGAGCTGTTTTCAGGATCCATCACCAGAATATCCCCAAAGATGTGCCATGCTTTCACCCTGTCAATCATGCACCCTCACCCCACCTCCCTGGCTTTCCCTGCTCTGAGAGACTGGGCATGTGAGCTTGAGTGTCCTCACTGACCTGCACCGCACTGAGCACCAGCATGCATTACTCTCGACAGATGTGGTTTTGTCAGACACATCTGAACTAGAAGATTGAATCACTGAGTTTATCTCATTACAGTGAAGTCAGTTGAGTGTGTGAGAACAATCATTTGGGGCTGAATGTTTAATCTGAACTGACATGTTACAGTAATGTGTCATGTTCCTTTGACAGGGAAGTGTTCAAAAGGTGGTAAGAGGTCCATTTTAACTCTACTACCACTTCTGGTGTCGTTTAAGTCAACCACACGGTGTCCAGTGAGCACCACTTATTCACAGAGAGGCTTCAAGAGAGTGGTTCAACCCAAAATAAAAATAATGTACACATATTCCGTTTTATTCAGAATGTTTTGCTAACTTAAAGGCCTCTACACACCGATCCGAATTGAGAGTTGTGCAAATGTTCCGATGACTTCTCAGCAGGATGCTCTTCATCTGGGTCTAGGAAATATTGATGTAATGACATTCTTTGCCTGAAGATGGCGTTTATGTTACAACAGATGCACTTGGGAATCAGGAAAAAATAGAAAAGAAATAAAAAAAATAGATCCTGGATGTGGAGCGGTTTATGTTGGTGGCTGATCACAGGGAGAAAAGAAAATTTGTGGCGCGCCATTTCTTTCCTGTTTCCTGTGCAAAGTCACTATGAAAAGGTGGGATGAGCGTCACCGTGTGGCTCCTACCGTTGTCATGAAAAGAGCCAGCTTTCATTGGTCGGTCTCCTTCAAGGAAAACGGATTCGATATGACAATACGAAACTCTTTTACGTAGTCACCATTAATTCGCTCAGATGTGTGAGATGCCATTTGGGCCCATGGTTTTCGATTGAGGCGCGTTGTCGCACATATCTTCAGACCAAAAATTCAGACCACTGAAAAAAACACTGGATAATTGGTCATTTTTTTGAAGGGTTAGATTTTCAGATCTGTTATAATATTGTGTTAAAATATTTTAGGGGTGTAATAGACAAATATTCATAATACTATTTTTGGTTGATCTTTGAACCGGAAATGGAAGTGACAAGCTCCTAAAGCTCCCCCATCCATTCTCTCCCACTTTATTGGCATGACAAAAAAGGCATTGTATTCCCAAAGCTTACAAAATATAAAAAATCAACATAAAAGTAAATTAAAATACTACAGGCAGCAAGTTGTTAGTCCAGACGGTTGTCGGTTCGATCTTCACCAGGGCTACTCTGCCGTTGAGGCCTTGGGCAAGCCATTTCACCAACGTTTCCCTGTATGGATGTGTGTGACTGGTGGGGTGTGTTTGGTGGTTTCCACATTCTGTCAGAATGATAAGGTAGTTTATCACCACCAATGTACGATTGCGGAGTAAATTAATAATATTCTGAATTCTGAAAAGCATCTTTGAGTGCCTTGAAAAGTACTGTATAAATTGAAGGCATTATTATTAATATCATCACATATTTATTAAATAGATTAAAAAAGTAAGATTCTTGCTCCAGAGTCTTTATTACTGTAAATCTGCTTCGATATACATCGAAAACTCTTCTTGAATACATCCTGAAATTGTGGTTTTTTTTTTTTTTTTGAGAAACAGGTAGACGGGGAAACCAGACCCCAGATTTTTTGCATCCTGATTTACTTTTACTAAATGTTCCAAAATGTCTTGATGAGTTTATTGTATTCTAATAAGAGTGTGTACGCACCATAAATACACACGTTTAACAAGTTGTTTTCGTTTTTCATTTAAACAAAAATTTACACAGATTAAATGGTACAGATATTCAGGGATATTTTAAATATATTTTACATTTTTATTTTCTATGAAGCCGATTTATCAATTTTTTTTTTTTTTTTTTTTTTTTTTCAAAAATGAAGACATTTATTTCGGGTTGAACCGACATCTCTCTGGTGTGTGTATGTTTGTGGTTATGTGTGAAAATATGTGATGAGCTCACATCAAGTTGTGATTCTCCAGAGCACTTCATTCATCCTTCATGTTCATTTTTGGGGTCAATTGTTGGAGTTTGGAAAATTGGAAAGCTTCGTTAAATTAATCGCTTACAGTAATCAGCAGCTGTGAGCAATATGTTATGTTAGTAAGTTCTTCACTCTTTCATGTAGATCATATGGGATTATTACAGCAGAAATCAGCATCTGTAGAATCTCGACATAATGAGGAGCAGGATCCTAAAGGGACTCGTTTTCTCTGCATGACCTAAATACAGTAGCTTCCTGTAAACACAATTGGAGCAACAGTGAAAAGTCAGTTTATTTGCACATTATGCTATGGTCTGTCTGAATTCTGGATTCTGATTGGCTGGAAGGTCTCACAGGTATCTCTGGTTTGTTTTGTTCACTTATAATAGCAATCTGTCGATATTGGTAACCATAGTAACTCAGTTCCTCCGTTATAATTCCATTATTAGGGCAACGGCAAACTTCTAGAGATTTGCTGAACAAGAATTACTGGATTATTTTAGCGTTTTCATAGACATATACTATTACATGTACATTTTTACTCAAAGCCTGATTTTTAGACCGCCACTGCTGGTCTCCCCTATAAAGCTGGACTGAGAGACACAAAATGTTTTCAGCAATAGCAACTCCCTTCACATTTGAAAGACTCAAGAGGCACACTTTACCTGGACTGATCTTGACATGAAGAGCTCAACAAACATTCAACCTAAAGCCGAAATGCATCTTGGCTCACAGTTTAAAAATTAAGACGGTCTTTGATTAGAGTCTCTGACAACCTTTGTCAGACAATTTCCTTAACTCCAGAAGTGTTGGTAATGTTTGATATGTCCAAGACTGTGAAAAAGGTAGAATGTAAAATCCAGACCACAATCATTTTCATATTGAAAATAAGTCATTTTGTTATGATTAGAGCAGAGTTAGATAAAGATATCTTGAATGGAGAGATTGGAAAAATTCAGAAAGTGGAAAAAATTGAACTTAAAGATTTTTACAGCAGTTTAATTTAGTGGCTGATAACAACATGAAGGGGTAGTAAATTTGCCAGGTAGTGCATTTTTATGTTATTGAAAAATTTCAAAGCATTTTGACATTAGAATACATTATGGCCAAATTTAGACTCAAAAATCACCCTAAAGTGGGGTGTAAAACATAAGGGTCTAAGGCATGGTAGGTCATTTCTGGGAGCTAATGTTTACATTCGAATCGACTAAAACAAACATGGCCTTATACCGTATCAGTAAATGCATTATTCACAAAAGCTCACTGGCATTGTAACACTTGTAGTGATCATGTCGAATAAATGTTTGGAATGTCATCGCTTTATGGACGTTTTTGAAATTCCATTAATATCACCACAATCTTCTCCCCTCATCACCCTAGCCGCTGATTGGCTACAAGCATGTTGTGGAGGTCAGACTGGCTCTGAAGCATTTTTGTGCAAGTTTTCCGCATTTTCTTGTGACAAAAAAAAAAAAAAACTAAAATATAGTTAAACTTTTTTTTAACAAACATCTTCCAAGATTTCTTAAAATAGTAAAACAAAAGATAACAAATGCTGATGGAGCTTATAAATAGCCAAAAATATCTCAAAACAAATGTTTTCAAGCTGTTAAGAAAGTAAAACTGCATTGAAGCAAGAACATTGGCATTGTATCAAATCCCAAGTGCTCTTAAAACTAGGCAAATTGTCTTAAAACTAAGATGTTTTGTTCATTAAAACAAGTATATGTCTACATTAGGTCACTAACAATAGGATTTCCACTTAAAATAAGAAAAATTACTAAGATTTTAAAATTGAGTGTGCTGTCTTACAACAAGAATCTCTGGATAAAAATTATTTTTATAGGTTAGATTTTATTTTTGCATTTATTAGATATAGAAAGGAAGTGAGTCAGAGTCGACTGAGTGTTGTACCTTGGATCAATGAAATATGGTATTGTATTTAAACTTTTATATTATAGCTTAAAATTAACCCTATTTTTTTTTTCTAAGCACCAAATTTTTTTTAGGAAAAACAGTATGAAAGCATCAATAAAATATAATTTGTTCCTAAAAATAGTCTTTAAAATAATCTTTAAACTAGATAAATCTGCCTAAAACTTTAAATGTAATGAATGAAAAACTGATTTGAAACATTAATCACTGAGATAAATAGAAATTTGAAACCAGAATTAACTTCCTTGTTTTAAGGGTTTTTTTCACAAGCATTTTATTCAAGAGTTTTTACCAAAATTTGCTTCACCCATTGTACGATTTTTTGCTTGATCAAAGAAGTTTTTTCTTTTTATCAGAGTTTTTTTATCAGAACATAACATTAATTTCTTAAAATCCGACAACCATAATATTCTTTAAGTAAGAACATGTTGAGTCAAAATGTCTTGTTTAAGATTCTAGTTTTAAAGACTTCTTTTTACAAAGTTCATTAAATCAAGAAATATATTTTTTTTCTTCTCAAGAAAATTTATGTCATATTTTCTCACAATTGGCTAAATAATCTACACACCAAACGTCTAAACTAGAAAATCTGTCCAAAAATAAGAAAATCAAGATTTAATCTAAATTTAAGCATTTTCAGCTTTGCTTTGATGTCCATTTTTCTGTGTAGTGCCTCTGTAGACGACTTTCGAATGAGATCCTTTCAGCCAATGCCTAAAGTTTGAGTGAGTGCAGAGCAAATCAATGCAAACATAGAAATAACAAACTGCTGAAACATAATAAAAGTCTCTCTGTGGTATAATAAAAAGATGATAGATTTTAGGTAAATTTCAAATCGGTGTCTTCTGTGCCTCTGCCACAGCTTTCATTTCTCGCTGAGAGTCTCTCAGGCTGCAAAAGAGAAACCTGACTTGGAGAAGCCGTATTTCCCGGCTTTCTGTCAGGAGGTTGAGAGTGTCCCAGATTGAGTCGAGAGACTCCAAGACGAGCTTTGGAACAGAGGCAATCCACTCCAGTGTTCACAAGGCCACGCTCCGTGGTGGTGCCATCGTGTCAGTGCTGAGCAGTCACTTATGAAATTGGAAAATAAGTGATGTTTGGAAGTCTGTGTTGCTGTGTGAAGATAATCCCTCGGAGCAGACTGTCAAGTGAATTCAGCATCTGCAACAATTTGCACCACTTCATTTCGAAACATTTATTCGATTCCATTTTCTGTGATTTGAATCAGAAATATGGACTTTAGTAGTAATAGGTTATGCTAATGTACATATTCCTTTTTATGCAGATATAAAGAAAATCCAACATCACTTAATTTGATATAATAAATACTACACTAATGATCTATATAAACAGCTCAACAAATGATTATATTAAAATGTGATCCTGACGCCAATCTAATGAATAATTTATATCATTTTAACTTATTTGCGAAAACCCTCACTGGATAGTTTCCTGTGTGTATTAACAGACGCAACTGTGTCTGACTGAGGTTTCGTAACTTTCCTTTCAAAACTGAAAATGCCAAAATGACCCTAAAAATGGAATAACTCACCTGTTTATTGTTTAAAATGAAGAAAATGCTACAGTCTTCAGCTGACAGAGACCAACATTATTTACAAATACTAACAAGACATTACAAGACATTAACAAAGGGTTCGAGTAAAGAACAGACCATTATCCATCTGCATGAGCCTCGTGCCTTTAAAAAAATCTCAAAGTGCACTAACAGAGCTGAACATTCACGTTTCCATGCATCTCCATCCCAGCTGTCTGCTCCTGCTTCATCATCTCATCTTGCCTAGTCTGTGATCCTCATTGTTCATGTATTTGTCTCTCTCTCTCTCTCCTTTCTTGTTCTCTCCTCTTCTCCCATCTGTGCACCCAGGCAGCCCATTGAGTAACTTCTTTGACGTAATTAAACAGCTCTTTTCAGACGAGAAGAACGGGCAGGTGTCCCATGGACCCGGGACACCCAAACATGCCAACAGCAGGAGACATGAGCCCGAGCCTAGTGACTCCAAAGACAGAGCTAAGAAGGCACCTTCAGTTGGGACACAGGATCAACCTTAAACCAGGACTAATGCTAGTTTTCAAATAAAAGAGCAAAACAATCCAGTCACGGCAGAAATGGCTTTTTACCTTGTTTGAAACAAGCCTTTTAAACAAACATGCTTCCTATGGCGGAAAAGCGTTAAAAGAACACTCTTTACTCACATGCCTTCATTCTCTTTCTCCCCTCAAAACGAAAAGTGACCATTTTACCATTTTTTTTATCTACTCAGCCATTCTCTTGATTTACAAAAAAAAACTTTTTAGTATAAAGCATTTGAGTATGAAATGATAAAAGATTTCACATATTTACACCACATTCCATATTCCTGTTTAAAATCATTTTAGGGTTATTTACAGTGCCACATTCGTGCACAACACAACTACAAATTAACTTTGTGCATGCAACACTATTGCAAATCAAAAAGGCTAGCGTGTTGTTTTGCTGAAATGTTTCAGATTTGCTGCAACGATTCTGATTTGCAGTACAGTTTCTTGAATTGCAGCAGTGTTTCCGAATTTTTAGTAGCGTTTTTTTTATTTGCAGCAGCATTTCTGATTTGCAGTAGAGTTTTTGATTTGTAGCAGTGTTTCTAAATTTGCAGTAGCATTTTTTGATTTGCAGCAGTGTTTTCGATTTGCAGCAGTGTTTTCGATTTGCAATAGCATTGTCGATTTGCAGTAACGTTTTAGATTTGCAGTAGCGTTTTCGATTTGCAGTAGCGTTTTCAATTTGCAGTAACGTTTTAGATTTGCAGTAGCGTTGTCGATTTTCAGCAGCGTTGTCGATTTTCAGTAGCGTTGTTGATTTTCAGCAGCGTTGTTGATTTGCAGCAGCGTTGTCAATTTTCAGCTGCGTTTTCGATTTGCAGTAACGTTTTAGATTTGCAGCAGTGTTGTTGATTTTCAGCAGCGTTTTCGATTTGCAGTAACGTTTTAGATTTACAGCAGTGTTGTCGTTGATTTTCAGCAGCATTTTCGATTTGCAGTATCGTTTTAGATTTGCAGTATCGTTTTAGATTTGCAGTAGCGTTGTCGATTTTCAGCAGCGTTTTCGATTTGCAGTATCGTTTTAGATTTGCAGTAGCGTTGTCGATTTTCAGCAGCGTTTTCGATTTCCAGTAACGTTTTAGATTTGCAGTAGCGTTGTCGATTTTCAGCAGCGTTGTCGATTTTCAGCAGCGTTTTCGATTTTCAGCAGCGTTTTCGATTTGCAGCAGCGTTGTCGATTTTCAGCAGCGTTTTCGATTTGCAGTAACGTTTTAGATTTGCAGCAGCGTTGTCGATTGAAACGAGATTTGTGCAAATGTTTCTGATTTGCATTAGCATTTTTTTATTTGCAGCAGCGTTTTTGATTTGCAGCAATGTTTTCGATGTGCAGTAAAGTTTTCTTTTTATTTGCAGCAGCGTTTTCGATTTGCAGCAATGTTTTCGATGTGCAGTAAAGTTTTTTTTTATTTGCAGCAGCGTTTTCGATTTGCAGTAAAGTTTTTTTTTATTTGCAGCAGCGTTTTTGATTTGCAATAGCATTTTCGATTTACAGTAGCATTTTTGATTTGCGTTCGAGTTTTTAATTTGTCAGTATTTTTATTTGCCGCATCGCTTTTTATTTGCGGTAGCATTTTTTTAATTGCAGCACTAATTTTGATTTGCAGTAGCGTTTTCGATTTTCAGTAGGGTTTTTGATTTGCAGCAGTGTTTTCGGTTTGTAGTAGGGTTTTGATTTTGAATGACATTTTTCATTTGCTGGAAGTCCTGTTTATTTGTGGCAGTACTTTTTATTTGTGGTAGCGTTTTCGATTTGCAGCATCATTTTCGTTTTGCGGTAGGGTTTCTGATTTGTGGTTGTGTTGTGCTCTGGAAAATATATTTACCCTGAAACGCTACTGGTCTGATTGGTTTCAATCATCTATGCTAAAACTGATCTAGAAAATGATTGAATCACCACTTACTTTCTCATGGGGATATTGAAAATGAAATATCTTAAAAGTGTATTGTTCCGTTAAATAGCGGCTTGTCACCTGACGAAATGCACACAGGGCCAACATCAGTTTTTACCCCCGTCATGTGTTGTTTGTTCTTCAAAATGCTCAGTTCTGTTCTGTTTACAATGCCTTTATTTATTCATTTCTGCTACCAGGAATTATCCAGAAAACGTGTTAAAGACTGCAGCCTGCTCTTGCACAAGATTCATGTATGGCACATTGATGGAGGGCACATTTAACAGGACGTTCATTTCAAGCCACTTGAGGAAACTCCTCACTCTGATGCATCTAAAGACCCTGCCCCATATTCCATGGACTCCTTCCTCCTGCAAAATTCTCTACAAACCCATCCAAGGTCCAAGAGCGAAGCCTTAAAATAGTGATGTTCAAGAATTCTCAAAAAGCCAGCGCAAAATGCATCTTAGGTTTCCTCGCTGGTTTCCTCGTCCCCTGTTTCTGTGTTGCACACTCGTTAAAAAAGGAGAAAAGGAGCGGAACTCTGAACTTCATGGTGGTTGCCCTCCAGGATGCTTGTCGGATTGTATTCTTTTCAATGTAGTCTTTCTTTGTGAAATTGAAAATCTTTTATGGACTCAGTGTCTTTTGCTGTACAAGATTTGGAAAAGCTATGGGCGGGGACTTTGCTTGGGGGGCGGGCGGGCGGGCGGGGTGGGAA
This sequence comes from Danionella cerebrum, assembly GCA_007224835.1. Lineage (NCBI taxonomy): Eukaryota > Metazoa > Chordata > Actinopteri > Cypriniformes > Danionidae > Danionella > Danionella cerebrum. The sequence goes on along the minus strand of SRMA01025410.1, from coordinate 60,578 downwards.
ACGGGGTGGTGGGTCTCACAGGAAATGATCTATTCTGTTGTACAGATTGAAAATATTCCTAATGTATCAAATGTTTAATGCGGAATAATTGTGCTGCCACATCCTCTCGTCCTATTTTTTTTTCTCATGTAGCTTTCATGAAATGTTCGTTTTGGGGTTTTCAAGGGATATCATGATGTCATTTTTGAAATGTTATTTATTTTTGTCTTTCGTTTTATTAAGAAACATCTGCAGGATTCAGAGACTTTTACCCATTTTGTAACCTATTTATGTGTTATCTTAATTTATTAAGCTGGGGGACTATTTATATATACAGAGGCGGGTGGAGATTTTATTGTCCGCATCAGGGCGACTCGTCAGATTGTTTGAAGGATCTTGTGTTTGGTGTACGATAACACTTATCCGATTTAGTGAATGAGGCACTCTTTCTTTCCCGGCTTTGTCCAGATTAAAGAGCTTGTAGTATATGTTAAATTATTTACTAATTTAAGAATGTAGACTAGCCTCTTTGGGGTGGGGGTGGGGGATACTGAAGTATTGATATTTGTCGCTCATCTCATCGTGCGTGTAAATCAGGTGGACAAGCTCAAATCACATGTTGTAAATAAACAACTTTGGGCTGATGACATCGAGAAGATCCTGCTGCTCCCGACTCTTGTATTGCATGTCTGTCATTCGGCTTTAATTTGCATGACATTTGGATGTTAACGTTCTCGTCCCTTGACCTTTTCCATCAAGGTCATCATGCCTTTGGTTTCGGTTTGTGTCATTGTTCTCCCCTCCCCCTTTGGGGGGGGATTCTGGGATTTCATCACACATGGTCACTTAAAGGAACATACAGCGCGGAGAATAAGTGGAGATGTAATCTAAGCAATACACATTGTTGTCCTTCCTATTTTGTACTTTGGGAGAAAAAAAGGGAGCAAGGCTGGATTGTAATGCATCACGTATTTGATTAATACAGAGCGGGAAAAACAGAATCGCCGCTAATGTATCCCCGTGTAACTACTGTGAACAACTTCAGTGCAACGGAAATAAATCCATTGACTTTGGAAGGTCGTATGTGTGATTTCTGCATGTTCCAATGAAGAGCTAGATGGATGATGAATGGCTGTACAGTACTCTCATCTGAATATCTGAGAGACTGTCAGTTGAAACTAATTTTGAGGTTAAATGATCTAATTTGTTTCCGTTTTGAACATTGTGATCCATCAAACTCTTTCATGCTGAATATCAAAGGCTCAAACACACCGATTAGATCTTCTTTTGTACAGAAGTGAAAAGATAGACCCATGGGTAAACTTACCCCTGACTCTACATGTTATAAAAGTGCTATTAAAGGTAATTTGACACCTAATGTGAATTTCATATAGCGTAAACTCAATTTACTATTCGTTTAAACATAGGAATCAAATTACATGATCTATTTTCATAAAAAGAATATTCCCTGACACACATCTCAGGAGGCCTGGGTTGCATTATTATTCCAACCCCGTACTGATTAGTTTTTTATGTTTTTCTCTACATTTAAGACTATTAACAATGTAGTTTCTCACTGAAGAAAAGGGATCTCACTCAACACAACTTGTAGACTTCATAAAGGGTGGGAGGAGATGTCATCGCGTCCGGTTAGATCAGGTGCAGCGGCCATTTTGATTATAATCTTAGTTTCCACTAGGAGATGCACCTGGCTTTGTATTGTTTCTTGCCAGATAAATATACTTCTAAGTAAACTCCAGTTATTCACTGTTACAACTGTACATATTTATACTTGGCAATAGCAGATATGGTCATTACAACAGCTCTCACAGTTTGCAGGCGACTTGTAGCTTTTGAACTGTTTCAAGGTGTGTGTGATTATTCCAAAAACAAGGTAATTAACAATATCATGATAAGTAAGATGTAGTAGTGAAATGGGTCTCTCGAACATTCATAATTTGGCATTTCATACAGGTCGATATCATTGATCTTTTTCAATTTCAGTGCTGCTTAGCAGCTTTATTTAAGTTCTCATAGTAGCTAATTGAAGTGTAACATTTAGATTTGTCCATTGATTAAAAAAACTAAATAAATAACTATTACTAAAAAAAAAAAAGAACAACAAATCAACCTACCATAAGTCAGTTTGTTTTAGTTTCAGTAAGTACTCATTCTTTTTTGCTAGTAAACTTGGCAACACATAGCGTCACCCTACAAAAATAGCAGAGACGTGATGATGTGACTCTTTCCACAATAGCAATAATCAATCAGCCGACTAAAAAGAAATTCTGGCTGAAGATGCCATATTATTTAAAATCCGGAAGTGTGAGTGCAGCAGACCTGCGCTGAAGAACAATGCAGAGAACGTGTATTTTCAGTCGTAAAAAATTTGTAATTTGTAAATTAAATCACTAGATTACCAATAACTTAAGTCATTGTTTACTGTGTTTAATTGTATACACTTTTCAAAACATACATTTATTAATCATCTGGATGCTGTCATGTGATTGCTGCATATAACAAATAATTTATTTGCATAGATCCCAATATTTCAACGTACCTTCGCTTCACTGCATGTTAAAAAGAAACATATTTACAAAAAATATAGCTTGCTATACAAGCTCTCCCTTGTATAGCACCATCAAAGCCACATCCATAATTTTGAACGTCATACTTCGTGCACTCCAGCTCAACATGTACCACAGATTGAGTGCAGTCTTGAGGCCAGTGTGGCCTGGAGCCCATCCAGCACATCTGGATCCAGCAGCAACTCCTCAAATTGCTCACAGTCCAGAAGATCCTGCATGTTCTGGAGGAAGAACCCTTCAGTGAACACCAAGAGCTCAACCGCTTCACTCCTCTGCTCCACAAAGCAAACAGATACAGAGGTCACATCAAAGAACTGAAGCCTCTGGATTTATGAATACTGCTACTTTTGTTCATGCTCGTGTCAACAGTGAGTACGTACTTTGGCTGTTTGGTAGATGGTCAGAGCATTTGTGAGGTTCATTTTCTCTGAACAGAGGATTTCACAGTGTCTCTTCAACACTGAGAGCTGGAACATGTGGGTCGCCTGCAGAAGCTGGACAGAAAATCGAAAATGTCACTTAATTTGTAAGAAATGGGTGAGAAATAAAGAAATAAATAGGCCCAGACATTGAGGAATCAAGTACTGAAATCAACAATTGTGTATATTCACAATTTAAGAGGGCTTGAGCACCAAAGATGTGTAGAACACTATTATAATTGCTCAGAGCTTTTGTTTTGTGGCTTTCTGTGCACTTTTGAGCGACTAAATGTGCTCGAAAAGCAACAAGATTTCACACATGTCAAAACTGGTGAAAATTAATGTATGATTGTGGTTCAAAAGGGGGGTGTGGCTTAATGGCTTCAGCCTTATTATGCTGTCAGTTTGTCACACGCAAATGAAATTCGGTACATGCATGTAGGATACCAAGACTTAAATATAAGTACTATAGATTGCGGAAGTCGGCTATTTAGCAAAAACCTCTAAAAATTACCACTTTTGCTCATTTTTTTGATACATTTTTAATAACCTTCTCATAGAGATTTTATCTGTATATCTGCAGACTCCATTTTTATCTTAAGGCATATGGAATGTTAAATTGCGAAGCTTTTTTTATGTGGTCACAATGGCCGTCCAAATTGAAAAATTCACCGTAAACAAGACGTTGTTATAACTCAACCATACAAAGTCCGATCGGGATCAAACTTTGCATGTTTGTTAAGAGTCCATGTCTGAACACATCTACCGAGCGATCTACATTGTTAAAGCGCCACCTAGTGGCAGCATGAAAAATCCTTTTATCTGGTGTTTTAGACTTTTATTTTTGACTGTTTGAAGTATGTGCTTGAATTTTGGATCAGTTGTGTAAGATACCAAGACCTACAAAAAAGTAAATTGGAGCAAGTTCCCAAAACGGACAGGAAGTCAGTTATTTTTATTTTAACACTTGGTAAAGTTCTAGGCCTTGTATTTTAACAAAATTCTTCTAGAGTTTGTATCTATTGAACTTCAAAATCCTTCTGTCTTATCTTAAGGGATATGAGATGTTAAATTGTAAATGGTCCCCTTTAAACTATGTGTGTAGTGCAACAAAATGGCCACCGGCAAACGATAGCGCCAGAGCCCTATCGCCAGAGAGGTGCTTGAGCCCTTTGATCGCTGTTTAAATTTTGTGTTTTGCCTGATTCAATGTCAACTATCGTTCAGTCAGTCAATAGTATTTTTCCATCCAGGTTCCAGTCATCATTGAACGATGAACCAAATTGGTATTTTGAGAACGAAATTCAGGAGGAGCTGGGATGTTAATTAGCCACCCGGCTCGAGGCAAACATGCAAGTCTGCTCAACTGGAGTTCAATAGTAACTAAATAGCTAAAGTTTGCATGCAGAAAGGCCATTCTACATTATTTTGAAAAATGTGCCCATTTTGTCTACAAGTGTTTTGTCTACAAGTTTTTTTGAGCTAAGCTATAAACGGTTGCTAAGATAAACAATCTGGTTGCTAGGATAAGGATTTTAGTTGCTATGGAGTCAGAGACATATTTATTGCCATAATATACGCCAATCTTTCTCATTATTATATTTTAGCAGTAAAATAATGGAATTTAGTGAAATACAACAGTGAATGTAAGATTTGCAGACCATGTGTTAAATAAAAGATCACCACAAAAAAAAAAAAAGTTCAACCAGATGTTGAGTTACAGTTTCCCACTCATTGCAATTCTAATTTCAATTGCATTTACTGTTTGGCAACTTATCATTTCAGTACCAGTGTTAGTGTGTTACTTACCTCCAGCATATCCGGCACCGAACCATCTAAACATTCTGCTCTGCTGCAGTACAGATGTGCCATCATCATCTGAAAGCAACATTCAGAAACCGTTTCAGTCATCTCAAGTCCTATTCCTCTACCTCTTCTGTTTGTTTAAAACTCCTACTGGTTACCTGAAATGTGTTGTATTTTAATTCTGAGAGTTCAATAATCAAGTGATCTGACTTTCCATCGGTCCGGTGGAGGCTTAGCAAGTCTCTGAATCTTTTAGGGTGAGAGAATGATAGAAATGATTAAAGGACGTTTATATACATGCATTACTGCACAAATCTGTGTCTGAGACTCACCTTTGAGAAGCAGACATGAGCAGAACTCTGTGGGCATAAAATGACTTTCCCTCCACCACAAACACCACATCAGACATCTCAGGGTTGTTCAGGAAATGAGCATCTAATGGGATGCAACAGTGTTTTTTAAAAATGAACCTCAAATGCAAAAAGATAGTAATAGTAACTGTATAAATGTTTTTTATTTGTACAAAAAAACCCACCAGACATATATTTTTTAATGCTAAAAATAAAAAGAAATGTGAATAAAAGCCTGGAAAGTTTACAAATCACTGTTCTGCTATTTACCATTTCAACTTTGAATGTAAACATTATTTTAAAACTTAACATTATTCAATCAAAGCTATAAATTAAAACACTACAACGGTTCATAGTATCAAATTGTGGTTAGCATTATTTGATCAACTTAGCACAATTTCATTACGTGACAAAAATACACTGAAGGAAAGAAGTATTTGACCCCCTTGCTGACTCCAGAGAAATGATCAGTCAAATCATTTCAATGAGACAACAAAAATGCTTTTTGAAATGAATTTAAAACTGATTTGCTTTAATGTAAGTGAGTTAAATATTTGACCAATTCACAAAACACTATTAATTATGAGTTGGCCACCAGGTGGTACTCATCTCAGGAAGGGTTTTGCTCCACTCCTTTTTCTAAATTCTCTTCAAGTCATTAAAGATGAAGCTAAAATTATGAGATTAAGCTCTAGAGACTGGTTGAGATGAAGGATGTTAATCTACTTGAGTCACAACTTTGGTCATGTGTTTTTGGGTTATTGCTATGCTTGAAAACCCATACATCAGCCACTTTGAAATGCTTTCGGAAGGAGGTTCTCAACAAGGATTTGATGGTTCATAACTTTTTCCATTGTGCCTTGATGGGATGAAGTTGTCTTGTCTTAGAAAATCAGTTACTAAGCATGCTTTCTTGGAGGAGTTCATAGGCAGCAGCCCCTTTTTCCTCTAAATATTACATGTCATCTTCACCTTCTCCTCTATCTACTTGGTGATGCCTTTGCAGTTCATCCACAATTTTATCTGCATCATCCTTAAACAGCTATTTGGTCTCGGCCATGGTGAACATTTTGGAAACTTTATCCAAGACGATAGCTCTGAATCTCAGAATGACTGAAGTCCAGGAATTTTGTTGATTTGTAGGTTTCTCACTGCCTCATGTCTTTATCTATGAGAAAGCATGCATGCTTTTTTTATGTAAATGGTCAATACAATCTTGTGTGTACAATGAATGTGTGTGTATTATACCCAGCTGTGCTGTAGGTGTGTCCTTCAGTGCCTGAATGGATGGAACAGCTGTAGAGAACACACACTGGCTAAAGATGGCCGCCAGTTGCTTATGCATATCCTTATTCTGCAATAAAAGGCAGAAGTTTCATTTCAGATTTAACATGTTTCATTTAAATGTAGCATCAAGTCTCTTGAACACATTGTGTTTCAGGTTGACGGTTACCTTGGTGATCTTATAAATGTTGAAGAGGAATGGAAGACCCTCAGATCGAAACTCCTCACAATATTTCTCTTTCCCTAATGTGCTGAAGTCTTTCAGGAGAGATAACGTGAGCTCGGTCCTGGACTGGATCTGAGCACTCCGTACTGACTCCAGCCATAAATGCAGCTTCCAGGGCACTCCTGCCATACACAACAAGCCTTCAAACATCTCTCAACCTCATTCCAAATGTGTTAATGATGCACAGATATCTGTGGGGAGGGGAGGGGAGGAAGTAAGAAAATTGAGTGAAGGAATGAAAGAAAGGCTGGAGGAAAATGGGGTAAACAGAGTAAGGGAAGAATGGAAGGAAGGAGGAAAAAGGGGTAGGCTGAGGGAGGGAGGGAAGGCAGGAGGAGGGAAATGGTGTAAGCACATGGGGAGAGGGAAGAAGGAACAAAGGAAAATATGGTAAACTAAATGGGGAGGGAAGGAGGAAATTGGTTAAAAAGAGGGACTGAGGAAGGAAGGAATGAGGGAGGCAGGAATGGAAGGAAAATAGGGTAAACACATGGAGGGAAGGACGGAAGGTGGAAAATTGTTAAAAAAAGAGTGAGTGAGGGAAGGAAGGAAGGAAGGAAGGAAGGAAGAAAGGAAAGAAGGAAGGAAATTGGGTAAACACAGGGAGGGGGCAGAGGAAGAAAGGAGGAAAATGGTTAAAAAAAGAGACTGAGGAAGGAAGGAATGAGGGAGGGAGGGAAAATAGGGTAAACACATGGAGGGTAGGACGGAAGGTGGAAAATTGTTAAAAAAAGAGTGAGTGAGGGAAGGAAGGAAGGAAGAAAGGAAAGAAGGAAGGAAATTGGGTAAACACAGGGAGGGGGCAGAGGAAGAAAAGAGGAAAATGGTTAAAAAAAGAGACTGAGGAAGGAAGGAATGAGGGAGGGAGGGAAAATAGGGTAAACACATGGAGGGAAGGAAGGAAGGTGGAAAATTGTTAAAAAGAGGGAGTGAGGGAAGGAAGGAATGAGGGAAGGAGGGAAAATATGGTAAACACATGGAAGGAAGGAAGGAAATTGGGTAAACACAGGGAGGGGGGTTCAGAGGAAGGAAGGAACTTTTGGTTTTTGCACTGATATTTTGGCATATTGATATTACAGTAAGCATAACAACCAGTAGGTGGCAGCATAATCAAGCATTTGTTTAGAATTATTTCTGAACAAAAAAACAAGAAAATACATTTTAATTCTACTGTAATTGAGACAAATCTTGTTGTTGTGGATCTCAAAGAAAACTCCAAGGGCTCCAGGATAAAGAATCAGAGCAAATATTCTGTCTGAACCTTAAACTTTAAAGTTGATATTGATTTTCTCCCCCGCAATTAGTTGTGTCTGTCCAATGATTTCTATTGAATGCATGTGAAGAGCACCTAGAGCCCGGAGTTCCATGGTGACGTCAAGGTAGCTGTGCTCAGCACTGTGCAGGCTGGCTTCCTGAAGCGCCCTGCTGCGACCCTTACACAAGCGTGGAACCTGTGTGTTTACTTCCTGCCTGTCCTGCTCCTCCACTCCCTCAGCCAGAATCTCCTCCAGAGAGAGCACTTCCTCCTGCAGCCGCTGTGCTTGACTCAAAAGCCTCCGTAGCACGTTCCTGAGGAGCAAAAGTGTGTTCTCTGAAACTTGTAAGCTTCTGTGGCCAGTTTGTCTGTGAGGGGTCACTACCTGTGTCCATGTGCTGCCGCATGACCGAAGCAGTTCATACCCTCGTAGAGAGATGATGTCACATGTGTTCTCAGCATGGGGTCAGCACCACGAGACAAGAGCAGACTCACCATCTCATAGTTCCCTGAGGATTCACACACACAAGTGTATTATAAACCCCTCAAAGAGTGCATAGCTCTCGTTTTCTCCAGGGTCAGAATGTGAGGTCTTTTTGGGGAATCTCATTTGGGGTTATTACCTAACCCTTTGTTACAAATTGCTTGTGTTTTTTATTCTCAAAATGTTTAATGCATAAATGTAAGAGTAGTAACAACTTGCTCACCCGCAGCTGATGCCAGCTGGAGGGGGGTTTCTGCAGAGCTGTGGTGACTGTTTCTCAGAGCTCTGCCCTCCACATCTGCACCCACATCTAACAGCAGCTGGAAAACCAAAAACTGTTGGTTAGCATGCGAGCCCTCAGCCTGTGGATGGTGATGGTTTTTTCTTAAAATGCATGTTTTATAAATAAATCTGTATAGCATTTTTTTTTCTTTGCTTAATACAGTGGATTTGTTGCCTTTTTTACCTGCACTACAGAGATGTGTCCATGCAGAACAGCAAAGGTCAGTGCCACCCAACTGCGGCTCTCAGGATGGACAGATGGGTGCTTAGGGGAATAGTTGGGAACCTGGATAAGGGATAAAGGGTTAAAATGCTTCTGTATGAGAGAAGTCATATGTGCGTCTATTGTTTTTAGCGGAGAACAAGAAAATAAGTACAAGAAAGAAGTACAAATAATCTGGAGTACATCAATTTCTGGTTCAGGTTCAAGTAAAGAAAAATTCCATTGGTATACAGGAAAAAGAACTCTATTCAGAGAGCATTTCTGAATAGAGATAAAAAAGTTCAGTTGAGGATAAGAAGAATATTTCAGTTTCTTTTATCATTAATGATAATACTATGGTGGCCCACTGGGGCACAACACAATGTGAATCAATGTACATGTACAAGTTACTGTGAATCAAAAACATTAATAATTCAATTTTTAATTTGCAGTGATGTTTTTGATTTGCAGTAGTGTTTGATTTGCATTGTGTTATGCTTTAATGGGTCACCGTATGATACAGAAACAAAAGGTGAACCTAACTAAAAGACAGAATTTTTATTACAGAATTAGAAAAAAAATGGATTAGCCCTTAGAAGTCTGCTCTTTACAATCTGCTCTGATAAATGACCTTTAAAACTGTTTTTTGCGGCAATGCTCGAGTAAATTTTTTTAGAACAACCTCAGCTTCTTATTTTTTGCAAATATCATACATAAATAATAATTCCACAGAAACACTGAACTTGTACAAAAATACAACACAGAGTATTAAATGTTGTCATTTTTTATAGCAAAGGTTTAAAAACATGAGAACGAACAGTTTTTGTATTTTTTTTGATGGCAAAAATGGCAAAAATAACTTGAAAGTTGTCAAAAAACAGACAAACATTCCCTTAATCTCGAGAATGTTTTATGCCATTTTGTACCAGCACTTTGAAAAACACAAGCCATATCACAGGTCTTGTAATTCTTTTCCCTTCTTTTCACCACTAGATGGCAGGGATATAAATTAGCTGTTATATCAACAGTGAACATGTGTATTTGCTTTAAAACATGCTTTTTGGGGATCTACAACAATGAGTTCAGCGTTAAGAAACAAAAGGCATCATGTGACTGAGGGACTGTAGTGTTATTACCGCTACGTCCAGGTTTGCTCCAGCATCGATAAGCATGTGGACCAGAGCCTCGTCCCCAGCTGAGCAAGCGTACATCAGTGGAGTCATACCCTTCACAAACCACAGATAGAGAGTGAAATTCTGAATTTATTTTATGATACATGTCTGATATTTATGCTTTTAAACCCTAGCAATTACACCATAAACACATGTAACCACTGGTCGAACCAAAATAGAAATTCTCAGTGGAGGATTTAATTTTTTTTAAATTATTTTAATCTTAGCCATTCATAATTCATAAATCATTCATATTAGCTGAAAAATGGGCAAGAAATAAAAAATAATGCTTATGATCACAACTGTATTTAACCCTAACCGAAACTTACATGTGTTTCGGTGTGTCACAGTTGGGTAGATCACGAGTAAAGTGTTCACCTGATCATCCATTGCGTTAACTCCATCTGGACCCAAGAGCTGGATGGCCTGACCAATCAGGTCAGTGCGGCCACAGTTCAGCATTCGGAAGCCAAGATCCAGATTAAACTTGTCCATGGCCGCTTTTGAATCCAAACGCTTAAATGAGGAAAAGGAGCACTCCGGCCTGATGGAGCGTCAAAATGAACATTACATTTTCATTTTGAAAATTTTATACTAATCACATTTAGTTTAATTCAAAACGTCTCTAACAGTATCTGAACATTAAACAGTTGGGCTTCAATCTTTTAGAAGACCAAGACACATTTGTACACTTTAGATGGAGCCTTTTCACAAAACTAGTGCAATAGGTGTTCCTCTGACCTCTTAAGTATATTTTCAATATTTTGTCATGAAAAATACAATCTTTAAAGTTTTTTTTTATTAGCTATTGTCTTTAAATAAGAGATTATCTAGTTTTTCTAATAGGATTACATACCCCCAGGTATACATAAATTTTTTTACAAATATTTTTATTACATGACAATAATTCCATAACAATTCTGAAATTATAAAATAAGAGAAAAATTACAATTTAGAGTATTTGGATTCTGTCTTTTTTTTACTGCACAAATCACAAAAAATGAGGCGCTATGACAAACATCTAAAGTATAAAGTGGTATAATAAAAATGCATAAATTTCTCAAAAAAGCCAAAGGTCAAAACAATGTGAAAATTATATAATTGTATGTTGTTTTCTGCGATTGTAAATTTTACAAAAACACAAGCCATATCAAAGGTCTTGTATCTCCAAATGTTATCTATACTTTTCACCACTAGATGGCACCAATTTCGGGTTCTCACTTTTTAATTTGAATAACTCTCATAATATTCATTTAAAACCCCAAATATCAAAGCTAAAGAAACCTAAACATATTTTTTATCAAAATTATAGAATAGTTGGGTCACGTGATTCCTAATTAATTCAAAACAGCTGCTGTGATTGGCACATGCACCGGTGCGTGCAGAGACTTTATGAACGAGGTTAAATAAATAAAATGAAATCGTAGCATCTCTGATTATTAGAAAGATGGAAACACCTCACCTGAGCTGTCTAGGTTCACAGTCCAGTCCAGGAAGAAGCAACCGGGCAGTCTGTCTGACATCATCGCTATCCACCAACAGACTCCTCCGATGCTCAGCATGAATCATAGCCACTCGCATCCACTCCATCAGAGGAGGGAGAAGAGGAAAGGGTCTAAAGGGAGAAAAGGATAAAGCCTGTGTTAAACTCTACCATCTCCAGTAATTCATGAGGGAGGCTACGGCAGAAAGAAGAGTTGCTGACCTCTCTTTAATGAGTGCTATCCTGGGCGGCTCCAGGTTGGGGTTCTCCAGTGACTCCATCTGTTGACTGCGTAGGAAGTAATAGAGCGTATGCAAGGCATCTGAAGACCAAGAAACAGCCTGTAGGCAGGTCCCACGTCCAGGGCTCACACCTTGATGAGACGAAACCAAGCGTGGCATGTGGTGCATTGCACGGGAGACTAAGTCACCTGGTAGGCACAGACATGCATTTGCCTTTTTTTAGAACTTGAATCAGTGCCAATGTGCCATTAATGCCTTTATTATAGACAGGCAGGTGAAGATGAGACAGGAAGTGAACCGGAACGAGAGCGAGGGGAGATGCTAGAAAAGGTGAGCTCAGGACTCAAACTCTATCACCAGGGCTTGACCACTGCACCATATTTTTGACATAACACATGTCTTGAAATTATTTAAATAAAATGGATTGTTTTTCTAATAAAAGACAAAGTTGTGCACATCATAGACACATGGTCTACTTTGAACTTAAGTAGTTCCAGAAATAATTATGAACCTTTAAATAGAATGATGTCTCAACATTAAAAAGAAAAGGGCTCTTATTCAATAATTCCATCCGATCTTAAAAGAAACACAAAAATAACAGTGTGTTGCATCCGTAACAATTCATCTGAGTTCACAATGACAGTAGCTTGGCAGCTAAGCCTATCTGTATCTTTTCTTTCTGTCACAAAGAATGTTTCAACATGAGCAAAATATATCTTCAAACCCATCTGTGGAAATGAAGCGAATTTAGAAAAAATATCGTTGAACTTTCTTCCTCTACGGGGCTTTAAATCTGCTGTGTTTTGCGTCTCAGTGCACAAATCCAGATTTACACTGTTCCCTGTAGAAGGAGAATATGTGAAGGAGACAGAGCAAAGACTTGTGGCTTAAAGTCTGTGTTGGCAATTAAAACATGAAGTAAATGTACAGTACATAGTGGATATTCGCCTTTATGTTTGAACCTGTGATGGATGAAACCAATTTAAGCCTTGAAATTGTATCCAAATAACAGCAGTTTGTGAATCAAGTCTTTTAAGGTCTACATCTGTGGTGCTTAATGAAAACTTGTGCACTTTAGTAATTAAACAAAGCCCAGCTTCAGGAGTGCTTGAGAGTCTGGAGTCATATGGAGTCATAAAGCATAAAGAAGGTTCTTTTACTCCTTAACCCAAACAGAAGGTGCTCTTGTACCAGTAAAACAACTGCACAAGTGTTGCTACTCCCCTCAGGGAGAGCGGGTTTCTCTCTCTCTCGTGAATAGAAGCAGTGCACCCCACACCCAGTCATCCTGAGCTGTGGTCTGCCGAGTAAACAAACTGCCTTCAGCTCAGGCCATCATACACCACTTGACAGGTTTGAAATTTCAAGTTGTTAAAAGAGCCACGCCGTAAAATGTAGTGACAGACATTTAAAACAATCAAGCAAATGTTGTGTTTCAGAGGACAATAAAAAAATAAATAAAACTGAACAAACTGAATTCTCATTCAATTGGTGAACTTTGGTTTGTCAGAAAATGTGTTTATTATTTATCAGGTTCCTACTTTTACGCTGGTATTCTTTTGTTCATCATATAAAAGCAGCTATTATTACAATAGCTAGCAGTAGAAAAAGCAGAAATAGTACTAAAGCTATTAGTGGGGTCGAATAAATAAAAGTAGCAGCAGTAGTGGTATCACTAATCATAGAAGTAAGAGTAAAATAGTAGATAGTAGTAGTAGTAGCAGCAGCAGCCCCCATAGTAGCAGTTGGTTTAGAAGTAAGATTCTAACAATAGTAGCAGCAATAGTAATAATAGTAATGTTAGTTGTAGTAGTAGTGTCGGTTAAATAAGTCAAGCAGAAGTGATATCACTAGTAGTAGAAGTAAGAGTATAGTAGTAGTAGAAGTGGTAGAAGTAGTAGTAAGAAAAAAACAGTAGAGTAATAGTACTTATAGCTTTAGTAATAACATGGGTAATAGCAGCTTAAATAATAAAAGTAGTAGTAATAGATGTAGTAGTAGAGGTAGCAGAAGTAAGAGCACTAGTAGTAAGAATAGAAATAATAATAGCAGCAGTGATAGTGAGATTAGAATAGTCCTAGTAGCAGCAGAAATACTATGGGTGCTCAGACTTTTTCAGCTTGCAAGCTACTTTTACAACGACAAAGTCAAAGTGATTTACTCTCTACAAAATGTAAAACATCAACCAACAAACAATTATTTTCAACTTTATTGAGAATGGACATAATAATTAATTATTTACATTTTTTGTAACAACGTGAGTTTAATTTGATGACTTGCACTGAATTGAATCATTAGAACAGTTGTGTGTGACCTGAATTTGGTAATAATAGAGTGATTTTTTTATTGGAGCAATTGAGCTTTGATCCAAATAATCAAGAATAAAAATGATGCTCTAATAAATTTTTCAGTTTTATATTGAAACTGAGTCGTCCAGTACAATATGCTGGTGAGGAGTGGCGTGTTGCTTGATTTTGGTTGTAACAGATCAATTTAGAATGAAGTTATGAAGCATATTCTGTGTAAAACATATTTTGGATCTGGTAATTTGCAGAGGGTCCCTAAGCGATTTCATGTCAGCGGGTTGCGCATAGACGGCAATGTGTTTCTGCGAATGCCGAGGGAAACTTGTTTTGATAAAAACGTTTTGTAGTTTGTCCGCTACATAACACAGATTAAAAATAGGTATTATTTGTTTACTAAGAACATTCTGGTGTCGAGCTATTGAGCAGAGAAAACCGAATCCGTGAATCGGCAGCTAACTTTACTGAACTGTGACGGGATGGATGATCGGCTGATATTGTTTCAATTTCATGCCGCGATCGACGTAATGAGCACCCCTGCTCAACACATTTTGCAGATGCTTTTATCCATAGCGACATACATTACATGGAAGTAACACATTTGGACACACATTTAGCAGTTTTCCTTTGATTTGCACCAATGTTTTTTGCCTTGCTAGTGCAACACATCACTGAAAGTGGAATATAAATACAGTGTTGTAGTAGTGATGTGGTTGTTGCTTATATACTCTTGTATACCCGCTTATGTTGCATGGCAAGCATATACTCACTAAGTTCTGCCAGGCTGCCCACACAGGTGGCCAGCAGCGCCTGTTCCAGCGTCCTCAGCTCCAGCTGTGTGTATGCAGTCTCTCTCCCATCCAATGATGAGCCCGGACCTTTGATATACCCGCTGCTGAAGTGAGGTGGCAGGGAGAGTTCACCTGCACACAAATTAAATCAGGTCCACTCCGCTCGGTTTGATTTATCTGTTACAAAAGTCTAAACGTGAACTGCTGACATTTTATTGCTGACATTTTTGACTGATTTGCAGCAGTATATCATTGTTCCCATGTAAAGAATTAGATTCTTGAAGAGATAAAAGGGAGGTAAAAGGGAAACACCATTTCCTTTACACAGGGGTAGCTATTTTTTGCTAATTGTGGATTCCTTGTGTTTTGGTAAGAATATCCTTATTTTTCCTCTACAAAAAGTAATGTTCATTGAAAAACACATCAATATTTTGGTACTTCAGTAGTAACAAATGGCAGCTAATCATTCACAAAATGTACGTCAGTACATATTTTCATTGAGTTTATTGTTCATTGAACTGTTTCAATAGTTTAAAGTAAGTTTTATAATTTCTGTCAAACTCATGGATGAAAAAAACATATTTACAGTGTTGATATGTCACATTAATTTGTTATATTTACAATTCAAACTCATTTAAGTTGGGTTTGCTCTGAAATTATTTTATTTTCTTAAAAAAAAAGAAAGTGTCTGGTTTGATACAAAGCTAAAAGATAAATATCCATGATATCCATATTCATATTTATATTCTTTCTGAAGGAGAGCATTTCTCTTAGAGCTTTTGAGGAAGGAAACCCCATTGAATAGGCACTTTGTGTCGCTGCGTGAACCATGGCCTCTCTCAACCACTGCTAGTGTTTGCTTTTGCTTCAGCAGCAGATTCTCCGTTTAGTGACAGTACACTGCCCTCCAAACACAAAACACTGATCACAGAAGATCACAGCTTTTTCCTGACTGAGATACACCACATGCAGCACAGATCATGATGAAAACATAATGATAATATGTTAAATGAAATAAAGTCAGATATATTTCATCAATTTGCTTTTGAAGAAACCAACAATGTTAAAACTGATTTAAAACCACTGCATAGCTTTCTGTTCTGTTCATTCCAGTTAGGTTCTTTTTTGTTATGTTCAGTTCAGTTCCTTTCTGTACTGTTTGGTTCAGTTCGGTTCTTTTTTGCTCTGTTTGGTTCTTTTTTGTTCAGTTCTTTCCTGTCCAGTTCAGTTCTTTTCTGATCAGTTTGCTTCTTTTCTGTTCTATTCGGGTCATTTCTGTTCTGTTCTGTTTGGTTCAATTCGATTGAGTTCTTTTTGGTTTTTTTTCTGTTCTGTTCTGCTTGGTTAGGGTCGGTTGATTTCGTTTTTGTTCGGTTCTTTTCTGTTATGTTCGGTTCAGTTTGATTGAGCTGTGTTTGGTTATTTTTTGTTCTGTTCGGTTCAGTTCAGTTCTTTTATGTTCAGTTCTTTCAGTTCAGTTCAGTTCTTTTATGTCTAGTTCAGTTTAGTTATTTTCTGTTCAGTTCAGTTCTCTTTGGTTCTTTTCTGCTCTGTTCTGTTCAGGTCAGTTCCGTTCTTTTCTGTTCAGTTCAGTTCTGTCTGGTTCTTTTCTTTTCTGCTTTTCTTGGTTCAGTTCATTTTGGTTTTGTTCTCTTTTTCATCCGTTTCATCATGACTCAAGCATTTTAAAAGTCTACAAGTTAAACACATTATATGACATATTTTGAAATATACCTGGATTTAGGAAAAAGTGATCTTCACTGACCTAAACATACTTTCATTGTATTAAAAAAAATCAAAGATGACAACAATAACAATGGTTGACTATTAGTTAGAGGCATTGTTTACACAAACGTTCAAATCAATCAAAACCTTCCACATGAACACAATGTTGAAGGATCACCTTAATGCTTTGGTCATCTATGGAGAAAAAATATATATGTTTCAATAAACAAATGTAAGTCAGTACATATCAGTTCTATTGTTCCCTTTCCCCTGGGATGGACTGTCCCATTCTCAAATACATGTCAGAAAATAAATTGTGTTTAGTTATCCAACAATTGATACACCATCAAGAAATGGGGACACTGAGATCTAAATCCAGCAATGGCCATTAATTTTAGGATCCAATGTGGATTTCTGAACTAGTACTTTATGGAACCAATCATGTATCAGATGTCACAAATGTAAAAACCACACTTTTAACATCTGCTTAGCCTGGCTGTTGAGTCTAGCTGAGGTCATATAACACATGCGATAGATCATAATTATTATCTGATGTGATTCAGCTGAAAACACAGATATATGTATTCATAGAGACCCCAAACCTATAGCAGGTTTACATGTCATCCAGATGTTTATGCACGGTATGAACAAACCACAGGGTGTGTGATGCAGCTGCTCAGGTCGTGGTCCCTCAGACCCAAAGCCCACCATCTAGGGCACACCCGCTCTTTTTCCCACCACTCATCCTGTCTATACTGGCAGCCAAGAGCCTACCACATGCGTCATCTGCAGCCGCATGCTCTCACATCCACTCTCATCTGCTACTATCATTGTGGACTGAGAGGAATGCGAGTGTACTGCCTTTTGCCGGGATAAATTGAGCTCATACACTCCAGTGAAGGGAAACTGGGAAATCCATTGGAGTGTAATGGGCTTGACCCGAAGAGATATTGCCAGTGGAAGAGAGATGAAGAGAGGCAAAGCTGGGAATAGAAGAGGGAAAGCGATGGTTGACATGAGAGGTGATGTGGCAGAAAATACTCTTGCGATGAGAAGAGCAGCAGTTTTTACTGAAGCGAATCCAATCTAAACCTAAAGACCTCTTCTGGTGTCTTCAAGGCTATGAACTAAGTGTCAACCTTGCATTACTCCGGATTTGTAATAGGAAAAAGCTGCAATACACTGACTGACCACTAGAGGCAAGTCCCAGAAGTGGGTAAGTTCCCATTGACACCCATGTTGAAAACGCTTAACTCCTTAGCAACCAAATCATTTACCCTAGCAACCAAATTTTCTGAACTCCGCTTTTGAAATTATAGAGACATGGGCGTTAACTTACATAACTTAAATGCCAAAAATTAATATGACTGCTTACCATTGCAACCAATCTGACTACTTACCATAGCATTTTTGAAATTTGCATATCACTCACAGCTTTGGAACTGGTTTATATCACTCATATTGTCATGAGGAACATTGTATAATCTGGCAATGATCCCATCTGGCTAAAAACAACTGTTACAAGCCAACATCAAAGTTTAGCCCTCTAGTTTAAATTACATTTGCATGGTACATGAAATAAAATATTGATTGATGGAAAAGAATTGGGACACCACTCCATATCATGTAAATGGATATGGATAAAGTTTAAATCCCTTCTCCAGCAGGTTCCACACAAGGTTTGATAGTGCTCCCCTTCCTACAGGTAGTAGCCCAGACATTTGCCAGTGTTGCCTATAGCATTAAACCAGCCCTCCATTGGCTCCTATCTTCCGTGACTTATCTCTTCGTAGTTTGATTCCTGTTAAAGTCATTTTATTAGATTTATACTCTTTCTCTTAGGCCTTATATTGATTTATTTTATTTCCTCTGTAAGATATGTGTCCTAAATTCAAAAGCAATAGTATTCTTTTTTATTAAACCACCCACAAACCAGATAGCAAGCAAATTGTGAAGGAAATTTCAGTTTAGCAAACCAGTCCATGGATATTTAAAGTGAATGTTAACAAGACAAGATGGAAGACGATGCATAATATAATACTGAAATGTATTGTTTGAACGTATGATGCTGACTGGAAAAGATATTTGTTTATTTTTATCCTAAAACAACTGTTGCTGATACACAGTTTGGTTCTAATCCTTTGATCTGCAAAAATGTTTAAATGTGACAGTAACCTAGAATTCCATGGCATCTTATAGAATCATTTGTTTGTGTTAGAGAGTTTAGTTTCACATGAGAACAAATGCCTTCAGAAAGAGCTTAAAGAAACCTTTTAATAGCAAACCAAAACAGAGCCTCACCAATTTACTTAAACATGAGCGATCACCCTAATGAGCTTGCATGATTTGGCTGAGGTGAGCACAGAGCTCCAGTCACTCTGTCCCACAACAGCGGCATTCTGTACAGGGCACAATGGCACAAGTGTGGCGTCAGTCAATTGGGCCTTGTGTTGTTGCAGTGCATGCTGCTGCAGTCTGGGGGCACGGAGCACTCACCACTATCTCTAAATGCTGTGAGGGGAGTCGCCCTGCTAAATGTGTGTGACTGCACATGTAAACCCTCTCTGCCCAGATTTCCTCTCTCCAGAGACCAAACCACAGTGATCATAATAACTACTTCCTGTATCCCGTTCTGCTCCTTACTCCAGACGCAGTCGCCATTCAGAAGAACAGCTTTAGCTTTATAGAGCTGAAATCAAAAACAAGCTCAAAGACAAACACTGACCCTCTTTACTTCATTGGCATTTTATATCTGAAATTGCATCATAAACTCGTTTAAAGGCCATGAATGTTTCAACAATGAAAGAGAAAGAAACTGACATCAGTGAACGGAATGACATACAAACTTCTAGAGTCCTGTGATTGAGAAGAGCCTGCTTTAACACTTAACATATGAATGCGGTTAAACAATCTCTGGTGGTTAGCTCTGAGTTCACATTTCACAGATTCAAGAGGGACTGTGTTTTTTGCAAGCACCTCAAGGTCACAGACTCACTTCTATGCTCTAAAGGTAAAACATGTAGGGTTTTAGTAGTAAACTAGAGAGCTAAAGTTTGTACGGACATTGGAAGTTTAACTTTGACATTGGATTTGAGCTTTAAAATTATTTTTAAAAGTGTTCTTAGTGTAATATAAACCAAACCCTGTGTCTCTAATATTTTCCTAAGCTGAGGTACAAATATGGCAAATTGGTTGCTATGGTAAACAGTCTGGTTGCTATGGAGGAGTTAGTGACGTCATGTCCTCCATGTTACTCTAAGTGAAATAAATCAATCCCCATGTCTCTATGCTTTTTTGGAGCTGAGATAGAAATATGTAAAATTGGTTGCCAGGGTAAAACGTTTGGTTGCTAGGGAGTTGTCAGTTGTCATAAAAAATGTCAGATTATTCAATTAACCTGACGGATGTGGGGGATTGTGGGGGAAACTGGAGTTCCTGGAGGAAAACCCATGCATGCACGGCAAGAACATGTCAACTCTTCTCAGGAAGGTCACCAGCAAGCCTCGAACTGAAAAGTGCTACTCACTGCTCCACCATGCCGCCCAATTTAAGTTATTTCTATGATTAGCATAAACCCCAATTTGGGGTTGGATGTTTTACCTTGAAAATATTTATTTCCATTTATTCTCAAAGGCCTTTATAAGTCAATAGTAAATATTGAACCCCTTAGAATACCAACCACTAAACACCTCCTCAATTTTGGTCGGTTTTAAGCTTCTCAGTTTGGAACCAGTCTGAAAAGATATAGCAACCAACATAATACTACAAGCCAACGTAAGTACTGTACCTGCTTCTTGTTAAATAGCTCCAGTTTTGAATCAAATAAATATCATAAACATCAGTTTTGATAATTATTATTATCATCATCATCATCATTCACATGCTGTCAGATATTCATATCATATTCCATTGATTCCAAGTCAACTTTGATTGTAAATCCACATCTTGTTGTAATAAATGCATACCGCTGCATTAAATTCATACTGTGTTTATGAAATTATTTGATAGATTTAAAAAGCTGAATATATGTTTTGTTTTTATATCAGTCACACAATTATACAGACGTGATGCGGTAATTGTGGTTTGAATTTACACATAGAAATTATAAGACATTATTCTTTACATTATTCTAGACATTACAGCAACAATTACTGTTTCTTTCTTTCTGAAGAACAAGTTACTACTTTTAAATGATTTTACTGAAATACAGTCTTTGTGTAAATTAAACAAAAAAATTACAAAAAACTTTTTTTTTTTACTTTTAAAAATTCAGGTTTGATTCAGTGATTTAATATAATAATACAAAACCTGCCATCATCATACTGCTCACTTATGTATTTCACTGTTTTATGTTGCATTTTTTGAAAAAAATACATCAAACCAAAAATTATAACACAGGCAATTTTACACGATTTACCATTTTCTAAGTGTATTTTCATTTGATGTCAAACTCAATGTGGTCTCGTAGTGATCTTTTGACCCCGCATCCCACCTTAAGCCACTGCTAACACAGAGCGTCAGTCTGATTTGTTCCTTTAAGAGCTGCAATCTACAGCCAGTGATGGACTCTCAAACCTCATTCTTGAGAAAAATGGAAAAAGCAGAACAACTAACTCCCTCCACGAGATCTCCATCTGCCTGCTTCTCTCACCCATAAACCCCTGAGCCACTTTCCAGCGAGGCTGTAATTTCAATTGCAAAGTATTTTTGTAGTCGTTTTTCAGAACATGTCATGGCCATAGAGTAAATTTCCTGGTCTGGGGGTTGAGCAGAGGACAGAATCTCTTTCTGGTGATCGCTTAATTGCTTAGAAATATTCACAGAAAACACACTGATGCATTTTAATTAAGTTGTAATTAAGCTGGTCAATCTGCTATATTACTGTAATCAAAAAAGCAGAGACACTGCATCGTCAATCAACCTGAGTTACTACTGTCTAGACTCAAACACTCACTTATAAAGAAATCTTGATTATGTTGCATTATATGGTAAAAAAAAACAAACATCACTTAAGGAACACAGTGTCTGTGCTTCATTAACATCTCTTTTAAATGACTTTTCAGAGAGGTGTTGATTAAATCACATTCTGCAGTACTATTGTCACATTTTGACTCAAGCTAACCATCATGTTTATTCAAATGCTAATCTTTGTGAAGAGATGCTGGTCAGACACCAATTTACCATGTTAAATCTGGAAGAACAAATTTTATGAGCTGACAGGAGCCATGTGGTTCAATCATGACTTTCCCCTTGAATATTTACAAGGTGTAATGGCTTTTTGTTGACTTAATGAGGTGCAATAGGAGGGGCAGAAAACAGAGAAACTGTTTCATGTTTTGTCTTATGCTATGACTTTACTATGTATTGTTTCACGCATTGCAAATAGTGACAAAGAAAATAGTGGTTCTTTCACAACATTTACGTAGAAAGAATTGAGAAATAAATAACTTTTGTTAGCCAACAAACCGCCCACAAGTCTATTATCTGCCTAAAATGTAGTGGGTTAGAAGATGAGCGAGCGAGTGAGCGAGCGAGTGAGTGAGCGAGTGAGTGAGTGACAAATCAAGACAAACCACAGAAGATTCTACCACATAGAATCTTCTAAAGCTTTTCCATTTTTTAAAATCACTGCATATTTCTTCCTTATAAATCACTTTACCACCTAAAATCAAAGTTATTAGGTTACATAAATATCTCATAGCTGATGGTCAGGACAGGAGAATGTCTGTCAGTCACCATACAAAAGTTAAATAAAGCAGAATAATAGCAAGTTAAACTAATCCTGTTCAGGTTGAAGTTGGGAAAAGTTAATTCAGGCAGTTAAATAATATGCTCTAAATCCTGTTTACAGTTCAACAGTTGTTTGTAAGTTTGATGACAGAACATTGGGAAAATGAGACCAAGTATCTGTGTGGTAACATGGAGAACTGACCACCCTGGATGTAGAGTAACACCTCTTTGAAACAGATGCTGCTGTGTCCAGGCCGGCTTTCTGGGGAGCTGACGAAGGTCATCCCTCACACCGAGCAGCTGGCATTGCTTGCTCCAAGAGGCACCTTCACATCTCCTTATAGAAAGCATTTGTCCACTCTAGGTGCTCGAGTGCCCAAGAAGACCACTGGACGATGTTTATAAAAGCACTTAAAGACTTTATGGGCAAACAGAGGGTCCATAACCTCGTGTGAAACACTAGCTTCCCTGGGGCAGGTGCAGAAAATGTATTTTAAAAGGTTTTATAATCCCAACGGACTAAGCCGAGTGAATAATCAACACGCTTAGGCTTTAAATGGTCACGGCTGGGAAGTGCTCTAATTTCTGAGGTTTGTACAGTAAAGCTCAAAGAAAGTAAGCTGAGAGGGTGGAAAGTTTTATGAAGATAATTAAGCAATGATAGTTACAAGGTTCAAGAAAAAGCACCATTCAGTCTCAATGCTCTCAGGCTGCAGAATGCAAGTCTTCAACAGATTCTCACCTTCCTCCGCAACAGACCAGCTCTATCGTTTGTTGGCAATCATGAAAACAAGATGGATCTCAAAAAAAAAAAAAAAAAACACACTTTTTATCCAAGGGTCTTTTATATTAATTCATGGCTATGGTCAAGTTAGTTTTTAGTTGGGTTTTTAGTTGGTTGGTTCGTTAATTGGTTTGTTTGCCGGTCGGTCGGTTTGTTGGACGTTGGTTCCTTGGACGTTTGGTTGGTTTCTTGGACGTTTGGTTGGTTCCTTAAACGGTTGGTTGGTTCCTTGGATGGTTATTTGGTTCGTTGGACGGTTGGTTGGACGGTTGGTTGGACGGTTGGTTGGACGGTTGGTTGGACGGTTGGTCGGTTGGTCGGTTGGTCGGTTGGTCGGTTGGTCGGTTGGTCGGTTGGTCGGCTGGTCGGCTGGCCGGCTGGCCGGCTGGCTGGCTGGCCGGCTGGCTGGCTGGCTGGCTGGCTGGTTGGTTGGTTGGATGGTTGGTTGGTTGGTTGGATGGTTGGTTGGTTGGTTGGTTTGTTGGATGGTTGGTTGGTTGGATGCTTGGTTGGTTGGATGCTTGGTTGGTTGGTTGGATGCTTGGTTGGTTGGTTGGATGCTTGGTTGGTTGTTTGATTTGTTTTTTCGTTAATTTTCTTTACCTTTTAATTCCTTCAAGGCCACAGGGTTCCAGCACACCTTGGTCAAAAGGTGCTTATATTCTATTCTTAAAACTCTAGATAGTAACATGTTTTACTACCAAATTAGACCACTATCTATTTAAGGGCAGAATGAATAAGCTTTGAAAGTGTAGAAAGTCCTGTTTTGATCCTGACCATCAGCCCATCACAATAATCTAAAACCCTGAACAAATCAACCAACGAGGGTGGGACTCTAGCCACAAATAGCCACAGTCAGGAAACTGACTGTTATTTAAGGAAACCTACAAACCACTGTCAAAAAATTATTTCAGTTTGAGGTTTGGTGAACAAAAGCACAGAAACAAAAGAAAGAACATTAGCTTTGAGAAATGAAATGGGTATTTTTATGTCATTTAAGCAGCACAGCACTAAACAGATCCAGATGTGCTGGTACATGAGACGAAAGCCTCTCTTCAGTTTTATTTTATTCATAAAGTGTCAGACTTGAGATGTAAATTACCCTGTGAACTCAAAATGTTTCTGTGGAAAATACTGTTCGGAGATGGATCATTATCAGTAATATTCCATAACTTGACAATTGCACACAGAAAAAAGGTTAAATCACATATTAAAACTGTATCTATGTAAACTGTGTTTCAGGCTTGTGATTGTTGGCTTTTTAAGTCGCAGTCTCCAGAAAAACAACTTTACCAGGCACGGCTGTTTCAGCACGTGCACGCCGTCAGATCAGTCACTGACGACAGAGTGCATGTGAATCAGATTAATACATTTCTAAGCTGTTTCTTCCAGAGGGGCTGTCTGAAAGCACCTAGAGCTCACAAGTGTTAGGATGTTAATAGCTCCCACATTCAGAAGTGAACTAATCAAGAGCCATTTACTGCTAGTACTATGTATCTTATAGTGTGACACCCACTTTATGGTTTCAATTGCTTTCCAATTTGACAGATTTCTCAATGAAACTAAAGCATGTATTTTCAATGAGTAGGGGGGGGGGGTTCTCATTCTCTCTCTCTCTCTCTCTTGTTTCTGGTTATCTGTTAGCTTAGAGCTGAACAATGAGCTTTTTGTAATTCGTACAAAGCTGAGGTGAAGCTGAACTCATTTACTTGTTCACATTTAATCAGAGCAGTGCAATAGTGACCTGGAAACCCATAAATCAAGGCTTGTGATTTCTATTCTAATTAATAATTAAATAATTTTTTTGAAATACTTGCAAAACACCACCAAACGCTGAGTTATGTGGACAAAAATCTGATTGTTGTGGTGATAAGCAAGATCAAGGTTCTCTTTGGCAAATCAAGAAATGTGCGCTAGCAAAACAAACTATTGATACATGTGCCATGTACACTTTATTCTCTGCCAATAATTGACCCTCTGCAGTTTGTGACCATTTGTCAAATAAGATTTAGATGCGTTATAAATTCTTTAGTATTATGTGTTTTATACACAAAGCCACTCCAATCTTTAGCTCCAAAGAATTGTTTCAGGGACAATATTCGTAATCTGGCAGATATAATCTACAAAACCACTAAGAAACCGCTTGGTGAGACTAAACGCAAATGACTAACCGTACATTTCCTTAGTCCTGGGCTTCAAGCAAAACTTCATGAATTTTAAATAATCATGAGGACAGCCAGGAACCAGATCACAACTACATTGGACGATATTATCAAGATCTTGAGGAAACATTATGCTTCAGTGGGTGCACTCAATGCCACTGGGACCACAGGCATCCAAGAAAACAATCATTCATTTATTTTCTAGACTTGCTACTTCCTGAGCTACACCCTGAAAAATTTACCAGTCCATCACTGGGCCCCCAACAGAACAACTGGTAACATACTACACCATGGAGGACTGCAATGTAACTGTGCTCGCAAATATCAAGAGACTTATCAAATATCAAATATCTTTCTATAGTCAAGAAAGTACATCTGGTGTACTCTCCTAGAACTGAGAGAAAGTCTGAACAGAAAACACCAAAATAGAGTCCTTTGGCGTCAACTTAGTCCAGTGTGTTTGCTGTCTATGAACCTAAACATTACCCAACCATCAAACATGGGGGTGGAAACATTACACTTTGTGTGTGTTTTTATGCTAACAAAACAGAACAACGCAAAACATAAAAGATCAATGGGGTCATGAAAACATTCCTTCAAGCGGAGCAGTGTCAGTAATAACGGATTGGAATTCCACCATGACAATGGCCCAAAACACATACACACTGTTTATCTGTGGAGGGAGAAGAAGGTTTGGGTGCAAATGTGGTAGTCGACCTCTAGGTTTATGTCTCAGTACTAAAGTTGATTTGTTGAAGAAGTAAAGGGCAAATACTGGTTTTACTCCTTAAATCTGATTTTAGTAGATCTTTTAATAAAATTCAGATGAAATGCACACGGTTTTGAGTTAATTACTCATGTCTGTGTGATTAAGAGACATCTTACCGTTGGCGTTCTTTCCGCAGATGAGATGCTCATAATTCTGCGTGAGACCAAAAATCTCGGCATCGTTGTTGATTTCCGCCTCGAGCGCTTCGACCGTCACCGGAGACGAGCCGGTCCCGCTTTGTGCCGCCAGTAGCACGCGGAGGCCAACTTCCTCTACGAGATGTTCAACGCAAGCTGTCAAACAGATAGCCGCGTACTCGTGAATGCGCACCGAGATGCGCGTGTCCACCATCCAGCGGAAGAAGTGTCCGACAGACAGCTTGAGAGCGCAGCGGTTGGACTTGCTCTTGCGCAGAAGCTCTCCGGTGCTCATGCTGTACAGGGAGATGGCCCTGACCCCGGCAGACACGCAGCTTTCCGCCAGAGCCCAGCTCATCACCAGGCGGATCGCGCTTTGCACCTCGAACCGCGTGCACCTGCAGTGCACCACGCTCAGGCGCTGCGCTTCTCTGGAGATCCGCAACAACGCCCTGCGCATCAGCACCGACACGCTCCTAACGCTCTCCAGGGAAAAACAAGGACCTTCTCCCGCAACTTTACGCAAGATCACGCCGATCTCCTCATCCGTCCAGGGATACTCCTCAAGTTCTGGTAACCTGGGGCATTTGGAGAAGATATCCTCGGGGTCTTCAGGAAGCACCGTGTTCACCGTGTCCCAGCTGTTGTTTCTGCTGTTCATGGAGCCCGTGTGGCTCCAGCAGTTTCCTCGCGGTGGAGAGCTGATGAACGCCTGTGAAGTGGACTTGGAAGAGGACAAGCTGAGGGATCTGGAAGAGTCACCGGCTCCATATCCAGAGTCCAGAGTCAAATCCTCCAAAGTTTTCAGAGTTCCGCTGCTCACGGCCGCCATATTATTGGTAACGAAGATGTATTATTCCTTTACAATAAATATTATAAAATGTGTGTATGAAGTGTTAGTGATCGAGGCTTTTGATGTAGTCCATCGCTAAAGACGGTTGTGACTCAATAACGCGATCCAACTGAGCACCGACCGTCCTCACTCTGCTCTGAAAAACTTTTCACAGCAAAAAGTTTCGTCCAATCAGAGGACTTCTTTTCTAAACCAATCAGCGCAAAGCTCTTACAGCTCTAGCTAACAATAGAGAGAAGTCTGATCCTCAATCAAAACATTATGGTCCATTATAGTATGGTCCACTCAGCAACAACAACAACAATACTACTACTACTACTAATACTAATAATAATACTAATACTAATAATAATAATAATAATAATAATAATAATAATAATAATAATAATAATAATAATAATAATAATAATAATGCTACATTTAATTAAAGGTGCCTTTCAGGGCATTCAAGGACACGGTAGTGGAAGTAAACAATATAAAAAGTACAACAGTATTTAAAAACAGACAAAATAAAGACAAATGTACTAATATATAAATAAATAAAAGTTTAGTCCAAATAGAAAAGTACTTTAAGCCCTATTCGACAGGAGAGAAATTAGGCATATTTATTTGAGAATTTCAAATAAAATTTCAAACGTCTGTTTCTCAGACGTACTTGTGTTTTTTTAATCACCTCTGTAAAAATTACAAAGCAAAAGACCTACTGCTTTTCAGCAAACTCTGCACAAGTCTGAGAAATCGAATCCGGTTTGAATGCAGATATCTGATCTGATTATGTGTAAAACATGCTTTTTTCGTGTGTGTTTTGGACAATGTGAAAAAGCAGTACAGTCTTTGGCATGCTAGAATTAAAGTTATTGACATAAATTCGATTTTTACATCATTTTGCTCTCAAGGCTTGAAGTATTTAGGTGTAACAAACTTGATGCACATTGAAAATAGACCAATAATTCAAATAATGTATAGTTATACTGTGTTTGTTTGCAAAAGCCAACATATTGTTATTTGTCTTTTGTTTCGGTCAAAAATTTAGAAACATATCTCGTCCTAAACCGTTCAATCTAAGGCCCTCGAACTATGCCAAGTCATCTAAACTGTTCTGTCTCCACTTGCTATAGATATCCTGGTACCACTAAAGGAATTATGGGAAATCACTGAGACTGCTGGGAACTGTTTCCATTGACTTTACCTGCGGTCAACATTTGTAAAAATGTAACTCCACCTGAAAACCCCACTGAAACATCAAATTGACCACACTTCTCTTTGAAAGAACATACCAACTACAGTGGTACCTTGAGATACGAATGCTTCGAGTTACAAAATGTTCGAGATGCGAAACGTCTCGCGGGAAAATTTTTGCTTCGAACATTTACAAGCTGTTCTGCTGTATTTTCCTCTTGTTTGTATGACGTTGCGCTTCCGGGTTCTTGCTCTCCTGTCTCCGAGTGCAAAAAGATGTGATTTGCTTCAAAACACTTCAACAACCCAGCGAAACATTATTTATAGATTACTAATAATGTGCTATAACAAATGTTAGTCAAGGTGTCGTAAAAGAAATAACGTTTATAACGTGGAAATACTGTTCTGTAGCGCAAGTCACACAGTCACGCGTTCTCAGAAGCATCTCTCCATCTGTCTGCGCTTGTGCTTGAAACCGTGTTTGTGTTAGTAATTTGTGAAATATAACTCGAGAAAGTAAACTTTAACTTGTGGCTGTAATGTTTTCTGCATCCGTTCCAACTCCTCCGACACATCGCTTCACTCTCAAGGTAAGGTTTCACATTTGTACATTTCACATTCACATATTTTGCATGTGTTTTATTCTGTTTTATTATCATTTATTACATTAACAATGTGAAGATTTATGGATTGAAGAAACGTTACTTGATTTTTCTCTGGTTTTACATTTTTTTCATCTACTTATACTGTTGTTTCTGAGAGCCGTTGCACGGATTAGGACCTAGACCGAGATACGAATTGTTCGACATCCGAACGTCACCCTGGAACGGATTATATTCGTATCTCGGGGTACCACTGTACTCTGCAAAAGTTGGGTCAAGGGTAAATGGGGTAATTGCATGAAAAATATATCTTCAAGATTAAACATCGTAGAACAATTGTGGGTTATGTTTATCAAACTTTTTATGAAAACTGTGCTATCTATCTCAAATTTGGTAAAGGACAGATACATGGGTGTTGGTTTATTTTGTTATACCAACAATTAACCATAACAACCAGACTGTTTACCATAGCAACCAATCTCAGCTTAGGAAAATCATAATGACACAGGGGTAATTACACTCAAAGTACCATGGGGAACATTATATGATGCCACTTACACCTCCATAGCAACCAGACTGTTTAACATAGCAACCAAATTTCTATATTCCCATCTTCATTTAGGAAAGTCAGTCAGCATCATTTGTGCTATTATAAGTGACATAAGTCAGCATCAAAATTTTTGTACAAACTTTAGCCGTCTATTTATAATTAGTGTTTTAATTTTCAACCATTTCATATAAAACAATAAAACTGAAAGGAAAGTGAATAGGAAGTACAGTAATACATTAATAAAGAGAAATATAGAGAACTCAAACGCCCCCGTGTGGTGGTAAATAAAAAAAAACACTGGTTGAAAAAGACACATAGGTAAACTTTAATTTCTTTTCTTCAAAATAAGAAAATGTAAAGCACAATGCACACCTCTAAATCATCTATAAACAATTTCACAGAAATTATCCCTTCATGAAAATTTATAAATTCTATCAATCTTTTTCATTCGCAGCCTCTTAAGTTTGACATAAAGAGACAAACTAAAGAATACTGTACCTGCTCAATAACGTTTTCCTCCTCTCCTCAAACTTTCGATTTCTCCTCCAGTTAATGTTTAATGAACATTGGTCAGTCTCATCCAATCATATTCCAAAGGTCATGTCAAACACTGCGTAGTGGGCAAGTTTTGCCTTTTAAAATGTCTCTTGGTATAAAGGGCCGACACACATAATGTTAGGGTGAAAAAAGGTCTTCTGTGTCCAGTTATCCTCGAGGCATTCTTTTAATCGGAATGTTCCACATACCCCGCTTGGAGTGGAAGTAGTGGTAGAAGTTCCTCAGGCGCAATCTCTCTACTTCTAGTCCATTCTGCAGAACCCTGACAGACAAGCATGAAAGAAGAAAGAGATAAGCAGCTCATCAGCAATATAAGAAGTTTATGTAGTTATGTACTATTTTGAATATTCTGAAAGATACACCAATTGGCCACTTTATTAGGTACACCCTGCTAGTACCAGGCTGGAACCCCTTTGCCTCAATCTTCTATTGTACAAATTTTCTGACTATTTTCTGTAAACCCTAAAAATCATTTTACCAGCAAAAATACTGGTAGATCAGCAGTTTCGGAAATACTCAGACCAGTCAGTCTGGTACCAACCATGGCATGCTCAAAGTCACGTAAATCACCTTTCTTTCCCATTCTCATGCTCGGTTTGAACTGCAGCAGACCATGTTTACATGACTAAATGCATTGAGTTTCTGCCATGTGACTGGCTAAAAAGAAACTTGCATTGGACAGGTGTACCTAATAAAGTGGCCGGTGACTGTATATCAGTTGCTTTCATTAATTATATCTGATTTAAAATTAATTTGATTTTTAAAGAGGAGCAGTCACCTGTCGAGCAGCTCCCAGTCTTCCCCTCCCCAGCGGTCTTTAAACTCCTCTGTGTTCATTCCTCCAATCTGATCAAAATCAGACTTATATATTCCAAACAAGCCAAAGCCGTTCACTTCCCAAAACCCTGGGTGTTACAGAGCAGAGACAGAGGCTACATAAATCCTAAATCAATGCACTGCCTCAGTATTCTATAGAATCCTTGTATTTCACACTTTGCTGGTAACTTAAATGTTTTGAATTACTTTTTTAAAACAAAATGAATATTTTGTGGACATTAATTGTAGTAAAAAGCTGAAATTGTGAAAAAAAATTGTATTCAAATGCTTGTCTTCTTTAAAACATCAAAGCGCTGGTAATTTGTTGCCAACTTATTTAAAGTGGAGCAATATGACCCAACGACTAAACACAAACAGGATTCCTGAGTAACAGTATGGTGTAGACTCTGCACAGCTGCTGTGGAAACAAGTGTTTGTCAGGGTAGAGAAGTACCCTCAGGCTCCAGTGGCGAGCTGCCGCAGTCAAGCCTCATAACAATGGGAGCAAACGCCAGTCTGCCCTCCACGCAGTGCTTCCGAACACTCTCCAGGATGCTGAGGGGGAAGTGGATGTGCAGGTCGCACAAGAACACAATGCTGTGAACATCCTGCAACCAAAAGAGACATCATCTCCAGAGTTGAAAACACAAGATTCAAATTAATATCACAACATTTTAATAATTTTTCATTTAAAGAAGAATGCAATGTACAGAACAATTATCTAATAACAGTAATACAACTAAATGGCTAAAGTCTGCACAAAAACTGTAATATTGGCTTGTAAAAGTGCTTTGTCATAATGAGTGACATAGAGCATCTCCTTTTCTCAATAATAATAGTTTCCTTGAGCTCAGACAGAAATACGCCAAGTTGCTTGTTATTTTAACCAGTACTTTCTATAGAAGGGTCAGCGGCATAATATAAAGTTCCCCCATGTCAACCAATCCACGTTTTTATGCTTTTCCAAAGCTGTGATAGAGTTATCACAAATTGGTTGCTAGGGTAAACATTCCGGTTGCCATGGAGGAGTCAGTGACATAATTTCATGTTGCCTTTGTCACTATACATTATATAAACCGACCCCGTGTCTCTATTATATTCCAAAGCTGAGATAGAGATCAGAAAATCTGTTGCTAGGCTAAACAGGTTGGTGTCAATGTCACTATCAGTTAAATAAACCAACCTCAATGTTTGTTTTTCCGGAGCTGTGTTAGATATCCAAAAAACTGGTTGCTATGGAGGGGTTAGGGACCTAATATAATGTTTGTCATGTCACCACGAGAAAAAAGAAAACAACCTCCATGTTGCTATGATTTTCCAAAGCTGAGATAAAGGTATCTCAAATTGTTTGCTATGGTAAACAGCCTGGTTGCTATGAACAACCGTTGTCTTAATATAATGATACCTTTATTTAAATCAACCCCCATACCATATATGTGGTTGCTAGGGTAAACAGTTTGGTTGCTATGGATATGTCAGAGATGTGATAAAAATGAAGCTGTTACAATGATTATTATAACTTAATATAATCCACAATTTTCCTCTTGATATTTTTGTCACATTTTCCTATTTGTTTTAATGACCACTATAATGTAATAGTAAATTTCTAACCACTTCTAGAGCCTGGGGTTCAAATACTTTTGCAAATACGTTTGACCCCATGATAGGTCAATGGAAAAAAGCATTCTCAGCGATTTACCAGAATTTGTTTAG
This sequence comes from Danionella cerebrum, assembly GCA_007224835.1. Taxonomy (NCBI): domain Eukaryota; kingdom Metazoa; phylum Chordata; class Actinopteri; order Cypriniformes; family Danionidae; genus Danionella; species Danionella cerebrum. Next base: position 28,134 of record SRMA01025410.1, on the reverse strand, counting down.
TGGTACCAGTCTTAAAAGATATAACAACCTAAGAGCAGAAATGTTTTGAATTTTTCGTCTGAAGCTAAAGACGAAAATTCAAGCCAACTCTATTCACATTTTAATTTATATTTTGTGCTTACGAACAGATAAATCCAACAATATCTTAATATTTTACGTTAAATTATTTTAATTTGGAAATGATCTGATGAAAAAGGCTTCACCTCTATGGCATCGACCCCCATCTGTAAACCAGACGCTCTCTCAAAGTTTCCTTCTCGTCTCAGATATTCAAACCTACACACAGGAAACCCAAAACAGGAAAAAGCGATTGTTTTTCTCAGACCGAACAGGAATCCACCTCCAGCAGGTGTTTGGCTAAAAGTGCTCTTTGCTGACCTGGGCACAGTGCTGTCCTTCAGCGACTGCTCTACATCCATGTCATCACTCTGGAAATCCACAATGATCACGCTGAAGTTCTCGTCTCTTGTCTCCCGGTGTAAATGCTCCATGTCTGAGATGAACTGCTGCACCCATCGGGCCTGATTCTTCACTGAAACACCGGATAAAATACAGTGACTGTAGGTTTAAACCAAGTTAGTTGAAGTCAAACACAAGCCATGAAATCCATAGACTACCACAAAGAGTTGCATTCAGTTCACCAACATCTTAAAAGAAGTAAATGTGATCTCGGAGAGGTAATGTTTACAGCAGAAGACCGATTATTTCGGTCAATATTCATACTGTAACTAAAAAAACATTTTTTGAATCTTATTGTTCTATGATAGAACAGGAAGTTACATCACAAACAGGAAGTTACATCATTGCTAGGCTCTATAAGTCAGAGATTAGATGTTGTAGATCCTGCTCTCTCTCTCTTCTTTCCTAAACCTTTAAAGAGCTGTGTCACTCTTTCAGCCCCCCCCCCACCTTTGTTCTCGGTTAGCTGTTTAACATAAAAAGTGTTTTAAAGCTAATAAAGCTGTATTTTCTACTACATCTCCTTAAACCTTGCTTCCAGCATCTTTATAAAAATGGTTTATCACAATATTTTAGCAACAATACCGATATGTTGAAGACCATACTGAATTTAAATACCTGGTACTATGAAGTGCACCATCACGTCATGCCTCCACGATAACATGACTGGACGGCAGAGGAGGGGTTTTACCCGGCTGGTACTCCAGGGGGTGTTGCGGTGGGTTTGAGCCATGGAAACGCTGGGTGCTGGGATTGTGTATGGCATATGTTGAGATGCGGTTACAGTTCCTTCTCTGCTCTCCAGTTCCTCCTCATGCCGACTCCGGTGCAGCAGCAGATAGACATATTCAGACAGACGCACCACTCTTTTCCCTTCCTCCGTCAACAAAAGCTCCACCAGGTAACGATTGCCCCGCGCTGAATCTCTCCGCTTCTCTACATTAACAATCCGAGCTAGAGTGTAGATCCTAAAAAAAACACAAAAAAATAAACAAGACATAGCATTAATTCAAACAATGCAAAATTATGACCCCTAATGGCCTTTCTAAGTATTGTACTTTTGAGGGCATTTTCCTCCAGGAAGAAGATCCTTACTTTCTCTTAGCAGTTTCAGCCACACCCACTTGTTTCCTGAACTTATACAACTCACAACAGACCACTGATTCAGACCATACCCCAGTGATCGCCAGTTACTTTCTATCAAATCTCTTCTCCCAACTATAATCTTCAGCTTTCAGGTTGCGTTTTGACTCCTTTTGATAACTTTGTATTGATTTTTGCACATTGCCATCATTCTAGTTTGTTAGTACGTGTGTTGTAAATATTGTGGTTACATATGGAGCCTGAATCTGTTATATGAAATTATTTTTATATCTGTTTGCTACAAAGATATATTTTCTTACTGAATTCTTTCTGGCTTTGTCCAGACAGCTTTGTCATAGAATTTTTTGCTAATTATGTTAAACATGTTCATTTAATCTGACAATGCTACACCTATGAATTATGTTGTGATAAACACAATAAAGAACCTTTTAAAACTGTTGTTAAATGTTGTTTGCCAATCCCACCGGCTGTTTGAATCAAGTAGGAATGATGAAACCCGCCTATTGTTTAATTTTTATTTTCAAATATAATGTGTAGGCTTCAAAAAGGTCATTTTAGCAAGGTAATTCAAATTAAAATGTGAGGAAATGTGCAATCGTCTTTCAGTTTCATTTTACACACCCTAAATTGGTCCCATCAATGCAAATGGTGAAAAGAAGGGATAACCTTTGGAAGTACTAAACCTGTGATATGGCTTGTGTTTTTCAAAGTTCTGGCATAAAAAGGTGCTTGAAACAGTGTATAGGGTTTATCAGAGGTTCATTAGTCTTTTTTTGTTTAGTTTTTTTAATTTAAATGTTATAAGTGTTTATTTTGTCTCAACACTTATTTTTTTGCTACAAAACATTAAAAAGTGTTTGTTCAGAATTTTTTTGAATTTTACAGTGAAAAGATGACAATTTTCTACTTGTAATTGTATTCTTTTGTCCATTTTCAGGTTGGGTTTGGAATTATTGTGTAATGTACTAAAAATATGAAATCAAGCAACAGTTTTAAAGGTAATTTATTAGAGCAAATTGTAAAGTCGTAAATAATGCTCAAAAAGGCCCTGGACTTCTATGGCTTGATTAGAAATTAGAAATGAACGCGTATGGGCGGTTCAGGATTCGAACTTGCATTGGCCTTTACAACCGCACTTGCATGCCCGGCACACCATCCACTTTACCATGGGGCCAGACAGAACCTGAGTATTTTAGCCTTTAAAGCCCTGTACAAATGTGTGCCAGTAAAACTTTTTTCAGTTCAGAAAAGCAATTCCCTTCATCTTTAACCATTTCTGTGTGTTCAGTATCTGCACATCTGGTTTTGCATTTTGGTAGAAATCAGGTAAAGAGACTGTAAAAGGTTTCAAATTTCAAGCATTACGATATTTAAGCCATGTCCCTTGCAAATGTTTTTTTAGTTAGTCTGAAAAATGCTGTAAACAATGAATGCTTTCGGAAAGATCAATTATGGTTATGGTTTATTTTGCTCAATGTACAAAAGGGAACAAAATAAAAATATAAATCAAATCAAATTGGTGTTCCAATTTGTCTATCCCTGTTGTAATGAAATCAGCATCAATTCCTATTTTTGGAATTTTGCAAGAATGTACACAGCAACAAGACATAGGGTAGTCATATTGCATCAACAAGGTCTCTCCCAGACATATATTTCAATGCAGACAAGGGTTTGTGCTGTTCAAGCTCTTGAAGATCCTCAAAGTAAGAAAATGTCCAACAGTGCAACCACATCAGAACTGGCAGAAACCTACTGTCTCGAGAACTAGGACCAGAAGTGGTCTTCATGGAAAAGTTGCAGCCAAAAATGCATACCTCCGATGTGGGGAAAAAGGCCAAGTTACTCAAACGTGCAAGAAAACATAGGAACTGGGATGCAGAAGATGTACAGAAGTAGGATTACATGAAGAGGGAGGAAGTGAGAATGTTTGGAACAACCTTCCAGCCGAATTCCTTCAAAAACTGTGCAAGTGGACCTAGAAGAATTGCTGTAGTTTTGGGGGATTTTAACAACAAATATTGATTTGATTTACATTTTTATGACTAGAACAATTACAAATGGTTTGTTTTTACCTTATGTTCTCATTATAAGGACCTTGACAGGCAGATGCTCACCCTCCATTCTTCTGGTTCAGCCTCTCCATATACTGTGAAATCAGTTCGATGACCTCGCTCTCAGCCAGCTGAAGATTCCCTGAGATGTTACACCTCAGGTCATTCCAGTCTGAGCGCAGCAGCTCAAAGTCCAGTGGGTTTACGCTGAAGGTGCGCTGCCAGTTGATCACCTTCTCTGTCAAGTCTGGCCTGGCCTCAGTGTCCTCATCACTGTACTCTGAAAAGTTTCCTTCCTCAAGATCCTTGCTCTGAGAACCCAAAGTAAACCCCTCGGCCAATTTTGTTGGCTTGACCTTTGTAGTTCGGGTGCACTCAGAGAAGTTTAACCCAGGGTGGTCTCTGATTTCTGAGCTTGATAGAGGCGGGCTGTCTGGATCTGATATGGAGGCAGTGGGGTGACTTTCTTTGTGAGGCCCTGGCTCTGTTGGCGAGGAAAGATGACTGAGCTTTAATGGGGCAAATTGGTCGGAAGTCTTATGGTCCATTAGGGGGGAGTTTTCCCAAGGGATAGAAGGAGCAGCTTTTGTTTTTAAAGACCTCCATTTTGAACTCAAGGCTACAAGCCTCTTAGACTTTCTGGATTTGTAAAGGAAGACACCAGGAAACACTTCGACAGGCGTCTTTGGTCTGTCTCGAGGCAATCGGGATCTTGTGATGTAAATGTTATTGCTCTCTTTCTCTACACTGGTTCTTATTAAAGGCTTGCCCAAAATTGTATTCGCCAAGACAATGAGAGGGGAATTTTGTGGATGCTTAAATGCAGTTCTTCCTTTGACTTTACTTGTTTTTGTAGACAGTGGGTAAGGTAGCCATGTTAAAGAGCGTCCTCTCTGAACAAACGACTTGATTGGAGAGCCAGTTCGAGATTCTAGCACACTGGTACTACCCTTTTCCTTTAGTCCCGTTTCTATTGTTTCTTCCCCCCACGGTGAGTGTGGAGACAACAGCCCACTTTTCATTCTTTCACTGTCTCCCTCCTGTTTTAAAAGTACATCCTGGCTTGTTTGCTGAAAGATGGGTATCTTTGAAGCCTTGTTTAATCTCCGAGGCTTTGAGGAGGCTGTATATGCGAAGCTTCTTGATGTCTCAGAGGATGGACTGCTTCTCTTGACTGCCTGGTTGCTGAAATTGATTGTCTCCTCTGGGTCAACACCTTCCTCCTCCTCTAGGAAATCTATCAGGAAAAAGAAGAGCCTCAAGCTTTGAAAATCTTAATTAAACATCGAATACGTGTGGCATAAGGTTTATGAGTGGACATCTAAAGTAAATCATTATCATTAGGACTTCCAAACATAACGTGTTATTTACAGAATTATTATGGTACTCAGGTTAATATATCTTTTCAGACTGGTAGCACTAAAGGATTTTAGGCAAATTGCTGAGAATCCTGGGAACTTTTACAGTGATCCAGTCCAAAACTCAAGAACAAACCACAACTATAGAGGTTTATAGTCTGTGTTATAACAAGTATTTAAATATTCACCATTGACGTATGATGGCCAATGCATATAAATAGGAAAGGGTACAAAAATATCTTCAGGATGAAACATAAAAGAGAAATTAGGGTTTTTTTCCCAGTTCATAGTAACAAATTCCATTTTTATGACATCACCAACAGCTCCCTAGCAACCAAACTGTTAACCATACCAACCAAAGATTCTGGACTTTATCTCAGCTTCAGTAAATGATAAAGACATGGGGATTGGTAACTTATAGCGACAAATTAAACATTATGTCTCTCCATACCAACCAGACAGTTTACCATTGCAACAAATTTGGCATATTACTATCTTTGCTAAAGAAAATCATAGAGAAACGGGGTTTGGTTTATATGTCTCATATTGGCATGATGAACTTTGTATAATCTCAGAGACTCCTCCATAGAAAACAACAATTCTACCATGGCAACTATCCCCTTTGACTCATAAAAATACTTTTAAATGTGGACACTTCTCAACAAGGGTCCTGTCAAGTTAGAGCATTAAATAGTTTTACATTTGGAAATGTCACTTCCACTCTACTCACTTCTGTAGGCAGTTGTTGCAGCCATCACTTCGCTGGCATTTTAAAAAGAGTTTCAGATATGATATTTTGGGAACTGATACAAGGAGGTTTCAGCTTTACATGTTGGAGCTACGTGGACCAACTGCATAAGGCAGGAAAGGGCACAATAAAGCAAAACTGAAAATTTTACAAGTACTTTAGGAGTGTACATAAATTGAGCCAAACATATCAGACAGGTGCTAATGATCAACCATACCACACATGTTAAAACTCAGACATGAACAGAAACAGCCCTGTAGGAGGTTCAAAACTAGGTGAGGAAAGCAAATTCTTCTACCAAGAGGAGTTGCAAGCACATCAACAAGGCACAAGCTAGCTATACAGCTTCAACAAGGTCTCTCCCTCACATAAATCTCAATGGGGCTGGGGTTTCAAGGTGTGCTGTTCATGCTCTTTTGAAGAAACTCAAAGAAAAAAGGCCAATATTAAGAAAAGTATGTAAAGCCAGTCACAGTTCACTGTGTTTGTGTAAAACAAAATGGTGACAATACTTTTTTTCAGGCGAACAAAAGCCCTAGTTTCCACACTGCAAACTCCTCCCAGGTAATATCACCAGTGAGACTCGAACCAGCAACCATTTAACTAAAATTGTCCATAAAGACATACAGGATAACTTAATATTTAAATGATTTAAAGGTTGTCTTTTAATCGTTATCTTTGGGTTTATTTATTTTAATCATCTTGCATCAAATTGTATCATTTGGATTATTTATTCTAAAAATCTATTTCTCTGGTAGTTTAAAACCACAGAAGCGAATGGGGCAGTTATAATGATCAGAATAGTATTTGCATAAGCGATTGATCAAACCCTATCTTTCTATTCCTTTAATGTTCCTTGGTGCTAATAAGGTTGATGGCCAACTGTTTTATTTACCCCTCAAAAGCCATTTGGGCTCTCATTAGGCGATGGCTGCATCTTAATGTTGATCTCTCTGAACACATATGCTGCTTGGTTCATTACAGAAGCGATGATGAGGTTTTAAAGACAGCAAACAGCTGCTGAATTCTTATCTGATACCAAGATCCCTGTTAAACACAGACCTTCTGGTTTGTGGATGAAAACAGGCTGGTTACCATCCTCCTCCTCCTCACCGTCCATCTTCATGTACTTATAGAAGCCAAATCTACGGCAAACGACAATTCAAACCAATTAGTAATAATTTAAACCTATTTCTTATTTTTTTATCTAATAATTGGTTTTGTACTTTTCCAAATAGACAGGAGACTCCCGGTAGAAGCATTTGTTTTTTTTCTCCATGTGAGTGAGTCTGGTGAAGTCATTGGGGTACATATAAGAGAGGTAGACCTAGTTGAACAAACAGAAGAGCAAAACCCTGATTGCATCGCCATGTATGGCAATATGTGTTCCTCCTACATGTTAAGATTTGACCAAAAGAGGGCAGTATTGTATTAAAGCTACTTTTGGGCATTCTCAGTCTACAGCAGCATTTCAAATCTTGGAAATCTGGGGCCTTTTTCATCGCACAAATTGCTCTTTAAATTTTTTTTTTTTTAGTGGCAATGTTTGATTTAAAAAAAAAAAAAACAGGTTCTCTTTTTTTTTTACAAATGTTTGTATTACATTACACAACTAATTTTTTTTTTACTGTAAACATCAGAAAAATTGAGAACAAACTGTTCTTATGTTTTCAAACAAAATCAAAAGTGTTGAAACAAAATAAAACATAGCAAATCACCCTCAAAAAAAGCAAAAACAGGTCAAAAAGACATTCTTGAACTTGTTTTTGTGAGGTTTTTTGTGGCAGAACTTTGAAAAAGCCATCTCACAGATATTATACTTTCAAGGGTTATCCATTTTTTCATCACTAGATGGCACTGATTGCACTGATTTGGGGTTGGTAAAATGAAACAATTGCGCATTTTCTCACATTTTAATTTGAATTACCTTGCAAATTGTGTCAGAACTTTTGTAATGTTCGATTATCACCAAAAATGTAAAAACGAATTACTTTTTTGAAACCTACACATTATATTTGAAAATTAAAAACAGCTGGCAATTCCTACTTCATTAAAAACGTCTGGTGTGATTGCCGCACACACAGGTGCGTGCAGAGACTTCTAAGGGTTAATACCTCCAAATAGATGGGGTCAAGTAGTTTACTGTAGGTGATAGAGAATCAATAAAATATTTTGTTTCTAATTAAATAATTGAATTTTTTTTTTCAAATTCATGCAACAATATAAATTAATTATATATAAACTAAATAAAAAAGTGATAAGGGTATTAGTGGCGTGTATACATATATTGTGGCACAATATATGGTATATACAATGTATATTAACTTCTTTAATTTCTTTTTCTGTTTTATGTAATATTTACAAGGAGAAATTGATCCTTTACTCACATGATAATCATTTTAAATCATGACTCACTCTGCGTATTGTACTTTTGCGATACTTTAAATGCTGAAACACAAATAAACCACTTAGTTATAAAGTTAAATAATTTTGTAAAATTATGCCACTTACAAATTGCAGGCCTTGATAGCGTGCCATAGGGAAGTCCTTCACCACATATGTAGGAGAGTACACACAAGAGGGCAGAACACCCTCCAGCCTCCGCTGGTCGATCATGGGAACTAAAACAAAAATATAGGATCTTAACCAATGGCTTATTTTAAACATATATCCACAAAGAATAAACAAGCAATAAAACCAATTGAAACCCTGTGACCCTAAAAAGAAGTGCAAAAAAATTATTTTTTTTAGCCATTTTGCAATATTTTTGAAGTTGTTCACCACATTTGCACACCTCTCTGGAGGGATTTTATCCCATTCTTCTCTGCAGATCCTGTCAAGGTATGGTAGGTTTCAAAACCCCGGAGTGACAACATCTACTCAATCTTTACATATTCTGTAGGATCAAGATCTGGAGACGAGGTCTAAGCCACTCAAAGACATTCATGAGCTTTCCTCTGAGCCTTGGTTTTATGTTTTTGGGCCATTGTCATGCATGACCATTCAAATGATCCGGCTGAGATAAATAAATAAATCCCACATCCATTTATTTTTTCAAGCAATGGATGGTGATAGACTGCACAAGCACATGACACACGCACACCCATGCAAACAGAGAGGGTTCTGGGCATCCTCACTCTTGTAGAAGGTATCCCGTGGGTCCACTTTGAGCATGTCTGCAGGATATGCTCCTGTCTTGTAGTTAACCTGCTGAGATAGAGAGTGACTGGCCAGTGTCTGGGGGATGTGATGCACACTGTTCATCTTCAGACCGGACTCATCTGTCAGAGACACAGAGAAAAGAGAAAATAAACATAATGAGAGACATCATGAGAATTTTAATCAGCAGACAAGCTTACATCAACAACCTCTGCAGTAATAATATAGGATTATTGATAGCCTATATGGATAACTGACCACAAACAAAAACTTTTGTTCGCGGCAGCATTTAATAAAGAGTCATTCTTCGTTCATATTAGGTACGTAAATGGATAGATCAATTAGAAACTGATTAAAATAAAAGGCATTTCTTGTTTGGGTAATTTCTTAAAGGCTAGAGAGATGAAACCAGGCTTACACCAACTATAGGACAATCTTTTAACATAATGGGAGATCATGTCAGAGTCCCTCAGCTCACTGGTGATGAAAACACACTTTAATTATTCCAATAAACAAGCAATAAAACCAATTGAAACCCTGTGATCCTAAAAAGAAGTGCAAAAAACTGATTTTTTTGCCATTTTTCAACATTTGTGAAGTTGTTCAATCGATCCACTGCAATAGAAAACTTGCCACACGTCAGGTATTGGTTACAGAGGATCAAAGTCTGTTTCTCTCTAATTCCGGTGGGGCTGATAAAAAAACACATAAGAAAAGAAAAGGAGAATTAAGGGATACAAAAAAACAAGGTAGACAACAAAAAGCAGAACTATGCTCGTGTGAGTCGTGTATAAAAGTTTTTCACCTCATTTATTTTAAAGTGGGGGTATTATGCAAAATCTACTTTATTGAGCTTTATGTTGTTTTTTAATGTCAGTCCCTTTGAATCATTCATGCATATTTGAGTAATCGTTGAATCTCCTGCGGTAGACATTGTGAGGTGCTAAAATGCTCTGTTTTGCGAAGCCCCGGCCCTTTTGCGTAGCTCTGCCTCTGTCCCCCGTCTGCTGCTGCACTGCTCCTCCCCCTCCAGCTCCGGCAAAGACTCGCGTCTACGGCTGAGGGAGCTACTGTTAGCAACAGCTGGTCTCACTACGTGTCAACGAAGCTCCTCGTTCAGAGTGCTTTTCTCTACAGTTCTCCGGATTACAAAATGACTTCTACAAGGAGATGTATGTTTGGATGCCAAGGAGAGAGCCCTCTCTTTATGCTTCCCAAGGATGACACGCTTCATCAAAAATGGTTAAAAAGCTTATGTATTATTTCATAGAAAAACAAAGTTTCATTATGATGCATATTTTTAATTTCCTAGTAAAATGCTGCCACAAAATGGTGTAAATTTACAAGAGGATATTTACCAAGCAGACACGTCTTGAAAAAGTCTCTGTACTTGCTCTGGTTCCTCCGTTGCCATTTTGCAAAAATACGATTTTAATGTTTTTACTATGAAAATGTAGCGGGGCTCGAAAATGAAAACAAACGGTGGCAGCGCGCATGGAGTATGACGCACTGAAGGGGGTGGGTCGGAAAGAAGGAGGGGGTTCTTAAAGAGACAGGTGAATATCAGGGCGTTACGTGCAGCCAAGATGCCAAGTCAAATTTCTATGAGGTTGTTTATGACAAATACAGCGATTACAATCCAACTGTAGGTAAAATTGTTACTTGAGTGTGCTATAAAATGACACTATATGCCTGAAAAAATATAATACCCCCCCCCCTTTAAAGAAAGGATAGCACTAAAAAAAAGTGCTACTTATGATGTGAAAATATATTTTTAATTGAATTAAAAAAATTTAATACCATTGGATTGAAAAAAAAAAACATTCTATTGAAACCAGCTCAATGTGACGTAACCAAAAAGGTAACTTAACAATGTTCAACAAGTTCCTTTTCTGGATTGTGAGCGTGCTTGGTGGGTATGTAAAGCATACTAAGAAAACTGTCTGAGTAATTGGTTGCTATGGGCAACAGTCTGGTTGCAAAGGAGGGGTCAGTGATATAATATAATGTTGCCTTTGTCACTATACATTATTTAAACCAATCCCCATATCTCTATAACGTACCAATGCTGACTTCAGAAAACTTAGTTGTTAGGGTAAACAGTTTGGTTGCTAGGGAGCTGTCATAAAATGTCATAATGTCATACAAATTTAAGTTGTTACTATGATTAAGATGTTCCATCTCGATGATATTTCTGTTCTATTTTCAATGGCAGTTATAAATCAATGGTACATATATAGCCTCTTCTAGGGCCTTGGGTTCAAGCACAGTTTTTGGTATGTTACGTCAATGGAAAATTCCCAGAATTCTTAGCGATTTTCAAAAGATATAGCAACTCTAGTCAGACTAGTGTGGAATTCTTGACAAAGTTTGGTAGCTGTAGCTGAGTCCACCGTAAGATTAAGTTAGATGTGCATTCAGACCTACCTTTAGGCAAAAGAAAATGCTATTTTCTTCAAACTTATGATGGTTTCGATAAAATATATATATATATATATATACAAGAACAATATAATTGGATCGTCAGGAAAAAAACAGAGTTAAAAAAATAAATCATGATTCATGTAAATTTCAATTTGTTATGTGTATTGTATCAAATTAGCAACAAAAGCTTAAAAATAATTGTTAACTAGAGCATTTGATTCAGATGACACATAATATAATAGAATTGTAGCACTGCTGAAAATAAAACAAATGCAATCCTACAACAATAAAACATTTTGATATAAAAAGGCAGAAAAACTGTTTCAGATATTAACACACTGGAAAACATTCAGAGGCAAAGAGAGCCCAGGAGATCTCACTCCGTCTGCATCTCACTGATGTCTGGCTGACAGAGTGTGTGCTACGGAAGGATATGCTGGTGTGATTAATGATTAGAATGCTCTGGAGTTTAGCATGGTGGTCTCAGATGAGCTGCGTGGGATGGCAATAGAAGCCATGTGCATATCTTCCCCCCCTCAGCTTGTTAAGAACAGTTGGGATTGTATCTGAAAATTGCTTTATCTCGAAATGTTATATAAACATAGAGGAGGAGGGCTAAGGGGATTGCTTTTCTCCATCTTTTTCCATGCCTTTGTGTCTCGACTTGCTCTTAAAAGCAAGTGTAAATTAAAGTCAGGTCCCTTGAAGAGCACCTGTGATTTGAAGGGGGCCGTGTGAACATGTGTAATGCTCGATAAGGCAATATTTACAACACACGCGCTCACACACAGGAGGATCAGGGCTGGGTGTTTTCTGTCGATTACACACTGACTGCCTTCTAATGTGGTGACAATTCCTTAAACTTTAAAACAAACAAAAGAAACAAATGTATGAAAGACATAATTCTGAATTTCAATTATAGAGTAAATTTAAAAAAGGAGGCATTTACCGGTATACAGTGATATGTAAGCTGAGTCGATGACCTCAAACTTCAGCCCAGGGAGGAAAGGCTTCCACTGCATAAGAGGGAACAGAATGCACTGATCAATCAAACATTTTAATCTCTCTGCTAGTTTCTAATACAAAAAAAGAACATTCAGACACAAAAATATCTGCTGCGATTCCACGAATTATTATGTGTATTTTGGAATTTTGCAAAACCCTGAATGGAAACACCAAGATGCGCATACATTTTAAAAACCGTTTATGTGCACAACTTTTAGAGTAAAATTTTTTTTTTCTTTTGTCCTGTTCTGCTTAAAAGACACCCAATGGTAAACTTTTAATGTGCATAAACTATGATGGAAACACATTTACCAAATACATCCCAAGATGAGCATCAAAAAAAGTCAACAGTTTTTCTGGTAGAACTGGGGCGGTATTAATGGATTAACCAACAGATCGATTTCATTACACATCCTGAAGTCTTCAAAGTGGTCTAGGTGTGATAAAAGTGTGATAGAAAATTGTATACAATAATGTTATTCAGTTCTGCTAAAAATATGATGTGCTGGTGTGTCTCTGTGACTCATGGAAAGACGTGCTTCCTGTGGGAAGACCCCATATAAGCGGTCTACCATGAGGTAGGTAGACTCTCTCTCTCTCTCTGGACGATGTAACAGATAACACGACGGAGAGCTGCTCTGATGCCCCTCACGGCCCGAGGTGACTGAAATGCTTTTCTGTTTATCCTAATGCGTCAATAAACCAGTCTTAAATATAAACATGTCTTGAGTCTTAAATATAAACATGATAATGCAATAATTCGGTAACAAAAGCTTGTTACACAGCAACTTCTATTTTTTCTTTTGATATTTGCCGCCAGTTTATCAGGAAGTGATGATTTTGTTGTCTTAGACTCGTTTGATGTAAACAGTGAATTAATTCACAAATAATTTATTTGATACACCAGTTGTGTGTATAAAATTAATGTGCATCATTGGATTGAAACATGGCTAATGAATACAGTGATTAAGTAATCAAAACTAAACATAAAATAATTTTAATAACTGCTTTAAATTCTATGAGAATCTCTTATGAAGTTAAAGTCTTTTATAACTAAATCATAGTAAACATATTATAGAAAACAACAATTTAAAAGATTGATTTTTTCACTTAGTCACAAAAAAAACTAAGACACAGCACTCCGAACTGCAACAGCTCAACTTTCATTAAACCTGTGTTAGGAGCACTTCCCATCGTTGATAAAGGAATGAGAAATAATGAAGAGAAACAAACATAAAAACCTGTGGCAGAGCAATCAATAACTATACTGAAAGCAGCTAAAGCTAATCTACACAAAACTCAACCAAAGCTCAACCAGCATCTGCTTGGAGACTGGAAAATATAGGAAGCATAAGCTTACCAATCACAAGATCAGAACCCGGATAAAAACTCACACAAGAACACTCAACGCATCATGTGTGAACACAGTAACATGTAAAGAACACCCTCAAAGGGAAGAAGGAGCAAGCGGAACTACAAACCAGACAATAGGAGCAGGTGGAGCACACAAAGTGGCCAAAACATAAGGACAGGAAGAGCAGGAGAAGCCAAGACAAGATGGGGGAAACAGAGAGAAATAGCCAGAATATAAGGAACAGATAAAGAATTTCTACAAAATAAGAGACTGGATGAAATAAGAGACAGGATAAAGGGACACAATAAAAGCAACAGAGAACTAGAGGGATAACCTAACATCCTTCCAGGCTCACGATGCTGTAAAGGTAGATAAAGCTCTCACAATGTAGTTTTGATACATATCATGGTTCTAATCTAAACACAATCTGTAGTTAAAGCATTTTGAGCCACACTCTGGCACAGGGGTATCACATCTGGCCCGTCAAATGGTCCAAATACTTTAACCAAGTATTTAGCTTCGCATTGCAGTAGTCTGTTAAAGTGACTGGTCTATTTTGTCTTGCAGAAGACTTTTACTGTAGAATTTTGTGGGAGCAGAGTTCCAATACTCCATAGAATGATGATGATGATGCTAATAGAATTGCAGTAGACAAAATGGCACTATAGTGGTGCTAAATATAGTGGGCCCTTTTTAAACTGGAAACTTTCTGAGGTAAGTTTCAGCAATTCTATTTCAGTTAATTCAAGTCTCTGTTGCACCTTAAATCAGAGGCAGAGTTTGTATTGAAAAGAAAAAGTAAATGAGCAGATTCATTAGAAAAGTTGTTTTTCTGTTTATTTAAAACCAAAAAGTACCGGTAATGGGTAATTTCTTTTAAAACAGAGCATTACATAGTAGAGTTATTCCATTTAACCCACTGTTTAGTCTGGTAGATATCTCTGGATCTAGTTATTGCGCTCAAAATTTCACAACCATTTTTGGAATTTTAGAACTATTTATAACCTTATAAACTCAGCGTTGCTTCTGAAATTTGGTAGTCACCAAAATCAGTGCATTTTGGAGAAGCCGCTTCAGACAAAATTTCAGCCGAGGTACTAGAAAAATGAGTAATTGTGCTCCGCCAGTGAAAGTATCATGGATGAGCTTTATCCTGTTACTGTAAGACCCAGAACACACCTACTTTACCAAACACAAAGCTGCTTTCACCACACAACACACATGTCTAAGGCGGTTTCTCCAGTGTTTAGTATTCACGCTGTTATTCTTGCACAGCTTGTGTTTCTCAAGGTCAAATCTGCCTTTTGAGAATCGATGAAGTGCAGCTACAGCACAATGTCAGATCTGAGGAGCTGCGGATTCCCATTTGCCCCAGTGACATTATAAACATACACTAACACACATACAGTGAACACCCACCTCATCATCATCACACACACACTGATCTCTAGTTCTACTTTTCTATGCAATTTTACCTCAGTATATAACCCTTTATTATAATTTTCTGAATACTTCCAAAAAATTTGTTTTGTTTCTTACATCTATGTAGTAATTAAGATTCCTTACATTTATCTAGGATTTATTCACCTACACAATGTATACTGTGCTTTTCCAGGTAAATATGTTTTATAATGCATTTGCAGAGTCTCCTAATCATCCACCAGTGACAGCAACTATCAGGATGAAGGGATGGCTACCATTGGGCACCAGAACACACCATCAACTGGCTCGTGGCTGAATAAAAGGGGAATGTGGCCACTGAGACCAGTGAGGAAATTTGGTCACATTGTTAGGTTTCATTCCTACTCTTTTTACAGAACACCTTAAGACAACAACATTAGGACTCTGCATCTGACAGACAGCACTTATTTACTGCATCACTGGCTAGGTCAACTTCCTTTCCCATGCAGTGCCACATTCAGGTACAAATCAGGGTAAGCCCCAATTGTCTTTAGTGGTGGGAATCAGTCTAGGGAAGAAGAGTGAGATGGATGGAGCACAAAAAGGGCTGACACCATCTATATAGCTCCAACTAAAAATGCTTTATTACAAATACTCTCACTGGCCACTTGCCCACCAACTGCAAACTTCTAATCAGCCAATCACACGGCGCTACGCAATACATTTAGGCTTGCGGAAATGCTCAAGATTATTCCAATGGTAGGGTCAGAATTTGCCATCAGCCACAAACCGTTGGCTTATATCGTCGATTGAGACTGGTGGTGATTTACTTGTGAGGAGGATATTCTTGGCACAACCATCTTCTGATGGCTACTTCCAGCAGGATAACGTACCATGTCATAAAGCCTAGCTAGTTAACAGCATCTCTAATAAAAATAAAAAAGATACCTGCCCACATACAAGTGGAATGTTCATTGATATCTTTGTCTACAGACCATGCTTTAAAATGACTTTAAACTTTGTTTTGTGAACTTTCTGGGAAAAAAAATATTTAGAATCCTATTTTCTGGTTGATTTGTGAACACACAAACGGGATGTTACAAGCTGCTAAAATAAAGAAGCACAGTGCCCTTTTCCGTCCTCTCCTTGCCACAGAGAATATCTGTGACCTCCCCCATTTCCTCCCCCTCCCCTTTCCCTTCCTATCACTCATTGCAGTGCTTTGGTTGGCTAACTCATGCGTCATGTTTAAGCCAAATAAAGCTCTGTTTTGTGATAAATCTTCTTAAACCTTGCATTCAGAGTCTTCTTTTTAGGCTTTTATAACATATAAATATATAGAGATCCGATTCCTGTACAAAAGTCAATGTCCATGGAAGGCTGGTCATGGGAAGTCCAGTTCTTTTCAGAATGTTAAATTTACAAATATTTTGAATGTGTTAATTTAAATGGGTTGGCAAATGGTATAGGGGTGGAGTTGGTCGTCCAATAACCAGAAGTTTGGCAGTTTGATCCCCGGCAGGTCCGTTGTGCCATTGCAGTCTTGGGCAAGCCACTTCTCCCACATTTCACTGTATGGATGTCTGTGACTGGTGGGTTTTGTTTGGTGGTGGGCAGGAGGTGGGAAATGGCAGCCACATTCTGTCAGACTGTCCCCAGGGCAGCTGAGGGCTACCAAGATAGCTCATCACCATCAGAAGGTGAATGTGGAGTAAATGAATAATGCCCCGAAAAATTGTAAAGCATGTTCGAGCATCTGGGAAAGCGCTATATAGATTGATAGCATTATTATCATTATTAAATCTAAAATAATGGGGAACTATTTTGAAACGAACTCTGTGGGAGTTCAACACTATGTGGGTGCTGAGCCTCAGAGGAACCAAGTTTTAGCACAAACCCAAAGGCTTTTCTCATTTAATATAACTTTTAATAACTGAAAACACGCTATCTTGTTTTCAATAAAAACATTACATTAATGAGCCTGTTAAAGTGCTTCCTCTGGGTGCACTCTAAACATATTCAAGCTGTTGAAGAGCACTGAATCTCTTAGCTCAAGGCTAAAAAAAACAAGTCATGCATATTATAAAAGCAACAGAAGTGGTATCTATAAATAATTTACAGGTTAATGAACAAGAATTGTGAGCAGTTTCAAAGAACATAGACTATTTTTTTTTTTCAAATACTGTACATTTTGGACCAGAGAACAGATTATATGTTTTGTTGATTTAAATAAATGGGTTCTTGGGATTTCCCCTATTCTTTTCATCCTTCCCTTTGAATCATCTTAAAAGAATGCAATAATTAAGAGTTGGAGAACATAATAAAAAAAATTAAGTGGAACAAGTGTTAAACAGAGTTCATTCAAATCTTAAATCAACACAATGGAAAAAATAGCAAATTAAAAAATTTAGATTTGGAGTTACATTTGGATAAATGTTAACATCTCTGATGGAAAATGACCGGCTCTTTTTTGTAACATGGTAGCTAGCTGGTAAAGCTGGTTTGAGCCAATGCTACAATTTTAGCGGGTCATGTAGCTGTAGGTGGTCATGGTACTTTGCAAAACCTAGGACCACTCACCGCCACCTCCACATGATCTGAACCGATGTCATCTTGCTTGTGTAAAACTTCAAAGAAGTATCTCCGTGAGGACAAGAGACTGCAGCAGGAGGAAGGAAGAAAGAGAGGGAGAGAGAGAGTGAGGGGGAAAACCATTACATTGGAAAAAAAGAGGTGATTAGAGTCACAGAACAGATAAAGGATGTCTTATGCCTCAGACACACAGGCTATTTAAGGTATGAATCCATTGCATTTTTCAGTCTTTTTTGTAAATAAAATTCAAGTTACGTATAACTTTCTTTCTACTTCACAATTATATGCCACTTTGTGTTGTTCTTTCACAATAAACATTCCAATAAAATATGTTTACGTTTGTAGGCATAGAGTGAGAAACTGTTGAAAAATTATTTTGCAAGCCACTGTTTTTACGTATTGGGCAGTGGATTTTTCATCTTCCTTCTTCCTGTGTAGTGGAACATAGTAGTGGTTAGGATCTTAGGAAAGCTGGTTTAAGCTGGATGAAGTGACATCTTTATGCATTCGTTGACCATTTTTGATTATTGATAACTTTAGGATGCCGATAGCTGGCAACGCCTAGATTGAGGTGCATAGATCCTTCATCTGAAGCCTTTTGGTGATATCACTGACACTATGTCAATGTTATCGAGTCAATGGTGGAATCACACACTAACTGAAAGTTGAGCTTGACATGTTTGACACGTGATTACTCAAGATTAGGGAGGTCAAATATAAATCTTCTATCTTATTTGTCCTGTAAGAAGAAGCAATGCATTTTCTGTTTCTGCTGGAATCCAGAAGGGCTACAGGAGAACAGATCTCAACAGGGGGAATAGAGTGAGGTTTGTGGACCTACAGAATGGAGTTTTAATTGGTGGACTAATTGCACAGCTCCATCTGAAAGCATTCTGCTCAATTATTGAATAGGACTGAGTGATGGCAAAGATAAAGACTAGAAGCCAGTTGTACAAGAGAGCAGACAAGTGCAGACTTCTCATTGTCTACTTCATCAAAAGTGTGACTTTTTGTCTCTAAATCCCACACACAAATCAAAATTATTGGCTATTTCACTGAAGAGATGTCCTCAAGAGATATTCTTTGTATTGCAGAGTTACACAACGTCAAATTTAAGACATTTGAAGACCTTTTAAGACCATTAAGAATTAAATTTAAGACCTATATCATACTTATGTTTATCTAACACATTTCCATAATTAAACTGATTATAAACTGATTTCCAAATTATAACTGTAAATTATCAATATTGCATTCAAGCTATCTAATGTAAGCAATACCTGCAGCCTTAAAATTTACAAACAGAAAAAAATAATTGATAAAGGAAGTAAATAAATTTGACGTGAAAATTTTGTTTCCTGAAATATCATTAATTTCGACACTTGAAAAAACCTTTAGATTAGCAACCAAATAGTTCTGAAGGATAACTTCTAAAGGCTATCGTGTGTATTGTTAATGTTTTTAGTATAATTTTGTGATTTACAATAACATATTCAGACCTATATATGCTTTTATGACATGAAATTTATCACAAAACAATTAACTTCTTAGTTTTGCAACTTTTAAAAATGCTGTTTTATAAAGAGGTTTGTCTCATGAGTTACATTATAACTAACATAAAACCTTTGCTTTATTTGTGGTTGCTTTTGCAGCCATCTTTGTTAACAAAATGTGCCGGTGCATGCTGGGAAATCACACTAAATCTGAAGTGTGTTAGAAAATCCGGACGAAGTGAAGCCAAACTGTGGCCATCACCCCCATGACGCTTACTGCAGAATGATTTTCATCCAATGCAAGTTTATGGGAAAAGGCTGAACATTGAAAATTATTTCCTCAGAAATTACATTATTTACACAAACGGTTATAATGATTTTTGAAAGATATCTATACGGGGAGTTTTTTTTTTTTTTTTTAAGTTTATTTTCGGGTGGTTCACAATGGCTCAATTGTCTCCTAAAATAACTTGTTCGTAATGAAAAAATAAGTTGTATAACAGACTGCATGTAAGAGGGGAGTGTCCAAGTCAGACTCTAAGTGGAGCTCTGAAATCCATTTGCGGAAGTCGCTGGATCGCAACAATGGCAGCCTCCAGCAGAGCTTGGAAGTTGCCTCACATTAGCCAAATGGGAGTAGAGGGTCATGTCATCCATATTTCTTTACACTGTATGGTTCTCACTTTATGCTGGACTTGCAAGCTGTGTACAATAAGTATTTCAAAAATTAAATTAAATACTAATTGTCTTGTGACCACGCCCGCATGCGATTGCTCTATAAATAGCCAAATTTGGATTACAATCCCATCACCCATCTCTTGTTTTTTTTTTTGTTTTTTTTTTTAAATCATATTGATTGATAAATGTACTGCAAACACAACCTTCCTAAAAAGTTTTTGGGCAAAAAATTACTCTTTCTGCCCTTTTTTATTTCTATATTTGTAAAAAGTAGACATCGGATCTCTCTGTAAAAACTAATGAAACAAACATTTAAGTGAAACTGCAAACGTGAGTAAAGGAGAGCTTCCCATCATCTCCCGTGTCATTTCACATCTTTCTTTCTGTCATTTTTGCCCAAATGCTATATTTACTGTAGGCAGCACACTTAGTAAAGTATCTGTCAACAACAACTGACAGCCAGGTCTTTCCTCTTGATTGCTTTGTAAACTTTTCACTGAAAAGCAGCATCTCAGGGAATTCCCGTCAGACGTCTGCTCTGTTTACTCTCTGAAATCTAGCCCATTAGTCTAGATGATGCACAAGCCTACTCTGTTTTGCAACAGAACTAACAAGCTCCAATCGAAATGGTAAAACGAGAGCATCAGAAAGCTGAGATAAGTTAAACCACATCAGTCCTCTCCTTGAAATACATCAACAAATGTAGTTGCGGTTTGAGCGGTTGCCAGCTCATTGTCAAACTCGGTTGAAAGAAAAGAAGCTGATGCGTTTCTCCCAAGAGTGCCAATAAGCATGCACATTTTTATTGGCACTAACATATTCAGCAACATGTACACACTCACTTTTAAACTGACACTGCACATAAATTATTCAACGGCAGGCACTCACGCTGAAGCTCAATATCTGCACCAATCAGGAGTGGTTCATGAAAACCAGATTATACAGACAGCCTGGCACTTTACTCTGACAAACTAGCGTTTAATGTGTCCCTTGTGATTTATGATCACAACACCTGCGTAAGAACATGTTACTACCATTGATTCATGGAACTGAGCCTCTGATGTATTGTCTGTAATTATCTTTTCACTTATTAGTTTTATACCATAGTTTAAATAAATCACACTGCTGTTGTCGCCCAAATGAGGATGGGTTCCCCTTTTGAGTCCGGTTCCTCTCAAGGTTTCTTCCAAAAGGGAGTTTTTCCTTGTCACAGTCGCCCCAGGCTTGCTCATCAGGGACATATGCACCACTTATTAATTAATTAATTTCTGAATTTAAACTTGTTGCTTTACTGTAAAGCTGCTTTGAGACAATGTCTTTTGTGAAAAGCGCTATACAAATGAACGAACTTGAACTTATTAGAGACATGCTTTAAAATGCGTTTACATGCTTTATCCATTGGTAAAAAGTTATTTTGCATTTGCACCATAAACACAACAAGGAAGTAAATGGCCACACCATTTTTTTTAAGTCTGGACACGAAATGCCTGATTTCCCTCCATCGGGAGTGATCCACAAAGCAACACCTTCTCTTGTGATATCCGGAAACAAACATGCGGGAGTCAATTAAAGTGAAAGACAGAGCTAGCAACACACAAAAGTGTAACTTCAGTAAATAAAGTTGGTCCACAATGATGAAACAGGCACCATCATTCGACACTTTTACAATTATTTATTAAACCTGTCGTGTTAAAGCGTCTCTGGCTCAATCCCAGCAACTTCAGATCAGATCACCCAATAAAAACAGACGCTCCACAGAATCCTTCTTTCTGATTGGTCTTGGCGTAATGAAGTAACTTCTTTAGTGGCTCGTTAAAAACAGTTCTTGTATATTTAATAATTCTTCTAGAGTTGAATTATATCAGCCTTTTTCAAAAATTTGTCTGGGCTAGAAAATGAATTGTAATTAAAATATAGACTTTTTGAGAAAAACAACCCAAAACATTTCTCATTTAATTAGACCAATGTGGACAACATAGTATTAAAAATAAAATAATACCATAACCCTTTAAAAAATAAACAAAACTGATATAAATAAAGTTTTGATTTGCATTGCATGGAGTCTCTGCTACAAACTGCACCATAAACACAAATTAATAAGATGTGACAGATAAATGTAGACTGTGAAACAGCAGTGCAAATAAGCATTTAATGCATTTAACGTGCAGGATTGTGGTCAACAGTTCCTTTTCTGAGTAAAGATGGGTGACGGCTGGGTTGTCCAGCATGACAATAAAAGTCTTCGCACACTGAAGTCTGAAATTTCCATCTGAAACAATCGTACAATAAAAAATAAAATTGAGCTCACGTTGTGTCTATTACACAAAAACACTGCCTCTGCATACTTCTTCAGATAAAAAAAAAAATCAGATTTGGGATAAAATGTTTTTCTCGTTTCCTGGATGTGAATTCAAATGGGTTTGATCCATCTGTGGTTCCATAGGTAGGTCGACACCAGAAAATCGTCAGACCTGATATGTCAACACAGAGCTTTTTGTGATAAACAAAGTCCAAATTCTCATGCTATTATTAGCATGTTTTTCCAAAACCGTACACAGGGCATCAAACTGAAGGACTGACATCCTGAAATATTTCCGTAGCTCTTTGGACAGCTCCTCCGTAGTTGTCCATACCATATTCTCAGGATCGGATGCACCCAGTATTTCATTTTGTATTTTTTTGCAAAGAGAGATTAACAGAAAATTCAGCATCACAACTTTTTATTTGTTTGTGTGTTTTGAGAATTTTACACGCAAATGTTCCAAAATATTTTTGTGTAAATAAACAACGAAAGTTTTGGACTTCAGTGTGCAAAGACCTTAACACCCCCCCCCCCCTAAAAAAAAAAAAAAAAAAAAAAAAAAACATTTTATGGTTCCGATGTTGTCTTACAAATTTACAGACATGACCCCCTTAGAAAATCTATGGAGGGAGCTGAAGCCTAGCGACAAACTTAAAAAATGTATTTTTTTTTTAATGTTGGCAACAACTTAAAATGTACATAGCATGTTGTGTGAGACTCACCGTACAGCTTTAGAGCTTTGAGATCTGAACTTAGTAAATTCTCCTGGAGCCGTCCACTCCAAGCCATGCTACATGAAAAGCACAACAGGGACCGTTACTACACGATTAACTGATGCAGAAAGGTCGAAAATGTTAAAATTCAGAAAGGAATTGCATCACAAAGCTCGATGCAAGTAGTCCATAGTGAGTGGAGCACATGATACACAGAAACAGAACATCCATGTGCTCACAAAACAGTGGCAAGAAAAAGATGATAAAACAGGAGAAATAAAATACAAAACTGCAAATAACATGTGCAACCCTCCACATAACTGGTGAAGACAGCCAATGAAGATAAGACAAAACATAAACATGCAAGGACTCTGCAACAAATGGGCATAGACCCATAGGGAGAAAGTGACAGAATTCTGACTACAGCAAAGTATGGTATGATAAATTGGAGGCCAGACAAAGAAGCGGTTTATTGAAAGGTCCTGTTTCAAGGAACACACCTGTCCCACATAGACCAGGAGCCGGGTGTTGAATGGACTCTCATCTGAGCTGAGCCACAGTTCAGAGTTGTCGTCTGATGCTATGGCAAACTGAAAATCCCCTGAAAAAAATTTGACATTCATTCACTCACAGACAGTACGGTACTGACGAGGCTTGATGCAGGAGCCTCAAGAAAATGCAAATTTGAACCAATCAGAGAGCAGAGCTTGAGACCTCATTCTAATATCAGCTCACCGCCCCCTCAGAACAACCGTACTGCAACTTAAAAATAGTTGTTCATGAATTGACAAAAAAAAAAAAAAAAACAACCAACACAGCATTGATGAAAGCTTTAGGAAGGTGTTTATAGTTTGTCACAGTACATTTGATTTTCATCTGCTGCAATACCCCAGTACAGCGCGGCTTCTTCAAGATACTTTTTACAAAATACAATGCTACATAAAAATAACATTCGTGAAATAGGACCTGCCAGTAGCTAGAACAGATGTCCCAGGATCTTGTTTTAATCTTTATGGCCATCTTAAGAAACTGATTTCTGTGTCCTGTTTAGCTAGATGTGTTAATCGCTTTGCTTGACTGGTAGTGTTAGGGAGTGAAAGAAGAGCTTTTTGGGTTTTAGATGATGCCACAATGAAGAATTGGTGGGGAATATTGTATATTGGGAACATTCATCTTCATTGTCTCAAAATGTAAATTGTGCATTGTAATAAAATATGAATAAATGTACTCACCATCTTTAAAAGGATGAAGGAATCCAAATATTCTAAGGCCATAATTCTTCCACTTTGGTGCCACTGCTATCTTTGGCACTGTTGTCCTGGTCTGTGGGGAAGATTTAAACAAATTAGTACCAAAGTTAGCATCTTTAATCCATACCTCTGCAGACACTGTATTTTAAATACATGTATGCATTTAGCAGAAGCTTTTATCCAAAGCGACTTACAGTTTGTGAGTAAACACAACAAGCAGTTTGTCGGATTAATCATAAGACGTGCACATAGAAGAGGTTCCAGCTGATTCCGAATAAATTCTGTGCTTCAGTTTTTTTTTTTAAGTTCGCTTGAAAGAGTAGAAGTTTTAGGTGCTTTTTAAAGGTTGTGAGACACTATTCTTCCCGGATGGGGACTGCAAGAGAATTCCACCAGCCTAAATATACTTGTGATTAGCCTTCAATACAAAACATGATAAATAGAACTTGAAATAATTTCAGACACACACAAAAAAAAAACCCAATAAATTCAACTTTCTTAAGTTCTCTGAGACATGTCCGGCCCTTACATGGGGGTAGAGAGGGAAGTGAAGATTCTTCCTGAGCTGAGAGATAGATGAGCCACACCAGTCTTCAAACACATGCAGATTGGCTTTACCTTTATACTGAGAGAAACAAACACATAGAAAACCATTAATCGCCTTGATTTGATCAAAAGCTTTGCATGAGGTCAGCATGACGTTTTGGACAGAAACTGAGCGAGTTCAGGGAGGGATATAATGCAAACATGAAATAAAAAGGAAGACAGCCAGCACATGGTAGCCTTGAGAAACCATACAGTGCTCATCATAAATGAGCTCCCCCTTTTTAAAAAGAACACATTTAAAAAGTAGCTCACTGAACAATAGAACTTTTTACAAGGCTTAGACACTTATTTGACTTCGTAGCATGAAATTATGTTAATAATCAAACTTAGTTGACAAAATCTTCAGTTTTGCTCAAACTGGTTGAAGCACAAATGAATACACCCCGCAACAAAATCTACTACATCCAGTATTTCGTTTGAGCACTGTAATTTATAACTACAGCACCAAGTCAGGGACTGAACAAGTTGGCGATATATTGCAGCTATTTCCATTCTTCTTCAAAAAAAAAAAACTCTTTAAGAGTCGGGATGCTGGAAACTTGTCGTTTCAGAATTCCTCACAGTGTGTGTTCCATTGGGAAACCATCACCTTCACTCTGTTCTTCTTCAGAAATGCAACAGTAGCTGTAGATGTGTGTTTAGGATCATTGTCGTGTTGGAAAACTCCACGATGACATCACCAGGTGATGGCAGCATCTTCTCCTTCGGTATAGAGCAGTATATTGTTGAGTTCATGGTTTATTGATAAAATGCTGTTCCGCAACAGCAGCAGCACTCATGCAGCCCCACATAATAAAACTACCAACACCATGTTTAACTGTAGGCACCAGGGATTTTTCTTTGAAATCTTCACATTTACGACCCCATGGTTGAGCTTTACCCAAGGCTTCTTATGTGGACAATACAGATGCTTGCCATTCCTCTGCAGTGTGCGCTGTATGGTATCAGAGGAAAAGGTCACTGTGAACCTGCAGGCAACTTTCTTCAACCCTTCACAACAGAAGCTGTGACGGCCTGGTTGCATTTCCATCTTTCCAAAATTGTTGGATCACCTTTGCTACTGACATATAAAGCTTTGCTGATCTTCTTGTAGCCATCACTTTTTTGTGTTTTAAAGAAATTATCTCCTTTCCCAGTTTTTGTAACATTTCTCCTCCATGGGGAGTCATTGCTTACCGCATGAAAAGGGAAGGGCTTTTCTTTGTTAAGTAATGCCCTTTTCAGTCAGCTGTCTGCTGGACAATCCCTATTCATTTGAATTTTGTAAACTTAAGTGTGGCTTTTATCCTAAGACAATTGGTGTGCATTCATTTTCGCTCTTTAATTAATTAATTTATTTATTTATTTTTTAGGAAAATCACTTTTGTGCAAATGAACAAATCAATGTCCCACATTTGTGGGAGTATTTAGTAGTATAGTGTCTCATAGAAAATGATGATTCTGAAAGGAAACAAAAGGTTTTCTGACAAATGTACTCATTTATGACTAGTTCTTCAATGCAGCTGAAATAACTTTTTTTTGACAATGAAGCAGAGCAGCATTCAATAGAAGGCTAATAGAGTGGCTGATTGTCTATGCACTGAAATACACAAGAAACTGGTCCAGTAATAATGGTATTTATAAAGAAATACACATCCTTTATAATCACAGCTCAATTTTTCAATCGTGATCGGAGATTTCCACCAGTGTTCGTCCAGGAAATCTCACATTCGATTGCTCTTGCTTCTTTTCTCAGGTCTCTTCTTTTATTTAGGTCTCTCCCTGTCTTCTTAAAATTCAGCCAGCATAATTATAGCTAGTGAGGATAGTAGGATTGGCATCCCACCCACTCACAGAGGGTGGACAGGATGTCACAGAATACTGAGGTATCTTGGGGACGTTACAGATATGCCACTCTATCATCATGGCACACTGTCTAATGGCAAGAATTCAGTAGAAGGAAATGAGTGTACATTATTGTGACAGGTGTTATAGAGAATTCTGCCCTGGGGACAGCGAACCTTTTTGCGTGCTCAGAATTGCTTTAAGGTGTGTTTTGCTCACGGAGAAACAAAGAGAAAAGACACGATCCACCAAAAAGTGGAATCCAGAAATCATAAACAACACCGGAATGTTGGGCTGAATAAAACATTTTTTCACATGATTGATTTATGCGCTGATTATTTTTTATCGGATAAATAAATATCATCTGCACAATTAATGCAATATCCACAGATCATATTTTCATGCAAGAATGAAACCGTTTTCCACATTTCAATGCATTATTTTGTTATTGTCAGGTTTATTAATGTGTTTTTGCAAACTTGCCAAACTCTTGCATTTCTCAATTCTTTTATTTATCAAAATAAATGTAAAAATTAGCAATGCTATAAAGTTAGAAAAGAAGAATGCTGTTTCAAACAGGGTACACTGTCAATTAAGGGCACATGTATTATTTCAGAGTTGTTCACATTAGATATTCCTGAGTAAGCAACAGCTTCTTTTGTTTACCATTGGTTAGTTATTTCAGCATTACAGAGGTTTGCTGCTATAGAATCATACTCATTCCTGAACAGATTTTTCTCTACTTGTCAAAATTAGGCTGATATAAATAAAATTACAAAATGAGTATTATTCAACTTGCATTTATCTCTGATTAAGTGGCAGTTTTTCTTACACAATAAGAATGAAACCGTTTCATGCATTTTGTAATTCTTGGCTAATATATTCTCGTAAAATTTTTTTCCAAGATCGTCATAAGCTCCTTCTTTTTCCTGCTTAATTGTGCAGCAGTCTATTTTATATTTAATGATATTCATGACTAAAAGGTTAATGTTATTGTTATCAGGCAACATTTGAGAGAAAATAAACAGCAATGCTGCTATAATCACTGAGGAGTATGAACCAAATATATGAGCCTATTTGTATCCCTCGGATTTTATATGTATAAATAAGCATTAAAGTTGCTTCATAAATACATTTTTACCAAGCAAAGTCTACTACATACTATTCTTATTGCAAATTTAAGCTGTAACGTTTAAAATATTGATAAAATCCAACTACAAAACTGAAAGATAGCATTTTTTGCATTGATATGTAAATCCATAATGTTTGTTTCAAATTTGTTCCTGTTACTCTAACTCATCCTCCTCCTAAAAAACAGGGGAATTTCCATAAGTCCGCTTTTCAGCAGGAAGTTGCATCATTTGGATCTTTGGGAAGGTAAGTTCTCTCAGTTCTTATTTACATATTTGATTTTGTGATGATATCTTGGAGCGAGAAACAAATTTACTTTTAAAACAAATACTATCCTGTTACTCAAATTATTTCAGATATTCAATTACCATATTTTTCGGCTCATAAGAAGCACTTTTTCTTCCCCAAAACTGAGGGGGAAAAGTTGGTGCGTCTTATAGACCGAACGCAGAGCGCCGCGAAGTCCGGTCACGGCCGTATGA
>SRMA01025409.1:155664-209844 GCA_007224835.1 Danionella cerebrum | reverse complement strand
GTACTTTTTGTACAATTTCAGGTTTGTTGTGGAATTATTGTGTAATTTAATGTAACAGTACTAAACAAATGGTTCGAAGCATTGCCATAAAACATGTTTTAAAGATAATTGATGACCCCAGCTTCTTTAGTAGTAAATAACATTCCAAAAGGTCCAGGACTTCTAAGGGCTGACAAGAATTGAGAATTAATGTACAGCATCTCAGATTATGATACTGTACTTCACATTGAGATTCTATGTCTTGGATTGGATATGTCTTGGAGACATACTGTATCCCTCCAATATTTAACTTTTACATGTGGTGTGTCTTTATTTTTAGGTTGGCCCTAAAACGACTGCAAATACCACACACTGTCTATGCACCCATTTAACTTTTTTTGGAAGCAGTTTCTTTGTCATGCCAAACACTGTGGACCCATCGAAGTCTGCTCAGCTTTTTTCCAACTTTGCAAAGAACCCAGTTGTTGTGTGCTTCATCGGGGCCATTTTTGTCACTTACATCTTGATGGCGGTTTGGGCGAGAAGAAAAGACCTACAGGATAAAGCGAAGGTTAGGCTTATTTTTCTTCTAATGTTAAAATACCAATTTTAATACATAACCTGTACCAAATTAACATATCAAATTAACACATACCTGTTTCAAATTAAACTGAAGGGGAAATTCATTGACATTTTAAAATGTTCTACATATGTTTTATAAAGTTGATCACCTTTACCAGAACGTATGGGTTTCTAAAAAAAGGCTTTTGTGTGATTTAACTGTATGTTATATCCTTTCACTTTGTAGAGAGGTTTCTTTACATAGAGTACATTTGGGATAATAGCAGATGTCATGATCCTTGTCATACAATAAATGAACAATTTTGAGCTTAGCAAATTCTTAAATTGTCCTGAATGTTGTATGAAGGTTTAAAGTAATTTCCTCCAATCCCTAGCTCCCAACCTTTAGCGGATGTGCTGTACACCAGTGGGGAACATTACTTTACAAGACAATCCTTCATTAACATAAAGTTTTAAAGCTTTACAAACATAGTTTACATAGTTGCACCAAAAAAAGCAAAATGGCAGACTTCAATACGTTATTGATCAATACAAATTGCTGAAAATGTTTATGGATGTTATGTGTTTACAAGAAGTATTTTCAGGATGAACTGACTCTTTAACATATTCAATTTGTTTTCTTCCTGAAAAGGTGAAGATTTCTGTGCTAGAGGACAATGATCCTCTTGCTGAGTTTCGTTACCTGGTCAGGATCCGCACTGGACATCGGATGGGATCCTCACCTTCTTCAAGGGTTAGTATGTGCTTTTATCATTACAAATTGTTTAGGTGCTGTGACTCTTTGTCAATTACACATTGACATTTATGGTCAACATGTTTCTGTTGCTTTGCTTATGGTGAATGAAGGGCAGGCGTTATAGGCAGGGTAGGTGATTTCTGGAAGCCAATGTTTACATTCGACTGCCCTGGATTTAAATTATACCATAGAGTCTGTCATTCGCTACCTTAAACCCTTAGAACTCTCTGCATGCATGCAAAAGAAGAGATTGGAAGTACAATACCTGTGAAATGGCCTTTGTTTTTCAAAGTTCTGGCGCAAAAAAGCACAATTAAAACAAAAAGTGCTTGGAGCAGTGTATAATGTTTAGGAGAGGTTTGCCTGGTTTTATTTTTATTTACACTTTTGTTCTAAAACACCAAAACAGTTGAGTTTGCTCTCAACTTTTTGAAGTAAAATTACAAAATTTACTACTCTAATTTTTTTGTACAGTTTCAAGTTTGTTGTGGAATTATTACATAATGTATTGAAAAAAAATTTGTAAAAAAAGAAGCTGGTGTACTAAAAATTAAATCAATCATTGGCAGACATTGTAAAGCAGTAAAAACGCTCAAAGGCGTTAAACTCTCATGCAGAACACAATAGAACTGAAATATGGGACATTTATTCATTTATTGAGAAAATAATAAACTACTTAAATTCCCTTAAATTGTGATTTTATTTTCATATCTCACTAAAAGCTTTTGAGTAGCTGTATAACATTTTATTACCTGGAGTGTTGCATTTCTGGTTATTATTTGTTTTTGGACAAAGTAAAGATATAAAGTAAACTCAGAAGGGTTCAAAACATTTGAAGAAAAGGGTTGTGGAAAAGTAAAGACTTAATGCAAAGATTATTGAAAAAGTATCATTTGTGTAACGAAAGTTTGAAATAACCATTATAAACCAATGTTGGTCAATTCAAATGTAATCTGTAATCGGTTTACAAAATGTTTTGATTTCTTTTTTCGTTAACTAAGTGACTTTTTGGATGTTTGGTGGAGTGTTCAAAGGCAGGGTGGTCAGTTTCTAGTCAGACCACCTAAAGCAGTAGGGGTTTTTGGTACGTCACAATGATGTAAGTGTGTTGCAGACTTATCCAAATGGAATGAGACCCATTTGGGATGATTTTATTTTAGTACATTCATTTGGTAAAACCTAAAAATCACCTACCCTGCCTTTTACTTTTATCACCCCCAGGTCATCCTAACTCTCCAAGGATCAGAGGGGGTATGTGAGCCCCATCTCCTAACTGATCCAGAAAAGCCTGTGTTTGAGAGAGGAGCTGAGGATCTGTTTTTAGTGAGCTGCGCTTTCTCACTGGGAGAGCTGCGAAGCATCAGATTGTGGCATGACAACTCCGGAGATCATCCTGCCTGGTAAACTTTGGGACGAAATTAATTACACGGATAGTATGAACATTTAAACATCCTCCCTTTTTAAAATTTCTTTCTAATTAAAAAAAAATGTAATATTTTTTGTGCAGAAAATGTATGGCAATCAAGTCTTTTGTAATCGTCAAAATCTGAAAAACAATTTAACTACTGTTGTATGAAAAATTTCTTTTATTTGTGGTGACTAGGAGTGTAACAATATATCATGGCACAAAATATTGCAATACAAAAACGCACCAATATGTACTGTATTGTGGAGTTACTGGGAGATATCGTCTAGGAGCTTCGCTGTGTAAAAAAGCACAAGAAACAACTCTATGAGAAATATTGTAAAAAAAAAACCTCTCTAACAA
The DNA here is from genome assembly GCA_007224835.1 of Danionella cerebrum. Classification (NCBI taxonomy): domain Eukaryota; kingdom Metazoa; phylum Chordata; class Actinopteri; order Cypriniformes; family Danionidae; genus Danionella; species Danionella cerebrum. The sequence goes on along the minus strand of SRMA01025409.1, from coordinate 206,779 downwards.
GAACCTTCCTCTAAAATTTTTGATGTTCTGAGTTTACCATCTTTATTGCAGCTTACTAGAGGCTGGAAGATATTACACATATCTAATACTTTTAAAAATACACTCTGGTGTTATTAGCATAATGGCATTCAGCATTTATGGCTTTAACATTAAATCAGTTCCAGTAAATTGGGTTAGTAATGTTATCGTAGACATAGTATCGTGATGTGTTTCATAATGTGACAGGTGTGTATTGTTACACTTGTAGTTCAATTTTAAAAACATGTTACACTGAATATTTGGCTGCACTATGGACACCAATGGTGAGAATGGCCCAAAATTTCAGCCAGGGGAGCTAAAATTGTATAATGTATAGCAATATTCAAGCTATTATTAATGTAAATGAATGTAAAACAACAAAAAATCCAGGAGAGTGGGTTCATTAAAACTAGTTTAGTCACTGTTTGTCGCATCGTTAGCTTCTTAGCTAAGTGCCTCTTTTGGTGTGAAGGCGTGGCGGAAAATAATGACTATAAATTTACCAGCGAAGTTCTCTCTTACTCCTTTTTATATCGTATGTTTTCGAATCCACTTCCCTTAGTTTTCTTTGAATTCCCTTCACCCCATCAACTCACTCTTCAATTGAGTAAAAGCCATATTTTGGGGTACATGTTCTGGTGTAAAACCATCTGCGAGTCCCCCTCTGGACAGCATACCACACCATCGATTCTAATGATGAAAACAAGGGTCTATTAGTGCCCCGGAAGGGAACTCAATGATATTTGGAGCTAGTGTAATTTAAATCTTGTTTTGTCCAGGTATGTTGGCTCAGCAATGGTACATGACTTGCAGACTGAACAGAAGTGGCACTTTCTGTGTAATTCATGGCTGTCTGTTGATATAGACGATTGCACAGTTGAGAAAGAGTTTCCTGTAGCATCCGAGACGGATATGAAAGGATTCAGGTTTGCTCACAGAACTGTTTTTGAAAAATTTTAACTGAGCAAACTACTAAATATTGTTCTATCGGCAGCAATGTATTCTTCACAAAGACAACAACAGACTTCTGTGACGGCCACATCTGGTACTCTGTGGTCAGTCGACCACCCAGCAGCAGCTTCACCCGTGTCCAGAGGGTCTCTTGCTGCTTTTCGGTGCTGCTCTGCTCTATGCTGACCAGTATCATGTTCTATGGGATTCCAACAGACCCATCAGAGCAATCCATGGACATGGGTATGGCTTCATTTTGGTCCTTAGGGAGATAATGCTTTTCAGAAGGTTTGTTTTTCTAGTCAAGACATTCGAATTAGACACCATGCTGTGTAAAGGGGGTGTGCATTTGTAAATATGAACATATATAGAAGATTAAATAACATACAAATATGATGACACAATTAGCTCGCTGTTAGCATTAATGCTAACAAACATATCACTATTTGATCTTTTGTTCCTGCTTATGGATCCCACTTCAGGACCCAGGGTTCTTTTTTTAACCTCACATTATAATAATTAGCATAATAATAGCTTTTAATTAACTTAGTTTTAGTATAGATTATTACTTTCAAGAACATTCACACTGTTAGCATTTTGCTACAACAAGACGTCTCATAATGATGAGATTTCAAAAATGCCTCAAAACTATTTGGAAAGTCAGAATATGTTTTATTGGTTAATTTGATTGTCATTTCACCCAAAGGTCCAATTACACTGACCTGGAGTCAGGTGATTATTGGCATTGAGAGCTCCATTTTAGTATTTCCCATCAACCTGCTGATTGTGGGCATCTTCAGACATGCATTGCCTCGAAAAAATAAGACAAAGAAAAAGACTGAAAAGACACAGAAAGCATCAGAAGGTTCTGGAAATGTGGAAAATGAAGCTCCAACTTTCACTCTACAGTTTGACCAAAACGATTTAACGGTTGATTTCCTGATAAAAGTAAGTCTAACAAGTTATTGATCAGATTTATGTTTCACAGCTATCATTAGTTTTCAATGAGCTAAACTCTAAAATATTTAATCCTCATCACACAGAATAGGATTGGCATAATAATTTGGAACATAGTGTAAAAATGTTCTAAAATATAATTTTTAATGTAAGTTTGTCATTGATATGGACAGAAGCTAATCATTTAATTCTGATTCTGAAGCTGAGCTGCTTCTTGATTTGGTCATGATTCCATATACAAACAGTCACTACTGTGTCTTGTTTTTCATCAGGACATACAGAGAATCATTTACCTGTTTGCTTACACCATGAGATGCCCTCTCCCGAGCACCGAAGGGAACTCTCAGAAACCAGACGTCATTGATTTACTAACAGAGCTGCAGAATCTCATCGAACAACAGCACTTGCTTCATCAAAACCAAAACTTGTCGGTTTTCTGGACTTATAGCAATCATCTGTTGAAACAACTCGAAAACCTTGAGGCCGAGGTGAAGCTCATGGGACCGTCTGACTTTTCTAGACCTGGATGCTATAGCCAGATTTTACTTCATGTCCAGAACCTGAAGAAGCTTCTGGAAATCATACGTTCCTCCAGACCTATTGTTGAAAAGCAGGTCTCCAGTTCAAAACCAAAAAAGCCCAGCAGGAAAGGTCTACCATGGTGGTTTGTGTATGTGGGGTGGCTTCTTGTTGCAGGGACCAGTGTTACCTCAGGATATTTTACTATGTTATATGGACTGAAATATGGAAAGGATCGCTCGGTCAGTTGGATAATCTCAATCATCATGTCTTTCACAGAGAGCCTTTTCTTCACCCAGCCTGTGAAAGTAAAATTAACATTGGAACTTTATATATTTGGATGCAATTCACTGTTGCTTTTGGTGATAATATGGGTTTTTCCTTTCGGCAGGTGCTTTTTTTGGCTGTATTTTTTGCACTTGTGGTGAAGAAAAACAATTTCGAGGATGGAGAACATGTTTATAAATTTCTTAAGAAAGTCAACGGTTGTCCTGGTATTTCCCCCAAAATTTTGCAGACACTACAAAAGTATTTTAAAATGTGATCTTTCTTGCTTACGTCCACGTATGACCTGTGTCTGCAGCAGGTCAGAGTCGAGTGTGTCTTGCTAAGAGAAACTGCACACACAACTACTACCAGCCGCCACCTCCAGGTGACCTTGAGAAGATGAGGAAAAACATGATCATGCAACAGAAAGCACGCTCACTTATCATGGAGATTCTAGGTCAGATTTTAACCTACAAAGTTATCCCTCGATAGTTTTTCTATTGAGGAAGGAGCAATTATTACAATTATTTTTCTAATTTTGTTCAAAACATTCATTCATTCATTCATTCATTTTCCAACCCGCTTATTCACTTTTTGGGGTCACAGGTTTCTGCCGGTGCCTATCTCCAGCACACATTGGGCGAGAGGTAGGGGTACACCCTGGACAGGTTGCCAGTCTATCGCAGATGCGCAAAACATTACAATGTTTAAAGCTAGACACAAAATGACTTTTATTATGTAAAAACATTATTATAAATGCTAGCATATGCTAACCAACAGAAGCTTGGGTGGCCTTGCACAAACGTATGTTCTCTGCAGTTTTCCTGGGCTTCTTGTGGATGCTGCTGTTGGTGGCATATGGACAGAAGGATGAAAATGGATTCTATCTCATTGATCATATCCGCCAGAGCTTCAGCAATGGCATTTCAGACACGATGAGCAGCAATGATGTCTTCACTTGGGCTAACACTGTCCTTCTAGAAAACCTGTTTGGAGAGAATCCAGGTACTTGCAGGTCAAACCCTTCCTTGTTCATTCGATAAAGTAAACAATGAATTAAATCAGAGATTGACGCGGATTAAGAAAAAGAAAACCCCAGAACAATGCAATGCAATGCAATTGCAATCACCTCTCTGTGGCTAGTATGCTGCACTATGCACCACAGCCAATATTTATATAGGAAATGTATTTATACAAGAAGTGTTAAAATTAGAGCACAATCCAGGCAAATTAACAAATGAAAACTGCATCATAAATTGCCATGACCACCAGGTGGCAGTATAAATAGTCCAATAAATGTTCTGTATTCATTTTAAAGAAGTACCTTATTAATGTTAAATGTACATAACTGAATGTTTGCACTGTAGACATGAAGTGGTAAATTTGGGATCAATCAGTCAATGTTATTAGAACAACTTCCTGTTTATGGCTAAATGTCGACTTTCGATGGCCACAGTGCACACATAGTTTATCGAAGTCAAAAAGTTTAGCAATTTAACATCCCACATGCCTTTAGATAAGACTTATAGAGTTTGGAGATGGACATATACAATCTCTAGGAGGGTTTGTTAAAGTACAACATGAGCAAAATAAGCCAATTTCTTGTCGTTTTTTTAGAACCACGATCAATATTGGTTATATTTACGTCTTAGTACCAGACATGTGTGTCGAATTTAATTTGCCTGCGACAAACTGCACACTATAGGCTGAAATGCACTACAGAGCCATTTTGCCACTCCCACTTTTCAAACCACAATCAGAGCACTGAGGTTCACAAAAACGCACCAAAGCTGGAAAACAATAATACTCTGATCATATAATAGGGCTCTAAACATATTTGGTGCTCAATCTCTAATTTAGGTCATGATCTTTTTTTAAGGTCTGTACAGCACGCACGTGTTATTGTATGGGGTGACTTGGACAGTTTTTTAGTTAATATAGCAAAATTTTGACCTTTTAAACAAAATAACGTGCTAAAAAGGTCAAGTACGCATCAAACCATGCTGCCTACTGAATAACAAAATAGTTTTGTTATTTTCAGGGGAGTGAATACCTGGTGTGGTGTTTCCTCTTCTGGATGGACTATATATATTTTTAGAAATGAGAGTGGTGTGCTTACTAGATACTGTATAGTATCAGGAAATCTCATATGTAATCTTCTTCATATGTAATCTTCTTCTACGAATCATCTTCAAATGTTTACTGCATTGACATTTTAAAAGATGTTTTGCTATAAATTTACTGAAAGCAGCTATTTAACGGAAAATGATATTTTAATTTCAAAGGCTTTATAACTGATGGAAACTCAAAACTGGTTGGAAGTGCTCGTCTTCGTCAGGTCAGGGTGAAGAGAGACTCTTGTGAGACTGCAAAGTCGATGCGGTACGCTATACCCAAATGCAATGCTCCGTACTCCTGGGAGAATGAAGATATGGGCACTTACGCTCCAGGTTGGGATGACTTGAACTTCACCAATGGCACCGAGGACACAATCACAGCTTGGCTGTATCAGAGCCAGTCCACCCTCAACTCTGCTCCTGTTTGGGGAACAATTGCACTCTATAGGGGAGGCGGATATGTTATGGATCTTGGATCCAATGTGCAAAATGCCACTGGGTGAGTATTCACATAATATGCTGCACAAGTTCCTTCTTCATTGATTGAACCTGCTGCAAAGACACTCAAAGAATCCCTCCTTTTCAACCAATAGGAAGCTTCAGTATCTGTTCAACTCCACGTGGTTGGATGAGTACACGAGAGCAATTTTTGTAGAGTTTACAGTCTACAATGCTAATGTCAATCTCTTTTGTATAATCACACTGATGCTGGAGAACTCTGCAGGTAAGAAGAAGCCAAGCGATACGTCATCTGAAACTTTGGACTTTTTTGCAGGGCAGAGCTGATCACATGTTTTTTATTTCTCAGGAGCTTTTATATTTCGCAGTGTGCTGCAGAATGTGCGTCTGTATCAGTCCACGGGAGGCTTCCAGTCATTTCTCATGGCCTCTCAAGTCTTCTATTTCCTCTTCATCCTCTACTACATGTTTGTGCAGGTCAGCTCTTGAATGAGAATGAACTGATAATGAGATTCCATTCTAAAGATATTATATGAGTAGAATTCAAGTCCATTTAAAGTAACATCACAGTTCTTTGCATCAGTACAGCTTTTCAGTAAACTACAGTATAGTTTTTTCTTTACATTTTGATGCTTCTGTCATTTTTTGAATCTACTGTTCCCATGTGTCTTGTCTACATAAGGCAAAGCTGTTGAAACGTCAGAAATGGGCATATTTCCGGAACAAGTGGAATCTCCTGGATCTGGCCATCATCATTTTGAGCTGGAGTTCATTATCGGTGTTCATCAAGAAGACGGTTCAGGGAAATAAAGATGTGGAGAACTACCACAAACACAAAGATCAGTGAGTACACAGTAAAACATAAATGTCTAGATATACAGACCTTCATTTATGGAAGCACCTATTAAGGAAAATGCATACATACAAACTGTTCAGGGATTTTGGTGTTCACCCCTTGGGATTTATGGGTGTAGTCCGAGGAATTAATGGATTCAGTCCTAGGGATTTATCACAGCAGTCCTAGGGATTTTGGGGTTCACCCCTTGGTATTTATGGGTGCAGTACTGCAGATTTATAGGTATAGTCCTAGGGTTTTATGGGTGCAGTTATATGGATTTATGGGTGCACTCCGAAGGAATTATGGGTTCAGCCTTAGGGACTTTGTAGTTAACCCCTTAGGATTTATGGGTGCAGTCCTATGGATATATGGGTTCAGTCCTAGGGTTTTTGGGGTTCAGCCCTAGGGATTTATGGATGTAGTCTGAGGAATATATAGATTCAGTCCTATGGATTTTGGGGGTTCACCTCTAAGGATAAATTGGGGCAGTCCTAGGGATTTATCAGTGTAGTCCTGGGGTTTTATGGGTGCAGTTTGGATGTATGGGTCCAGTCCTAGGGATTTGGGGTTCACCTATTGGGATTTTTGGGTGCAGTATATGGATTTTTGGGGTTCACCCCTTGTGATTTAATTGTGCATTCCTATGAATTTATGGGTGCAGTCCCAGGGATTTATAAGTGTAGTCTGAGGAATTTATGGGTTCAGGCCTTGGAATTTTGTGGTTTAGCCCTAAGGATTTGGGGGTTTGGTTCTAGGGTTCTATGTGTGCAGTCGTTTTCGATTTTGGGGTCCAATCCTAAGTATTTATGGGAGCAGCCCTATTGTTTGGGGGGGCTCTGTCATAGGGATTTGGTGATATGGTTTTATGGATTTGAGGGTTTGGTTGTAGGGATTTGGGGGTTCAGTCCGAGATAAATATAATATCAGTTTTTTAGGATGATCCATTATTTTTTATAATTTATAGTCAGTGCAAACTACAACTCCATTACATTATGTCATGATAGACTTGTAACTTTTAAGAAGTAAAAGAAATATTTAAGTAATATTTTATTTGATTGTAATACAAAACATACACTGGAAGTAGCCATAAATTAATCTTTAAATAATCTTCATCCTGCAGGTTTCCCAGTTTCCATGACTCTGCAGTGATGGACACAACACTGGGATATCTGATGGCATTCCTGGTCCTTCTATCCTGTTTGAAACTATGGCATCTTCTTAGACTCAACCCAAAACTTAACCTCATAACTTCCTCCCTGCAGCGGGCATGGAGCGACATGTCTAGCTTTGTTTTTGTCCTCTTCATCATCCTCATAGCCTATTCTATCACAGTAAGTGCTAACATCTCTTCTTTTGGAATTTCTTCAACTTTTTCATGGGACATAGTCATCGTTCACTTATGCAGTTTACAAGGTACCACATTATGGAAATAAAATCTTGCCGGTCCAAGTCACTGGATGCAGATGCAATGCATTTGCTCTGGCTGCATTTGCAAAGAATCAGTCACTGTCAGGACCTCAGCATGGTTTTGTGATTACGTAGATGCGTGTATCTGCAATAATCTCACGAATAAGTCCCTCCACCACCACCATTCTCCCTGGACATTACACGCCTATAATTAGATTTATATTTTGGTTAAAGCTTGAATAAGTCATATTATAATAAATTATTATATATGAATTATGGGCAAAGTATATGTTTTGTGAATGATTCTTTATTCTGTTTGTTCTGTTACCCCCCCCCCCCCCCATTTGATTTCTTTCCAAAAGTGCAACTTAATATTTGGATGGAAGCTGTCCTCCTACAAAACATTGCCAGATGCTTTCAGGTCAATCTTCAGTTTGCAGATGGGCATCTTCAATTATGATGAAGTATGTCGTTCTACACAAACTTTTCATAAAAGACACAGGAAAGCAATAATTTCACATCTCTTCTCACATGACTTGTACAGGTTATGGATACGGATCCTGAGCTTGGTGCCATCATCATCAGCACTTGTGTCATCTTCATTACGTTTGTGATCCTGACTCTCTTCGTCTCGGTCATCTTGCAGGGATTTAGTGAAGAGCGGAACAATCACCAGGTCCTCATTTTTGTACTTTTAACTGACCTCATTACTCAGAATTTGCAGACAAAAATTTGAATAAAAACCTTCCAAAACTCTTCTATGCGCTTGAACAGAATTGAGGCTTAATAAAGTGTGTGCACTTTATAGTATCCCCTTAATAGTTATCCAGATTCCATCAGACTATATTAAAAACAGTCTAAAAATTGATTTGATTGTACAAATTTTTCCAAATGGTAGCATCCCAACCAAAGCAAAGTCAAATTTAGTTTTTGGCAGTAAAGTTAAGCTTGAACTGTTTAAGCATTAAATCTTTGCTGACTGAATAAATTAGTGTTTGCAGTACCCTCTAAAAAGAAAAGGTTCTACAGAGAATGTAATCTGGTTTTTTGGCTCGTAAAAAATTGTGGTGGTATTTAACACTTATCTTAAAAGGTGCAAAATAGAACCAACCATCAAAGATGCTATTGAGCTCTAAAGTTCAAAAGAAAAAAAATGAGCTCCGCTAATTAAAACTTATTCTGATCCACAGCCTTCAGAGGAAGAGGAAATTGTGAACCTGCTGTTGGCGAAAATCCTGGGTTTCTTTGGGATGAAAACAAGAAAACACAGTAACAAAGAGGCCTGACCCTTGAATATGATTGACAGCCTCCCAGTTTTAATGACATTCATATTCAAAAATGTTTTATGTGTTTGCTTTATTCATTTTACTTGGATAAATTAGCTAATTGTTTTCTCACTCGTTTTTAATTTCATTACACCTGTACATTAATTTTAAAACCCATTTCTATTTTCCTTGGACTATTATGTAACGTATGAAGCAGCATGTTTCATACATTCCCTAATTTTCCAGTGTATTCTGTATATCCCTTACTAAGACTTATTCAAATAAAATGCTGCCCATTATTGCCTAGTTGTCTTTTCCCCTACAGCACACAGTATTACATAAAAATAATTTAGAAAGAAGTGCTATTAAATCTATACTTTACATGCTGAACGAAATAAAACAGGCAAAACCTCAGGCCTTTTGTGCATCTTTTTATGGCAAAAAATATTGTGTGTAAATACAACGACAATGGAATTTGCTGCAACACAACTGAGTCAAATGTAGTCAGAACTGAATGACTTAAAAGTAAAGTACATCTCTAAACTCATACTTTCTCTTTCAATCAAACAGAAGTCCTTTATATTTATATATATAAAAAAGACAAAATGAGCGATTTAACGCCATATTTTTACAGGAGGAGGTGAAGAACAGAAATCCTCTTTATTTAGCCAGAATGATGTCACTCAGAGTTCATTTGAGTTCATTTCTTCTCCTTCTTGTCATCTTTCTTGGCAACACCATCTCCCTTCTCCTTCTCTTTGTCCTTTTCATCCTTCTTCTCTTTCTTGCTGTCATCTTTCTCTTGACCCTCTTTCTTTTCAGCATCGCGGTTGGCGATTTTATTATTGATGAGATTATGTAGGGCCACCACAGAGCGGATGAGAGATGCCAGATACACCACCAGCATCTGATCGTTGGTTTTCAGATAAAAGGCCTTGACAAACTCCTGAAGGTTGACATCAGGGAGCAGGTTGAAGACGTCCTGGAGCTGATAAATGATCTGGTGGTTGATTGGTAATTTGCCACTTGCTACTTTCTCCAGATAACTCTTGATGTCCAGTAGCTTGGAGTTGAGGCCTTTAAGGCCGTGCACTTGATTGGTGATGCGTTGCGACAACGTTCCAACTGTTGTGTCCTTGATGTCCCTGCAAGAAAGTCACATTTGTTTGAGGGGAAATTGTGCTTTAATTGACTTTTGCAATCTTGATTTCTTGACTGCTTTTAAAATTGTGTCTTAAGCAGTCTATGTATGTGTGTGTGTGTGTGTGTGTGTGTGTGTGTGTGTGTGTGTGCGCGTGTGTGTGTGTGTACAGTGAAGGGCAAACATTTTAGCCAAACTTTTAAAAGTAGCGGTAAAGAAAGAATGCTTTCAGAAATAAAAATAATGATTATTTTTGTTAATTAAAAAAATGCAAATTGAAAAGAAAAACTTATTTGGCGTCACTAGCTTTTGCCTTCAAACCAGCATCAATTCGTATAGGCGCACTTGCACTAAATCTGGGATTGTGTCAATGTCGTAAGTAGGTTGACACCTAGTCATGAACTGAAACATAAACAGCTGTGTAGGAGTATTAAAACTGGGTAAGGAAAAGCAAAATTTGGTTAGAGATGAGCCAAGATTAAGGTTATTATATGGCATTAACAATGTCTCTCCCAGACATCAACCCAGCCTGGGGTTTTAAACCCTTTATTACCAAAAAAAAAGTCTGAGGCACAGATGATCACAACTTCATCTTACCTCAATAAATGCTCCACGCCCACTTCTTCTGCCTCCTCTGCTCCAATCTCACTGGTTACATGCTCAAACGTCTTAGACGTGGGAGTTCCATCCTTATAAAAAATGATTTATATTATTAGCATGAGATTAATCTAATTATTAGCACAAGATTAATCTAATTTATGAACTGCCGAAGGACAAAAACTCACATCATGGACCTCCTCCACAGAGATGTAGGCTTCAGTCGGCAACCCAAGGTCTTTGGGCTTCACATCAATGATGACCAAAACCTGCAACAAACAATATTTTTGGAAATATGTTTAGAGGGTGAATCTTTTTATACTCTAGAAGTAAGTAAAATATAAGTCTATTTATCACAGACAGATCTGTATGTTTTGTTTTTTTTAAACATGAAGTTACTTAAAAACTAACTTCAACATTAGCTAATGGCTTACTGTTGACTGCACTGACTCTCACAACGAGATGACGGCAGACACTTCCTTGAGTGTAGCTGCCAATAAATTTGGCAACGCCTCTTTTTTTATATCAGTGAAAAAGAACAATTATTTTAAATAACGTTTAAAGAAACCAAACAATCTCTTATCAATCTATTATCTTATGTCAAGACATGTAGATAAGATATATTAGATGATTTAGAAGAAAATAAAAATGGGTAAAACATTTTTTTTAATTATTTCATTCATGAGTAAAAAAGGGCTTAAGTAAACTTCTAAGTAAGCTTGGTTTCTGTACATTTACTCAAATAGATCCTTTATACAACAACGGTTGAAGGGGATGAACCTTTAAATAATAAATTACCATTCATTCATTTTCCAACCTGTTTATTCCATTTTGGGGTTACAAGGGTCTGCCGGTGCCTACCTACAGCGCACATTGAGTGAGAGGCAGGGGTACAACCTGGACAGGTCGCCAGTCCATCGCAGAAATTACCATTCATTCAATCATTCCTTTTATCAGGATAATTTCTCATTTAAAAATGAAGATACTACAGATATAACAAAAACTGTTTTTATGTTTGTCTTGGATTAATTTTTCGCTATAAATGCGATTAGAAATAAAGCCAATGACATACCGAGTTTGAGCAGTATTGTTTCATCAGCTCATTAATGGCAATATCATTCTTGTGGAGCTTTGGGCCAGTGTGGTACCATCCAACTATTCTCTCCCTCGCTAAAATAGAAAGAATCAAACACACACTATATGAGGTCAGTCTAATCAACAGTCAGTTAGCAGATGCATATGAAGCACATTGCAACGGTTTATTAAGTATGGACTCTTGATAACTAACCATTGACTTTCTTGAACATGCCGTACATATTCTCCAGGTAGTCGTGGTCCAGGAACCAAACGGAATCATCCTTGTCGTCCTCATCAAAAGGGACTGGGAGACAATTAAAACATTAGTTACATAATATTTAAGAAGCAAAACAATGCATTTTTCTGAGAAAAACTAGTTGTACCTGCAAAACTATTAGATACGTCGAGGACTTTCTTATGCCATGAGCCGAGCAAAACACCAACAACTCGCTTCTGACTGCCAACTTTTCCGATCCTGGAAAGAAGGAAAACGACAGCAGTTGAACCAAATGTCAGGGGGTATGATTCAATGCGAAGAACTCTCTTTATTAAAGTCATAACAGCCCAGAACACTTTTTTTAGAAATTAAAATGTTTGTATTGGCCTCTATCCACTGAAGACTGTAATCTGAATACAAAAGAAGGTAATTTTCAATGTTTCAGGTCATTTTGGCACTTCTTGTTTTAAAAGGCAATGCTGACCAAATGGTGTGTTCTGTTAAAATGCAGGATAAAAAGTTGAGAACTATTCAATCACTGAATGGTTTGTGAATGGGTTAAGATGTAAAAATGTGCATAAAACTAGAAGTTACTAGTCTCAGACAGTGGATGTTTCCTTCCTGTGTATTCTGTATAGTTACCGCAACCCACATCATGCAAGTGTTATTTTTTTTTCATAAATTTTGTAAAACGTGTTTGTTTTCCTGGTCTCTTAGGGAATGGAACAGGACAAAAACACCAATGATACTAAACACGCTGAAATTAAACATAACCATTGCACCTTGATTCTGTACCACAATATATGCAGCTGTGTGATTAGGGTCTGACTGTTAACAATGATCACCAGAGACCACGATCAACAAAATCAATCAGAGTAATCCTCCACTTTAACGATGCTCTCAGAAGAACACTCTCATTCTGTGAATGCAGTGTGTGTGAGAAAATGGGCAGTGTTTTACGCACTTCTCTTTTGATTCAACCTCTCTAACTCATGACTGACCACGCCCCTTCCCCCTGGGTTTTTTAAAAAAGAGGTGTGAAAGTACCCTGCTGAGCCACAGGGGTGTTAACACTAACATATATAATATGAGTTTGATTTCAAATCTGATCATGTATTACCCACACACACTATTGAGAAAGCTGGGCTACGACTCTAGAAAACCATCTGCAAAAAAAAAAAAAAACTAGTTCATTGAGATACAGTATTCTATGTTGGGTATTTTCTTCTTGTAAATGGAACAAAGGCATAATCTTTTGAAATGTATTGAATAAATAAGAGCTGAAGGAAATAAACTATAATAAAAACATTTAAACTAGCAATATATAATTAGAAGACGTGGTTTTTGACTGCACGCATCGTTAAGGTTTTATGGTATAACAACGGAGGACAAGCATTGTTTTGTGGTCACAGCTGTGCGTTTTCTTCTTAATAGAGTAAACGTCGCCTCTCGCTGTAGTAAACTATTTATTACACTGTATTTAACATCAAAATAACGCGGAATAGTTCGCACACCTCATATTTAGATAAAACTATCAGTGTTGTTCAATATACCCGTCAACCATTAGCCCTTAGCTCGCAGTAGCTCCTCTCGTTGAATATGAACGGCAGTGAGTTAACAGTTTTACTTCAGGCCAGAAACAGGTCAATTTTACCTGTTAAAATGGTCCACGACGCTCAACAGCACCAATGGATGAACAACGACTCTCTCGACCGCCAAGTCCGGCATTTTTGTACTCTAAATCTGTCTATAATATTAAGAAAATCCGCTTTTTTTTGTTGCTCAGTCTGGCAGTTGAATAAGCGACGCGCCGCTTCTTCCTCTCTTGCTCCACCTACGTCATTGGATTGGCGCTGCTGCGTGAAGTGTACATACACCCTCCTAGTGGAATGGAAGACGAAGCACTGTACATAAATGTGGAAGACGGAAAGTGACAGAATAACAAAAAATCACAATGCAGCAACTTATTTAATATTTGTTTATATAAAAATGTTTTATTATAACATATTATATTTCATTATATATTATTAGGCTGGTATAGGACAAACTAAGATTAACTGTAACGCTTTAATTACCTAGATTTAAATCTATATGTGAATATGTAGTTTTAATTATCTGTAATTATATAGGGCTTGTATTATTAATATATTTACATTTTTTTTAATCTAAAGATAATACTGTATTGTCAAAGTCAGAATTTTAGCTGACATTAATCATGGCTTACACTCGTCATTGTTAAAGTTGATCAATCACACTTTGCAACCTTTATCGTAACTGAGTAGAACATGAATTCAATAAGGGAATCAAGTAAAATTGTGTTATTAGATTGTGTTATTAGAGATAGAGGCACCAGCTGACGCCTGTGACGCCAAAAAAGGGAATAAGTGGGTTAAAGATATGAATGAATGAATATTACATAGCTTCATAACTGCAGCTTTCCCTTCAAGGAAAAAAAAACTTGCTGAATTCAAGTGTAGAAAAAAATAATATTTTCTCTTAATTTGTTTTTGCTTAGATGAGAGAATTTAAGTATTGAGAATTAATTAGCTATAACCTTTCAATGATAATAGGCTTGGGCTATGCAACTTTAACAGAAAAAGTAGTATTTTAATATAAACAAAAACGCTGCGCAGCGTATTTATAAGTAAAACATTTGGCTGAATGAGAGAAAACTGATCCGGTCAGGCGGGTAAAGGCGTCTGCGTTTGATCTCATTGCGCTCAGTGTTTTGAACACATTGCACATTGCCACGATGACGCGTGGAGTGGGCGGGGCCTCCGAGGAAACAGACTAACTAAACAGTCTGTCGCGCGCTCGTTCACACTTACTGAGAAGAAGAGCTCAAGAACCACACAAACGCTTCACTTATGTTTCTCAGAAGTGCCACGAGCTGCTTTCTTTGCACCTGTCTTCTGTTTATCTCCGTTGTTCGCTTCATGACAACTACACCATGCTTTCAGTTTGGTAAAAGCTGCGGCTGAAGAGCGAGTCTGTGGCACTTTCATCGCTGGCACTGCGATGCCCTCTGATTTCACGTCGCTTTTTAGCGCGGATTTCGACCTGGATTTGCCCAAGTCTCTCTACACCAAAGGTAACTTTTTGTACACTTTAAACTGTAATATACCCTTATTGTGGACAAACAAACTGTGCGGACTTCAAGTTCCATCCGCTGAAGATAAACAAACACAAACTCATGAATATTCATCAGTGCTGCTTTTTAACACTTTTGTCCCACACGTGTATAATCAACGAAACCCGAGCACACCCTTTACAACCGACTTGAAGGCTTAGAGACATTTTTACAACGAGCCCTTTTTTCTACTAATCACTAATCCCTTTTTTCAGATCAATAAATATTTTGATTAATATCTGTTACATTTATTAATGTGTTCAAAGAGATGGGGGAGTCTATAAGTGGAAGTTAGAAAGAAATTTGTGAAGCAGAAAAATAAATAAAAGAATAAATAGATCATATAGTTCTAATGTCACTGTGCCTCTGGTGGTGATTATTGGTACTGTACCCAAACAAAAAGTTTCCCAACGCTCATTTTTACAATTTCTCATATTTTTTTATACGTTATGATAAGTGAGATACTTCTATTTTATATAAGTGCATAATGATTAAAAATGACTGACAATACAATGTTAACTGAAATAGAATTACTTGTATAAATACAGTGGTAGGGGGAACACTGTAGTGAGGGTTTTTGTACCAGGTGATTCAAAATGACAATTTAACTGAGCTTCATAAAAAATGCAGCAACCATGGTTTTGAAGATTGATCAGCGAACAATTGTGTGTCACTATTGTTTAATAGCTACTCTGGTTTTTCACAATTTGACTGCAACATTGGTTATTTGGGAACTAGGTGTCTATGGGCTCTTGAAGGTATTAAAATGTTATAAATCAAACCTGAAAACTTATTTGGTTCCTCCTTTTTCTATTTGGATTTCAAAAATCTTATTCTGCTGAAAGAACAGTCATTTGTTGTGCTCATGGTGGAGATGCTAACATATGTATGATGTCAATCTACAAATGTTGAGCTACCAAACCGACCAATCACAGAGCTTATTTTCTTCGTCTAACAATTTGCTGTGAAAAATGCTTAATGCTATTTTGAATGCCTAGCGTTCAAAAAAGTTTTACTTTCATTTACCTTAATTTGTCTGGATAACACCTTCAATTACCAAAGTGTATGTAATGTTTGCCACAAATCAATATGTCTTGCTTTTTAAAACTAATACATACTCATGCAGCTAAAAGTAAAAATTACCTCAAATTTGTAAATGAACATTTTGTGGTTCTTGTTACTTATAATATATGTTACATAGTTAAAGTCCCTTAATAATGTCATAGTACAGGTTGTAATAGCCAGTGCGTGCTCACAGTGTGTACTGTCAATGAGTTATGTTGTAAGGTGACACAAACCTTGTTGTGGGTGTTTTAAATTGAGATCAAATAATTCAGTGTGTGTGATTGGCTCACAAACTTTTTAATGTAATATATGTTGGAGGGTCCAGAGTGTGTAGAAACTGATCAGCCAGGCTGATCTGATGTAGAAAATGTTTAATTATTTATCAGACATGGTTCTACTGCATATGAACGTTCTCTGTGTAGAATAAAAGAAGGTATCGGAAAATACCATCCATATAGGTACAGGGCTCGCGGGCCGCATGTGGCTAGTTGACTGCTCTGTTGCAGACTTTACGTAATTCCTTGTGTGATTTTATTTTCCAAATTTCATTTGAATTTCAAATGCATTTTTATGTAATCATTTTTAATCAATCAAATTAATGAATGATTTATTTTTAACCAAACCTCTTATGTGATTTAACATGCGCTAGGCTAGACCAACCCAGTCTCATCCTAAGGCATTATTATCTGATGCATTTGACCATCGAAGCCAGAGCAACCATTACAGAAACAAAAAAAAGCATAGAATTAAGTACAAAAACGAATGAGAAGGTTGTGAATGTGAAAGAGAGGATTCATATTTTTTTACAAAACATTCATATTTATTAAAATAATTATGTTATGAGGAATATACTATTAGTTGTCTGTTTTTTGGCTCTTCACAGGGATGAGGCTAATTTATTTTGGCTCATTGTGCTGAGCAGGTTTGCCATCCCTGATGTAGTAGGTTTTATTTATTTAATCACCATTTAATTCAAATATTTGCATTGAAATTGACCATTCAATCAAGAACTCTTATTGGTTGATCACTCTTACTACAAAGAGTGTGTCAGTACTATATGTAACTGAGGGAGGATGTTAGTTGGGTCTGTAAAACTGTGTGGCTCAAGCTTTATGTATAAATAGAGAATAATCATTAAATGCCAGAGAAAGTGGGTGTGTCTTGCTGCCCAGAATAAGATGGAGTGCACAATTATTACATTGTATCCTCTTGGATAAGTGAGCTCAGGGTTATGAATAATTATGAGGTAAAGACACGTCATCGAAACGGATTGGGACAAAAGAAAATATAGAAATGATGCAGTTTCTCCCCACAATAAAAAATAACATACAATAAAACCGTGTTAAATGATGTTCAACCCAAATTTCGAATTATCAATACATCCAGGTTCTCGGGGCTCATTTAACAGAGGTAAAACTTTTCTTCCAGGAAGGTCACCAGTGAGCCTCGAACCGACAAACTTCTAACTGGAAGGCCACAGTGCTACCTACTGCGCCATTCACCATTTAGGAATTGTTTAGGAATGTTTAACAGTCCGCACTGATACTTTTAGTAAGAATTCAACTCTGAACTAGAGAAATTATAGTGAAGATTATGTTTTGAAACTTTTTGATTCTGGCTTAGGTCTGTCATACTCTGTCATTCTTAAATTTCCTGTCATGTTTGTGTACATGCTGATGGCTCTTTTGGCTATAGGGAAATAGCTTCTCGTGATGGAAACAGCAGGGATTGTCTGTGTCTCATAGAGCTTAAGCACTGATTGAAAGCTAAATAAAGCCCTGAATGGTTCATGATCAAGGGTGTAACATTGGTTTGAGTGAATGGCAGGTGGAGGGGTGTGTACAGAAAAGTGTAGGAACATTTTTTTTTCTAGAGGTGAATCCCATTTCTACATTTACTCTGGATTGAGTTAATTATAATTTCAGACTATTCCTAGCACCACATTGGTGCAGTGCCTGCGTGGTAGATGAAGCCATGGATCATGATTTATATTCCTGAGCCATCATCATTATACATAGTTTGTGCTAAGAGTGTTAATGAAGCAGTTACAGTAGCTACAGGATCAGCACAGTATTGGATTGCAGTTTTGCTGGTTTCCATGAAGACATTTGATAGTTTTCAGCAGCTGAATGAGTGTTGTTCTGCACACATATAAACTAAATTTGATCAGGTTGTCCCGGTAATATTACACATTTATACGTTTGTCTAATAAAAAAAGAAATAAATGCTGTTAGCTAATCCTCTCAAGGCTGTAGGCATCACTGTCACCTTTGCAGCATTTCCAGACACACTTTTCCATTCTCTCAATCCTCTGTTAATATACTTTGACAGTGCTTTTTTAATTGCATTTTAAGACTTTTCCTCCTTATGGAAAGTGTCAATGTTGTTCATCTGCGCAACCATCCAGTCAGCATCTTTTCCTGTCAGTAGAAAAATTAATAAACTGAATCCTTGAACTTTTCAGGATATTATAATCTTTTAGAAAACTAATAATCCATTGTTTTTTTTTCAAACAAGCTTCAAATATAGAAATTTGTGTGCAATTAACTAACTAATGTGACATTTTGAGTGATATTATTAATCTAGCTTTACCTAGATTTTCACATTTTTGGAACATATTAGTATTTTTTTTTTTTCAAATTTTTAATGAAAATAAATGGACACAGTTTTTGATGAGTATATTTACTGTTCAACATATGGGAAAACCTCAGCACACTGACATCCGCTGTGTGTGTGTGTATGATTGTACCCTTAATGATAAAATTCTTTTCTGTTGGTCCAACAGAATAAAAGAACTCAATAAGGATCATTTTTTGCTATATGCAATTTTTTTATTAAAGCAACAGTTTTTTTAGTCTTCCATTGGAATCAAACCCACAACTTTGGCCTTGCTACAGGAAAGCTCATACTTAAAGAAAGTAATTATGGTCCGCCTCCTTATGAAATACTTGTATTGCAATTTTAATTTCCTGTGTATTACAATTGTTTAGCTTGGACTCAAGGGGGCTATAGCACTAGTTTTTAATTTGACCAGAACTTTCATGAAGATTTTGATGTTATTGGATGTTTTCTTCAGTGCGATGCATGTGTTCTCTCATAGGTGCGTGCAGTGTGTAGAGTAGCGTAGTAGCCTGAATAAGGGCTTTAGTCTCTGGTTATGTAAGACCTAGCCTAATCTCATTTGCAGTTCTTAGTAATACTGTTGTTAGCTGCTCTTTCTTACTATTGTTGCTCCATAGTCAAGACATGCAAGAGAAAATGAAGATTTTTGTCACAGTTGTTGCATTATATAAAAAAATAATACTAATTCTAATCAAGTTCCACATCTCCAAATAAAAATATTAGAATTATTTGTCTAGCTTTGTTTCTATATTTACATTTTGATTTATTTTGAAATCCATTTAGTGTGATGGATCTTCAGCAACACTTATCTTCAAAGTATAGAGGGTATGCAATGACAGAGAGTGGCAAAACAAGTACATAAATGGCTACTTTTTATATGGAAATGTGCATAACTGCAAGTTACTCTGATTACATGCATAAGTTAAAAAGATTTGGACTCAGTGCCCACATCTAGATGACCAGCTTTCTGTGAACATAGAGAACTGACCAGAAATTAGATTTCCTTACATTTACATGTTCCTGATTTAAACGGGCAAAGCACACCTAAAAATTCTCAAAGAATCAGAAGACACGATGTAACTAAACACCTCTGCAAGTACATGAAGCTAGACATGACTCAAAAGTTTCAGAGTGGAAGAGAAGGAAAAAAGGTTGTCATGGCAGACTGTATTCCCAGAGTGAGTTGCTGTAGTCACAAAAGGAATAAGAATTCTGTTTTATTGCCATGTAATGAAGAGCTTTCCACATTAAAAAGAATTAGCTACAGTGAATTAGTGCATACATAGAACAAAAAACAAGTAACTGTAGTAGAATGCAACTAAGTATTGTGAGAAATTTTTAATCATTATATTAAAGCTTACATTTTTTTTAAATGTTAATTTACTTTGGGTGTATTTAAGAGCAGGCAGCTGTGACATTCTTTCTTTCGCTCTCTCTCTAATCATGTATTTATTTATCTGTTTATGAAATAAGATATCTGTAACACATACTCTTAGCAGACCATAATAAACTGTAAGTATTGGATTGCAATTAAGGAGTACACTAAGAAGTAAACAGAGCAAACAGTGCTTTTATCTTTCTTCTACAGCAAGAAAAATTTGATAAACTAATTCCCCTTTTCCATCTGAAGTTCATGTAGATTTTTACTTCCCACTAGACGCTACCCTGTTTTTGCAGATACATTTTGTCACTTGTCTTTGTGCAAAATATGCATATTTACCTCATCTAGGTTCACTTTGTTAGTTTCTTTCTTCCTGGACACCAGATGATGCTTGTTGACACATTAAAACGTACTGGCTTTTTTACATTCACTGCCGATTGCTGGTTAGTGTTTCGCAGTGAAAGAAATAAAGGTTGCACATTTTCGGTGAACTGTCCTCTAAAATGAACTTAAATATAAGCAAGACCTTAGTGAAAACATTGAAATGTCAGAAGATTTAAACATGTCTGTGAAAGACTACAGCTCACTGACCTGGAGAAATAAATACACAACCTCTGTAATCCACTTCCTTTGAGGCGATATCAGAGGTGACTCACAGTGACGGGTTAAAAACCTCAGGGTTATCAGGTTAACGTGATAAGAAGAACCATTGAGTGAGTTTCCTTCCCACATCTCACTTTTAAATTAGCTTGTCACTGTGAAGAATAATTGCCTGTATATACAGTTATTAGGGGTGTAACGGTTCACGGTATGTATTGAACCGTTTCGGTACGGCCTGTTCGGTTCGGGACACTTGCGTACCGTTTCGGTATTCGGTATTTTTATTAAATGATATAAATGTATTATTAGCGCGATATTAAGCGCAGCGGAACAATGTTCCTAGGCGAGTTTCCGCACGGACGCTATTGAGTGACGAGCACGAGCGCGAGTAGGAAAATTACATGGCAAAAGGGAAGCCAGAGCTTGAAGACCCTCTCACCTCACTATGGTCTCGTGTTTGAGAACACTTTCGCTTCTCTGTTA
Organism: Danionella cerebrum; assembly: GCA_007224835.1. Lineage (NCBI taxonomy): Eukaryota > Metazoa > Chordata > Actinopteri > Cypriniformes > Danionidae > Danionella > Danionella cerebrum. The sequence continues at coordinate 185,668 of SRMA01025409.1, read as the reverse complement.
AAAGACATAATGGGGATAGACGAGTGGATAAATTTAACCTCTTAAGCCCGAGAGTCCCCGGTACCGGGGACTTGCCCCCTTGTGCGTTACATTTTCAATCATAGCTCACTAACCCTGAGAATAACCCACACATATTAAATACTGTTGTGTTCAGCGGAAACTCCTCTAAAAACGTATCTAATTCAATTTCATATTCGTTAACCACAGCTCGAACGCCATGCAAATAAACAACAACATGTCCGGAGTATAATTCATGACCACGTTTTTGTTTATGTGCGATATGTATCCACAATATAAACGGAAACACCCAAACCATGACATTAAATGAAAGCTAACAACCAGCTGAATCCAGCGATATGCAACTCATTTACATTGCATGAAGTATTTCAGAGCAGGGAGCGAAAGTTCCCCGAAAAAACGCCAGCAAAAACCAAGCAAGCATGTAAATCTTGTCTTACCTTTGCCGTTTTTTTCAACAAAAAGTTATTTCCATAGCGATAAAAGTCCGTTTGTTGTTATGTCCGGTCAATAGCTTCGTGCAAACGCCATTTTGGATTGTTTCTTTAGCTTTGTGGCGTCATTACGTCACCAAATATGGAATGACTCCCCGTGCGTAAGAGCACGTCTCTCCACGCTGCGCGTCGTGTGATTCGTCGGCGATCCAGTCAGTCTCAAAATGGTTGAGCTGATTGGTTTCCTCAGAATCAGAGCTTTCCAGCGATGTATAGAGCTCCCGGATTGGACAGATGGTCGGGGGGTAGGGACACGCGGAAGCTCGACGTCGAAAGCGTTTGTGAATGAAATGTTCCCAAAAGCGCAGCAAGATGGCGTAAATGAGCTTCTACCCCCCTTTTACAGTGTTTCTTTAGGAGGTTTTTTTTGCTGAAATCATGTCTCATAAGCAAGAAAACAAGACTATGAACGTAGCTGAAGCTTTGGACAAGATTTTTTCCATATTTCAATTATTGTGCCAAATTGTGCCAAACTGTGCCAACATGGATTACGCCTGAACTTTGTTCAATCAAAACCTTTACAGAATATTAGTTTCTTGTAGTATGAACACCAAACTTGCTACAGATGTTCTTGACATGTAGTGGTTACAATTGATTGTGTTTATTTGCTTCGTTATAAGTAAAATAAGGAGATATTGGAGGAAACATGTGTTTTTTTTTTAGGCGGAGTTCATTTTTTGGCCATTCCAACATCAATTACTCTTACCCAGTGTTCTTGACTGTCAAATTAACTCATCCACACCACTCCCCAAGAACCTATCTTCATTTTGATACCAAGATTTGCAGTTTAGACCTTGTAAAAGCTGAGAAATGCCTTAAAAAGTAAAAGTATAGGATTTTCTGAAAATAGGCCTCAGGGCTTAAGAGGTTAAAGTTGTATGCCGACATTGTTCCACGGAGATCGGGCAGGCAACACATCTTACATTTTCTACTGCTGGAGATATTATAACCAGATCTATGCTCTCTTCAGAAAATGTGGATAGGTAATCTATCCTAACTAGTTGCAGTATTTCATTTTTTAATTAAAAAAAAAGTGTTTTTCTTAATAAAGAGTGCAATTTATTTAAAATATCACCCAAATGTGTCACTTTTATTTATTTTATGCAAGAATTCTACTGTGTATTGGCAGCTTTTCAAAATAAAGAATATGTAAGTTCTTATTGTTTTGTACCGAACCGAACTCTCCAAGACACTGTACCGAACCGAATACGATTTTAGCGTACCATTACACCCCTAACAGTTATATACAATAACATTTATGAATGTGTAAATAACTCAACAGACAAGGAGTTTAAGCCAGGGGGGTTGAGATTCCCAATCACTCCTTGACTCTGTTTTGTGTTGCCAAAGGTCCTAAAAGGATTACAATAAAGACATGTGATTGCTTTAATCAACAATGGTGTCTGCCTCTGAATGATGCATCGTATTTGGTCACTTTGTCTCTGGGAAACACCTGGCAGACACCATTTTTGCAATACAATTTGACACAAATGTTAACACAAAAGTGCATCGATTTTTATATGCCTGTATTTATAATAGTATATAGAGTGGAGGGGGCTGCGGGTGGTACATTTCTCATGTGCGGGATATAAGACAAACAAACGCTGTTATTTACCTACTCCACGTAATGAGCAACAAAGACTAAAATAAAATAGAAACTATTTACAGAAGCAAGGTCATAGTGAGTTCTCGAGAACTACAGAACGCAGAAAGAAGTTTATTATTAAACAAGGAACATATAAACCATTACTTTTAGGTTTATTTATTTTTATGTAAAGGGAAACATGTTAAAGAAATAAAAGGGCAGGTGGTAATGAAGCGGTGAAACCTTTTTTTTCTCCAAAGACTGATTAGGCAGGCGCTGTGCCTAAAACCGCTACTGCGCTAAAAAGAGAAACAGTCGAGAGAAATCTTTTTATTGAACGAGAAAAAACGAGCATCTTGACATTTAGAATAATGTTTTCTCGTCAGAGTGAACCGCCACACCTCGTCTTTTAAAAGCGCACAATCCAAGCGAATGCTTTAATTACGGCTGAGACAAAGAATACCAGCAGCTATAGAAATAGAGAAAGAGAGACCAAGACTGACAATTATTTAGTTTCAATTAAATATTTCCATATTTTGGAAAAGCTCTTTATTCGTGTCAATTGAATTAATCTAAACACAATCCAAGTGAGACAGCTTCTTTACAAAGTATTCGAGAGAAAGAGAGAATTACTAGCAACTGCACAACGAAAGAAAGAGACAGAATTTTTTCTTTTCATTTAAAATTATTACCCTGTTTTTACAATATGTTCTGGAAAAACTCTGTGTCAATATTAATTTGTGCCATATCAATTTAATTAAATCTAAATAAAACTTATTTGTTTTACATTTCTATTTATTTATATGAAAATGAGAAACGAGTGAAACAAGCACAGAGTCTGTGACTCTGCCGAAGAACATCCATCACACAGACAGATGATCGTTTCAGGGCAGCATGGTGGGTAGCACTGTGGCCTTCCAGTTTTGACGGTTGTCGGTTCGAGACTAAAAATGAATGTTGCACATGTGAAAACTGCATGAGACCTGTAGCTTGGCACTGAGAGCAGGAGGAGCTTTGTTTTATGGATGGATGGCATATTGGCGGTAGTGCTGGGCGATATGGAAAAATCATATATCACGATATGGATTATTTTAAATCACGATAACGATATATATCACGATATACCACAATAAAGTACGTTTTCAGTTATTCTCTGAAAAGTTTGACAAAAATATCATTGCATACTTTTTTTTGCAACTTTATTTTGAAGTGACATTTAACTGAACTGTCACAAATGAGAAAAACTACATTTTAGTGCAGCAATGTAAACGTATCAAATGACAACAGATGTGGTGGAGGTAGAGCTACAGTAGCCTTCACATTTTTTTAACCACATCATAGTTATTTAAATAGTATTATCAAAATAAACTAGTTAAAAAAAATGAACCACACTGCAAGCATCCTTCTCTACTTGGGTACGGCATGCGTTATATAAGCGAGGCAACTCGACATTACTGAAGTGCTTACGACTGGGCATAACGTACCTCGGGTCAAGCACTTTGACGAGGTCTCGGAAGCTACCCTTCTCAACTGCATACACGGGGATCATGCCTTTACAACAGTAATGCAAGATGGCACATGTGATTTCTTTATGGCGCTGGGACATTTTTTCATACGGTGTGCATTTTATGAAAGACTCTTTAATTTTAGGCTGGCTATATTTTTTCTCGCCACTTGCCCGTGCATATTTGCATACTGACTTTGCCTAACTTTGTGGCGCGGTCACGTGACAAAAGAACGAAATGACCCGGACTCGCTGAAAGACCTAATCTTTCGGAGAGACTCGCAAAAAGACCTAATCTTTTCGGGTTCCAGCTCATGGCCGCTCCGTAATGTTAACCAATGCAGCATGAGCCGGAAAGAGAAAAGACCGAAAGGACCCGGACTCGCTAAAAGAACGAATCTTTTCGGATCCCGGCACTGTAGCGGTCACGTGACAAAAGTGCTAAAGAAGCCAGTCCGGACTGAGTGCACGGACTGCACACGTTAACATCAGAGTGAAGTAATTTTGTGTCGAACAAAAGAGATTTAAATCTAAAGAAGACAGATCAGAGTTTGGGTAAACCAGACTAAAAGACCCAGGTAGGCTTTAGTAATATATTTATATTCATTTTAAATTTAGCATTATAGTTTTGTCTTATTTGTAGTGTGATTCGCGTTTGTGTATAAAACGCTAGTAGATGTGGAAGTAACACACAACATTTATTGATATTTTAGTAAAATGAACGAAATGACTCGAAAAAAGATCCGAGACTCAAAGAACCGAATCCGTAAAATGATCCGAACTTCCCATCACTACTAGCGTAAAGCATGTCGCAACAACGTAAAGCGTCCCGTCGCAAAATCACAAGACGGAGTTTCTTTGCGAAGAAGTTTTATTCTTGATTATCACTTATATAAAGGGTAGAGTATGCATTGTATAGCCACAAGACATTATCATACATTTGTCATAGCCTATTTAATGCAATATTTTCTTTAGTAATTGATTAGGTTAGGTTAGAAACGATAGAAACGATAGAAGAGAAATAGGACGATAGACACTTTTCTATCGTCCCCACGATATATATCGTCATATCGCCCAGCACTAATTGGCGGTATGAGGGGTTGGAGTATTGGGTGATGTAGACACTTTTAAGCTAAAGATTCATTTGGGAGACAGAACTTGTTTTAGTGTCTGAGTCAATTGTATTAAAGACTATAACTGAGAGTAGGAGGAGCTTTGTTTTAAAACATGAATGGATGATGCAGTTTTGGAAGGCTTGGTGAATGTTTCATGGTACAGACAATGAAAGGCCCCAATTCTGATTTATTTGACTCATATCCAATCTATGATGATGTAATCAGGGAAAAAGAGCTTGCATTTGGATATTTTGAGATATTTTGGAATTAGGTTTAGATCATATGTGGTAGTAAATTAAATCTGCTCCAAAGTGACTGAACTCATCGCAATTAAACTGAGACAATTTTGCAGCCGTCTAATGATGTCACATAGGAAGTGCTGTATACAGTGGGATAAAAAAGTATTTAGTCAGCCACCAATTGTGCAAGTTCTCCCACTTAAAAAGATGAGAGAGGCTCATAATGTTCATCATAGATAGACCTCAACTACAAGAGACAAAGGGAGAAAGAAAAATCCAGAAAAAACACATTGTCTGATGTTTAAAGAATTTATTTGAAAAATATAGTGGAAAATAAGTGTTTGGTCAACTACAAACAAGCAAGATTTCTGGCTCTCACAGACAAATTCTTTTTTTACCCCACTGTATATGAACAAATGGTTGAAAATGAAGGAAAATGCAGCTTTTCTCAAAAACACAGTTATTTAAAAAAAAAAAAACACATAGATAATTTTGCTTACAGTGAAGAGCTATCATTAAGCATATTTTAAGTACGTCCATCTGTTTCACCTTATCCTACTATAACATCCTGGTGACCTTGTGCATGTTGCTATGGCAAGTGTAAATTAATTGGATACACGTCACAAGTGAAAGAATAAATGTATATAGGTATCAAATCTGAATTTAGCATTAAGGGCTGAAGTGTGAATGTGGCCTTAGACACCATCTTTTGATGACTGGATTCAAGGGATTTAAGGATTTTTATTGTCATACCAACACACTTCCATGATATGGTACGATAAAGCCACATAAAGATAACTAAAATTGTTTTCAGTTACTAAAGTAAGTGATATTGTAGAGATACTGTATTTGGTGCATGTGTGTGTGTTTATTTGCCTTCTGAAACATATAGTTTAAGGATGTAAAAAGCATTCAGTCAATCCATTAGTTCCTTTCTCGTAGACCTAGGCACGTGTTTGCTCTTTCAGTATTGTCACTGTCTGACCTTTTTGCATTGATGTTTCCTCTTCCACATCCCTGGGTGGCTCTCTCTCAGAGGACGGGGTAATGAGCTCTTGTGTCTAATGAACAAAAGGGAAAACACATCCTTTCCTCAAGTAGACGTTGAATTATTGCCGTTTAAAAAGTCTCAGGTGAAAATTTAAGTGCTATGAAATCAGTGATTAGCAGATTTTTCTTATAAAAAAACCCATTGTGATAAACTCATGGAAATGGATGTGTACGTATATATACACACTCACCAGATCTAAATTCAATAGAGCACCTTTGGGATGTAGTGGAACAGGTGATTCGCATCATAGATGTGCACCCAACAAATTCCAGCAAGTGTGTGGAGCTATCATCTGACGAAAACTCTGACCAAACTTTCTGAGGATTATTTCCAGTATCTTGTTGAATCTATGCCACAAAGAATTAAGGCAGATTTGAAAGCAAAAGGGGGTCCAGCTCAGTACTAGTCAGGGGTAACTAATAAAGCGGCCAGTGACTGACACGCATTTCAATAATTTTGAGTTTTGAGTACTGAACACATTTCTTAATTTAGTGCTTGCATGTAATCAAGGGCTTAATATAAATGTACATTGAACATTAAGTACAATGAAAAACAAACAAATTTGTTGAAGATTATCAAATTTGGGTGAAGAACTTCACTTAAATAAATTATATAATTTAACAATAGACTTTGTAAACACCCTACTATTTTATGGCAAAAACACTTTCGACGACCACCATGCGCACACAGTTTAATAAAGTCAAAAATATCTTTGTAATTTAACATCCCAAATTTAGGATAAGAGTAATGGACTTTAGACATCAGCAGATAACATTTCCAGGAGGAGTGAGCAAAAGTGGGCATTTTTAGAGGTTTTAAGAAGAAGACCATTTCCTGTTGATTTTAGAAACGTAATCCAATGACTTATATTTAAATCTTGGCACACTACACACGTGTGCCGGATTTCATTCACCTGTGACAAACTGTTAGCACACTATAAGCTGAAACGCATTACTTTTCAACCCCCTAATCAGACGAAAATCTTCACAAGTTTTAACATGTGTGACTCTTTGATTACATTTAGACCCTCCAAAACAATAATCCTCTAAACAATTGCAGTAGGGTACACACCTTTGGTGCTTGAGCCCTAATAAACACCTATCTTAAGAAGTTAGGTGACTGAGGGGCAGAGAGAGAGGGAGGGATTATAGAGGCCTCTGGGGCAGAGGGAGAAGATGCACTATATGATACAGTGGCTTTCACTCTCAGAAAAATGCAGCTTTATTATCTGCAAAATTTTCACATCAAGTCGACTATTATCGATTTTCTAGAAATTTTGGAAAATTATTCCAGCCGATTTATTGGTCCAACCTCTATGTAGACAAGGGGAATCTCCACAGACTTAAATCATCAACATCTGTAGATTTAAAAACCCATTCATTAGTTTTCACCAAGGAAACCGTTTGTGTTTATGCTGTGCAAGGCTGTTTGTTGTCATTGCTTTGAAATGACAACATATGAAACACAATACTCATCAATTCTTGACATCTACTGCTGTTCATTTCCCAGTCCAATGTGGAGTCTGATCCTCTCATGCCCCAGTTACTTCTTCCTCAGAATTCCTTTCTAGTTAATGTTTAACACTAACCAAACTATAATTTAAGGAGGTAAAGAAAAAATAAAAGAGCTGCTGACTCTGGGTCAAAATATTACCACCCCCATTATTTACCATGCACACTTTGGATGTTGTTTTAGAGCCAACAAAGTAATGCATGAGTGGTTAAACGAGGTGAGTGGGCCCTGGCAACCTTTGGAGACCAAGACTTCTGAAAGGCTGTATTTTTCCCATGTTTTGTCATAAAATATCCATATACAGACAACATAATTAATTAGATTTTAATGCATGAACAAATGACTTTTGTTAGATGAATGTTCTGTCAAATTTAGTGTTGTTTTCACTATTTTCGACTGTTCATATCCAGTTTGTTGTGAGGTTAAAGAGTTGTGAACCCTGATTGTGTCAGATCTCTTCTGCCAGAGGTCTTTTGCAAAAAATGCAAACAAAGTGGACATATCATAACAAACGTTATGATCTACGTTCATGACAGAGCCCCCAACAACGAGAACATTAAAGATTCCCATTGGACAAATGAGCTCAGACTCATAATAAGGTATAAGATAATATAAGGTACTGATGTGTCATTGAAATGGATTGGTACAAAAACATGCCACATAGTCATAAATATAGAATAAAACATTGAAATTACCCAGTTTCCCCCTCAATTGAACATAACAGACAATAAATGGTGTTCAACACAAGAAATAATATTGAAATGAAAAAAAAAATGCTTAGAACAAGTGGCTTAAAACAGCTCTCTTGGCTTTTCTTTCCTGACCCAGACATAACCCGAAAACAGTGAATTAAATAATGCAGTAAGTTAATCAAAGTTCCAAAGAGTAGGTTTTCCATTGGCTGATGAGAAGCACTCGAGTTACTGGATCAACTTTCTTCTTAAAACCAGTGCCAAAGCTTTAGTTCAATCATAGTTGCTGTTTAGTTAAAAAAACTGCTTAAATGAACTTGGTAGCAATATTGTTATAAGCAAGAAGGTTCATGATTTGAATCCAGGTCAGGTTCTCTCTTAGTAGACTTTGTTGGGCTTCTTCAGGGTTCCCAAAATAAAAGCTGGATACCAGGTTGATTGTTGATTTTAACGGCTGAAGCATTGAGTTTGTGGCTCTTCAAAAGAGGAGCAATCTGGCATGGGTTTGTGTGCTTTTCAACAGTGTGAAGCGAGTTGGACCACAACAGACTGAAACCTTATTGGATGGATGCATCACTGTTTTATTAAACTGACGTATTATTCAAAAAATTGACTAAGCAAAACACCAATCTTAATAGAAAAAAAAAACTATTGTCATTTTTGGAAAAATTAATAAAATAATAGATTACACAATTTTTCAAAAACCCAAGAAAGATTTCTTTATTGTTATTGTGGACTTTTTTTTACCGTATGTTTTTCGATAGTTTCATGCGACAACAGCATCTATTTATTCTTAAACCTGTTCATCAATGGGACATCGCACATTGGACCAAAAGAGTGGTGCCAAGGAAAAAAAGAATTTTGGAGTCCCATACCGGATCCATTTTTCTCAAGGAGAATGACCAATGAATGCTGACCCTTTGATTTTTTTGCTTTAACATTACATCAACAATGAATATTTTACAACAAGACATTTAACATTGAATGAAGTTTCCTGTTTTATGAATAATATTTTAATAATAGAAAAATACCCAACACACCATTAGTAAATGTGTTAAAATTGCTTTTGTGGTTGTTGAGCAAAACCATTGTTCAATTGTCCCTTTTAAAAAAACCTAAAAAAAAGTTTTATAAATAGATATGTTCTTCCAAACACTGGCTCGCTCCTTGCTACCTCTTTCAGAAATTACTTTACTAAATTATTACATGGGATTTTAGCAGCTGTTTGTATAGTACGTCACTACTGGGGCAGGTCCCATATATGCATGTGATGTGTATCTATAACTTAGGGTACTTATAGATGAACAGCAATAAAAGCAGTTTTTAAATAAGACGATAATATTTTGAGTCTTGAATCTTTCGCTGTAGCTTTATTGTTGGGATTAGTCATCACATTATCAAATACTTTTTCAAATCAAATGGCCTCCTCTGTAAAAATGATCATATCACGCCTTAGCTCAAAAAAGTTAGTTTCCCAGTTGCACTAAAGTGAAATTAGCTCAGTTCTCCTCGCCTATGTCTAATAAATCTGCAAACACTCTAGTCTTAATTAGATTGCTGGCTGAATCCTCTTAAGTTATTAATCTTTTCAAGGTGTGGGCTTAGTCTGATTGAGTCCAAAGGACAGACGCGCAGGAATTTCACCTACAGAAGGATATGAGGGCGCTACTGGTTGCAGTAGTGAATCTGTTAAGTTTAGACAAAGAAACAATGTTTATCTCGTTAGGGTTAGAATCTGTTGTGAGTGAATCTTTACAGGTTCATAATCATAGCTGAGGAATCCACTCTTGCAATTACTAAAGCTTGAAGGCCTCCATTTACAAAGCAGCCAATTAAAATAAGTTCAAGTGCTTTAAGCACAAACACTTAACCTTCCTTCTTAGACTAATTCACTAAAGAAGGCCTTGTCTTGTTTTGTTGCTTATTTTGTAGTTAAATTCCCTCTACAAATTGAGGTGATCTCACTAAGCTAATTTCGACATTTCCCTAAATATTAATGGCCGTCATCATTATGATTATTCTGACGCCCTAGTCCAGTTCAAGAAAAATAGAGAAAGGAGAAAAACTGTGAAGTTTATATGACGAGTTTCAGGAGGAATAATCAGGGATTGTCACCAGTGTTCCCAATCAAACCATTAAGCCAAACCATTATTTCAACCAGTCCTGCGTCATCATCCATTTTTTGAGCTTCACCCCTCCTTCCTCCCCATCTCCACCAAAGTGTAAGCATCTGCGAAAGGCATCAGTCTAAACGTAATTGGGGTTATTACAAGGATACAATACTACGTGCTCAGGCAGCTTGCCTTGTACATGCATACCTATGCTCAGACCACAGGCAAGCTCTGGTGGTGAAATTATGAAAAAAACACTTGTAGACTGATTACCGGTAATTTGGCAGGCCGCTATATTCTTTTTGGGTTTTTTTTTCAAACAAAATAAAAATAAGAGTCAATAAGATCATTGTACATGGGCTGTGGGTTCAAACCCCAAGGTAAGCAGGAACTGACAAATTAGTTAATTGTTAGAAACTGGCTTTGGGGGAAAAAAGTATCTGCTTATTGCATAAATCTAAATTTACATATGTTTGGCTTTTAAACACATTCATGAAACCATTTGGGATTCATGAATGGGGGAAACCGGAGTACCCGGAGGAAACCCACGCAAGCACAGGGAGAACATGCAAACTCCTTCCAGGAAGGTCACCGGTGAGCCTCAAACCGATAACCTTCTAACTGGAAGGCCACAGTGCTACCCACTGCGCCACCATGCCGCCATGTTAATATCTAAAAAATAAAAATTCTAGGATGTGAGCCTTTAAGGTTTTGCTTTTGTTGTGTTTGCTGTGGGGCCAACAAAATTCCATCAACGTTCTACAGATGTTTAGATAATATGTTGTTACCACTATTTGGATTTATGATTAATTGATATGGTTCAATAACGGCAGTGAACATATTATGACAAATGCATTTAAAGTTATCATGGTTATTTGTCTGTTTATCCTCCAATTTAGCTAAAATTTTTATATAAAAAAAACACATATCCACACTGTAAGTGCTACACGGATTATCCAATGAAAACAAACTTTGTTGATTGCTTCACATAAAGGAGGAGTCTTATATCAATGAGTAGCAAAGCGACACAATTGAGAGTCATTGTAAAATCAAACAAAATCTATTTTTATTTTATATTGGAGTTTTATTAGTTATATTTTAGTCGTGTGTGCATCGATCTGTTGTTGAAGAATTGAAAATAACAAACCTTTCAAAATCAAACGAGTGTCTCCTTGCTTAGTAGTGATTTTGAAAATGAAGCATTGTTTTTTTCATTGAGATTTAGATGGCTGTCTTTGTGTGTCTGTTCAGTGGCCATGCTTGTGCAAACAGTGTGAATTCCTCGCAGTGCTGAGGCCCTGCTTTCATCTGAGCTTTGCTGCCCTGTGAATCTGCTGGTAAACACGGCACACACAGACCGCAGTTCTGTGCTGAAAACAGACTTTTGATTTCCAGCTGAGAGAAAAAGCTTCTCTAAAATAGCCACACCTCACTTTGAAAAGCATGCCTTTAAGCAGTAGGTTTTAAACAAAATAAACTACGCAAATGTAGAGTATTCAGTAACCAAATGCTGAATTCACACATTTTAATGAGTGATACGGCAGGGTAAAGAAGTATTTGACCCCACGCTGAGTCATTTGAATATTTTCCAAAATACAATTAAATATATATTTAATGTTTTTTTTGTTTTTTTTATCAGCTTAACACAGAAAAATCATCTAGAAAAAATTTATTGGAAAAAAACTGATTTGCACCTATGGGCATTTTAATGAGTGATACAGCAGGGGAAAGAAGTATTTGACCCTATGCTGAGTCATTTGAAATTTTTCCAAAATACAATTAAATATATATTTAATATATGTTTTTTATCAGCTTAACACAGAAAAATCATCTAGAAATAATTTATTTGAAAAAAACTGATTTGCACTTATATGAGTGAAATAAGCATTCACCTCTCTATCAATCAGATTCAAACAACTGGAAAATTGAGAAAACCAAAGATCTGTTCAAGAGATGTCTTTAAAAAGACGGATGGCCCATTGTAGACCTGGCCAAGGGCCTACAAGACCACTGCAAGTAGCTTGGAAATGACAACATACATTGGAAATCTGCTTTTGAGTCAGATGACAATATAATTCAGCAGCAAATGCTAGTTGTGCTATTTCTTTCTTGTTTTCTCGGAGACGTCGCTATGAAAATATGGGATTAGCGCTACCGAGAGGCTCTTTTATGTCTTACTCACGTCCTCAAAGAGCCAGCTATTGGTTGTTCTTCTTGCAAAAAACAGATCTTATATCGCGATCCAAAACTTTTTTGCTGACACCAATTGTTCGGTCACACGAAAGTTCAGATAAAAAATTCATATTGTTGTGTAGAGGCCTTAAGTTACAAATGCGTGGCTCAATAACAGTACATTTAGTTTCTTGAGGAGGGAGTGAGACTGAAGGTTCTACTTGCCACATGCTAGCCTTTGAAAGCCTATGAAGAGGATTGTGACAAAACCCCTGTGGTATGCCACTGAGAAATCCTTGTTTTTTTGAACTTTTAAAAACTTCTAATAAGCATTTTTCCTGGATCTTGTTTTCTTTTTTCTTTTTTTTGAAACAATGAATTCCTATTTTCCTTACGTAGTGCAGAATTATGTCATTGTTTGGCAGAAGCCAGAGAAATTTCAATGGCCGAGGTTATACAGATTTCCATTTTTAAGGTAAATTATTTATGGTTTTCGTGAATTTTCAAAAAAGCTTATGCCCACAAGCCAATTGCTGCAGACAGTTCCTGGATAGCATTCCCGGCCTCCTTTTATCTGAGAACCTAATAAAGCTCATATCTGATACCAATGCCTTCCAATTACTGTGGACAGACACATAAGGGTGACCTTTTAATATATTCACAGTTCTTGTTCTTGTTGTGATTCTTGTTCTCGCTGAGCCTTGCTGTCTCTTCACCCTATAATAGACCCCTGTATTTCTGTTTACATTTGACACTTACTCTGTACAGCAGCTGTGATCCATTTTTATTCGTTAGCATTTTAAGTTTCTCAATGTAATTTCACAAGAAATTAAATAAAATTGAAAGATTTTACTTAAACGTAAACCTTTCATTACAACAATGGAATTGATTGGCCAAAACATAATGTGAACTGTGATGCCAAAATTCAGCTGAGTGAAATAAACATACACTCTATTGTTGACATCCCTCCATCCTGTCCCAGTTTGGTATGTAAAGTGCTTGTTTGCATTCACCTCAAGATTAGGACATTGTTTAGCCCAGAGCTGTACACACTGTTCATCTGCACAGGTTCTGATAATGTTAGAGAGCTCTTAAAATATACTTCAACCAAAAAGTATACTTCAGCTTTCCTGTGGCTCAGTTGGTAGAGGATTGCGCTAACAACTCAAAGGTTGTGGGTTCAAATCCCAGGGAAAGCAAGAACTGACAGAAAAAAATATGTTCATTCAAATGTAAGTCGCTTTGGATAAGAGCGTCTGCCAAATGCATAAATGTAAATGTAAAAATCATATGTATTTTTATTCTGAGAAAGCAGGGTTTGAAGTTTATGATTTCAATCTCTTCATTGTTGCGTATGATTAGTATTTGGTACATTAAAACATGCATTGCTCATGGTTTTAAAATGGTTTGAAATGTTTAATTCATGATTACTTAAGCAAGCCTTCGTCTTGGTTGTGGCAGGTGCAACCACTTCTCTGCAGAGGTTAAATAGATTATTGACTCACACTGGATGTCTTATCTCTGAATGAAGGAGTGTTAACACTTTGACTTGTCCAGGCCCACATAGATTAGTAGTTTTCTAAATATAGACAATGTTTGATCTAACAATAACAAATCACACTTTTACAATCATTGTTCCTGAGGATAGGACCTGTACTTTTCTTGCTTTCCTATACACATACTAAATACTATAAAATGTTTTTAAATCAGAGTAGGCTCCTGTGGTCATGTTTGTTACTGCAGCTGAACATTCATTCATTCATCTTCTAAACAGCTTGTTCCCTGTCGGGGTCATGGGGGTCTGCTAGTTCACATTGGGCGAGAGGCAGGGGTACACCCTGGACAGGTCACCAGTCCAATGAATTTAGACCTAACCGCATGTTTTTGGGATTGTAGGGTAAACCGGAGTACCACAGGAAACCCACGCAAGCAACCCACTGTGCCTCTGTGCAGCTGAACATATGAATTGTAACTTTTTTTTGTTGTAATTTTTGGTTTTGATTTGTATCCTATTTATCTATACCCAAAAGAGATGGGATTAAGCGAGACCTGCCAGATATAATTGAAAAAAAAAAAAAATCACTAGATTTCATCATATATAAACCGCAACTGTGAGATACTGAAAAAAATGATCCAGAAAACATCTATATTATATAATCAATATTATTTTAAATAGTATTTTTTATTGTATGAAATATGTTGTAGATCATCAACCACCAATTAGCAAGAAATCTGTCTCTCACCGTCCAGTTATTTGTCTTTCAAACCACCATCCACTCATCAGCTGAATTAATCAAACCGGTTTGATTCTGATCTTTTTACCTGTACAAAAGAGGCCTTTCCCGCAGTCTATGGACACCAGGGACAAAATGGTAGACCTGTACAGACCTGTACCTGTACAGCTAAGTTTGGGTACAATAGATAAGAAACTTGGTGCCAAAGCAACAACTGATTTCACAAGTATTAGAAAATGGAAGAGATTCAAGACAATTTGCAATCTATGCAAGATCTCACCTCATGGACTGGCAATTATTCAGAGAATGGACATTGAGCTCAACTCTTACCATTATTAACACACTACATCGGCATTGATTGAAATCCCACACCACGCACAGGTTTTATGCCCATACAAAGTTTGACCAAGACCATCTGATCCAGAGGAGGATCATCCTATGCTATGAGTCCCAAATATACATTTTTGTGTAAAATCAAATTGCTGTATTTGGAGGACAATTCAAATTCATGCAGAAGGGATGGGGATAGATTCCAATTTTGTCCCCAAGCGTAAGGGTGGGCACATGTGTAATGGGCCGGGACAACTGCATTGTATTGAAGGGAGGATGGATAGCACAATGGTTCCAGTATGACAATGGCCACAAATAAAGGGTTCATAAAAATAACTGGCCTTGCCAGAATTAAGAGTCAAACCCAATAGAAAAGGAGCTGAAACTCCAAGTTGCCCAGTGACAGCCCCAAAACAGTGTGTGTGCAAACCTGCTTGGAACAGAAAGCATCTACCTTCTGTATTTTTTTTCCTGTACCAGATATTCAGCTCTGATTCTTCAATTATATTGCAGAAAATACTTTGCAGAATTAAAAAAGACGCATTTGATTTTCTGGATTTTTGTTATGGTTTACCCCATTTTTCAAAGTTGTGATTTTAGTTTGACTGGCCTCTGTTGCTTCATATAACCTGTTTTGCTTGTAAATAACACAAAGCCAGACATTTAAAAAGAAGAGAGAAGGTGTGTCTGTACGGGGACTGTGCATTGGCTCAGGGATGAGGGGTGTTTTTAGGCTTAAATGGCACACAGCCAAAAAGCCTGGCCCTTCATGCAGCGTAACCAGGGCTAATCTGAGCAAGAGCCAGGAATCTCCTGCAATGAATGAAAGTGTAAATGAGAGATCTGGATATGTTGCATAATGTGTTTACTCACTTCCATTTCTTTTCTTCAGTCTTCAGTTTATACAGTATTCAGAGATGGTCAGTACTGTGGTTAGTAAATAATAAAAAGTACTGAGATGATGATTATGATGATGAGGTTAAGTTCTCATTCAAAGATCCAGTCCAGAAAGAAAAAAAAATAAATGTATTACTCTGTTGAATAATGATATGGTTTCCTTGGTGAAAGAGAGGCTGTGTTTTGAAACATGAATGGTGGCTACTGTGTCTTGCTTCTGTGTGGGAAGGAAAATAGGACTTTTCTTCGCTCTAAAATGAGTGGAAACTGCTTGAAACAGCCCAGGTAGTGATTCAGGAGCCACGGTCTCTGTGCACAGAGCATATTTTCTGTCTGTGGTTCAGTCTGTTTACTCAAAGGGCCCTGTGCACATGGCACATGTTACACCATGTGTAGAGCTGAAGAAGGCTGCACAGGGAGAGAGCAACATGGGCACAATCTAAAATTCAATTTTTAAAATCTGACTTTTGGTCTGTACATTATTGTCATACATTCATGCTAAGAAAACTTTGAGTTGAATTTAATAGAACTGGCCTCGGATTTTCAATAAAAAAGTGTCTAAAATGTTGAATACTTGACAGGGATTGACAATCGGAAAACTGAAAAATGAAACTAGACTTTGTTCGCTATTCTTTATTAAAGAGCTTGTTTTACTATGTTTTTGGGTTGCTTTTTAAAGATATCGGGTGTGTTTGTTGTGATGTGTTTGTAATAATGACAGTGGCAATAACTCATTTCTAAAACAAAGGTTTTCACTCTTTATCATTATTTGATGGATTTAGAGACACAGGCTTCCCAGTAATTATTCAATTTTTTTGGATCTCAACAAATTGATCGGTAGGCAATAAGACAAATATAATTGATTGAATTTATATTTAATGTATTCAAATACATTATGTAATTAGAAAAAACAGATGTTTAAACAGATGTTTGGAATGTGTTTAACTTGAACTAGATTTTGACTTTTTGTTTTAATTGATTCATAAAATGAGGTTCAAATTCCACTCCATTTTGGGAGAATTGAAGTAATCTTTGATTAAAAAAGTAGTCTCAGAAATTGGGGGTTGTATTACACAAAAATGACACCTTTATTTCAGATGGGCCTCATAGTCAAGCTCAAGTATTGGTTATCAATATACAATGTTAACCAATGTACCACTGGATGTCTGCTGTTACTTGTTCTTTACTTTTTTGGAACTAAAATGTTAACTTGCAACTCTAATAAAGACCTAAAAGTCTTTTTTTTTTAAATCTTATCCAACCAAGACATTCATTCATACTCGGGAATTTACTGATGAGATTTGATTTCAAATAAAATATGCACCTTATGGGCGAAAGTTTTAGCTCATGTGCCTTTACATAATTAACAGTTTTAGTCATATTCTAGTCCAAATCCATACGTTTTAACATAAAATGCATTGCAGATGTGACAGCTTTGGCTTCAAATGACTTTCCAAGTGTTTATTGGAATTTCTGACCATTCATCTAGAAGCACATTTGGGAATCGTTTAGACTTTAGAGGAACTAAGGGGCCAAGACCAGCTCCCCAAAACATTTTGCAGGTGCAATGCAGTCATACTAGTATTCATTTCCAATCCTAGGCTTGTCTTTTAGATTGTCCAATGCAGCATGATGCTTCCACCGATCTAGATTCCAGTGGCTGTGTGCTTTATTTCAAGGAATTTGAGGCTCTGTTTTGCACTTACAGCTCAGTAATGGAAAACAATTGCATGAAACTGGGCACAGGTTTTGATCTAATATGAAGACCATGTGAAATTTAGAGTTGAAACTTTCTCTGCATAAAATGAATAATCAGATATGCAGCGTGTGTCATATCTGCTGACCCTGCTCTGTTTTTTTTGTGTGGCCTACTACTTAATTGCCGAGATGCTGTCATACTCATTCATTTCCACCTTGTTATAATACAACTGAAATTCGACTGGAGTATTTAGCAGCATGGAAATACCATCACAGTTTCATTGTGCTTGATAACCAACAACTGGGACCTTGAAAGGGATTTCATATATGAATATAATTCAATTATTTGAATGGTTGAGTAATGTTTTTTTTTTTACAATAAAGTGTATTTCGATCATTCTCTTAAGCCTAAGACACTGATCTTTCAAATATCCAGAGAAGCAGTGAAACCATTGAGTCATAGTTTACTCTTATTAATTTAATCTTGAGTTTTGTTTTGGGGAAAATAATTGTTTCATCATGTAATGGATGTACTAGTTCTTTTAATGAGGTTGCTGGAAGTCTTTCTCTTTCCTGCTTTGAACTTTCAATGAGCGACTTTTCTCTTTGAGGCCTCTCTCTTTCCCCTCCCCCCACCTCTATCTCTCTTGTTCCTCAATGCAGTTTGGTTAGCTGTCAGTATCTTCAGTGATTAATGCTAAATAAAGCAGCATTTTCTCTCATACCTTGTTAAATCCTGCTTCCAGAGTCTTCTATAATGGGTTATGATTAATATTCTAAAAAGAATAATTGAATAATATTTTTTAAAGGTTACCCCACTTCGCAAAAGAATGGGGTTGTCTTTTATTTTCATAATAGTTATGCATCACTTGTGAGAGACAATAAAAAATGAAATAAGTATTTGCTACAATAGAAATTCAGAATGTAAACATTTAAGGGAGTTTCACCTCCATCCTTAGGTTTTTATTGGATTCAGTTCCGTAGACAAGCTTGGTCCTCTTGGACCTTGATGTCCAACATCTCATAAAACTTGGCATTCTCCCTCAATATATTACAGTTGTCCTATCACATTTGAAGAAAGTCACCTAAAGATAATGTTTTCAGTCCATGCTTCATAGTTAAGATGTTTATTTGGATTGCACTCCACTTTATTCTTCTTCCAAGATTGAGGAATCTAATTTATTCCAAAAAGATATAGTATGTGTCTTCTCATCTGGACACTTGACCATCCCATGCCATTCATATGGTCTTTGCTAGATGGGCTTGGACTTGTGCTATCTTGTTAACCATTGAGACAGTGGTACCAGCTCTCTTTAGGTCATCCAACAGGTTACCTGTGTAATTCTTGGCTGACTTTTTGCCTTTTTCACCTTGTGCAGGTATACAGTTTTGTCTCTAGTGTCCATATTCTTATTCTGATTGATTGAGTATGAGTAGAGTCTAGGGGGTTTATTAAAATGGAAATGCTATAAAAGGGCATTTTTGTGACATCCTTTTTTGTTTAGACTATGCTGTAAATTACCAGGAATGTTTAAATAATTTTGACTTTTTAGGATCAGTAAGAACACCTGTCAGTTCCTTAAATCCCTTGCCCCCTGTAGCAGCCTTGTTTTCAAAGTTTCTCTCATCAGAACAGCGTGCATGGATTGAAGGCATTGTGTCTGTGTTCTGTTAAAATAACCCGCTACAATCACAGCCTGGCCAGTAAGGCCTCTGGCATGCCAAAAATGGTATTTATCACTTACCGTAAGGTTAAAATAAGCGGGATTTAGAAACACACTGTATACATTGCACTGGACTGGCAGATACAAATGACTTTTATGGTCATGGAAAAGTACTGAAATAAACGTGATGCTGATTATCACCCCTCCCTTTTGACAATACACTTCAAAGGAGATTGGAAATTCGCTGCATATCTTGGTTGCTACAAAGAAATAATTGCAGAGCTATTTTCACCTGCTGTGTTTGAATGAGGGTGGTACAGTGGAACAGTCGCTAACACTGAGAACCTCAGTCTAAGGGTGCTTTCACACTGGCAACGTTTCATTCAGAGCACGCTTGTGCCCCTTCTCCAATCTTCCACAGAGTTACCTTCATACTGTAACTTCTCATCCGGTCTTAAACACACTTGGATATTTACCAACTTGTGTACGAATGCATGTCGTCAAGAGGATGAAGCACTAGAGCCTCAGACGTCATATAAAATGTGCAACAAGTCAATGCAGATGCCTTCTCAACAGCCTTCACACTGTTGTGCAGCTCAGAGGATGAAATCTGCCTGCCTCTCTATGTCAGACAAGATGAACAGCAATTGCACACAGATAACTTCCTCTTTTGAGCCACACGTCTCACCCATTCATGACCAAGACTGCCGAATCATTCCATAGAGAGGGTCCCAGGGTCGGTTCATGAAGGAATGGAACAATCACATTGCAACTTGCAAACATCAATGTCACATGCTCAGAACTGGATTGTGGCCCCCTGTGTAATTATAAAACATTTTAGATGTGTTTCTACTCACTCAAGGATCCCTCACAGCATCTGAACGAACCCCTAAATAGAAAACAGAAGAAATGAACAACAGACATCCCAAGGATCTTTACTTCGAAAGGATAATAAATGATGACAACGATTGACAAATATTTTTACTGTACAAGTCGTAATTATATTTCTTTAGCAGGTATCTCAATACATTTCCCATATCTGTATATAACTCAGTGACTATAGATATGGTTTAGCAAATAATATGTTGAGGAGTTTTTGGAAACGGCTTCTAATAGTTTTCTTATGTGGTCTCTGTCCAGAATCTGTATATGATCTTCTTCCTAAAGAGCTGCAGTCACCGTCGTCTGGGGAACAGAAAGCGGGCACCATGAGTCAGAAAAGTGGAGGAGAGGCTGGGCCTCCACCATCAGCAGCACTTGCCAATGGTCAGATTTCATTTAGAATTTTATGTCATTTTCTATTTCATCTGAACTTTAGAAATGAGTCCAGTGCTGGCACTCATGCTGACATCATTGACAACTGCAGAAATATAAAGTCTCTTTCACTACTGAACATGTATAAAAACACAACTTTTATTTGTTTATGCTTGATTGGGAAAATGTGTCCCTGATAAATTAGCCTTGTATTGTACAGCAGTGTTTTAATATCTACAACAATGGGTCTTAATTAAAATTTTAGACTGTTTGAATATCATAAATATTTGAAGATTTTATTACAATTTTGAACCCTTAACATTTCACAAGGTCCGAATTTGTCCATTCACACCTACACTCTCTCCCTTAGCATCATCCGATTTAGTAATCAGTCAATGTGAAAGTTTTTTTTTCAGTTTAATTAATTTAAATGGATAAATTTGAATACGGTTGAATAACTAATGGAAAAAAATGTACAGTGGATGTGGAAAGTGTTAATTTTTAACTCTTTGTTATGCTGCAGCCATTTGCTAAATGAAAGCACAGAGCAGAAATTGACAGAAAAATACTTATTTGAAAAAAAATGAAACATCACATAGTCTTAAGTATTCAGCTCCTTTGCTGTGATGCTTGTATTTTCAACCCTGTGCTGCCCAAAAATCCCTTCTGCACTGTGTGCAAACCCGGTGAAGAACTTTAGGAACCTTTTAACCTCAGTTATACCAATAACCTGCAAACAAAGGTTTCTGTACCAAATATAAACATGTTTGGATACAAGTGATGCAATACTTGTTTGACCAAATAAGTCACAAGTTGTTTAATGTGATTTTCCAGATTTGTATTTTTAGATTTTGTTTCTCACTGTGGAAATGCACCTATGCTGAAAATTCTAGACCTCTCCATGATTATGTCTTGGTAAAACTTGCTAAATCATGCGATGATCAAATACGCATTGACCTCACTGTATATATTGCTGTACGCATAGTTGTTGAAAGATTGCAATCTCAGACTCTTCCCAACATTTCCCTCCTTCAGTCTGCATTTAAATGTTTATTTTCTTCAAAGACAGAAATCTGCTGCCTATATGGAATAAACTCTCACAGCTCCCCTGCTGGAATTTGCTAAATTCAAACTACATTTTAGTTTGGTCTCTGTGGGGCTCCTGTTGGCTCATGTTACAGATTCTATCAATAGTGAAAGCCCAGAGGGCTCAGTATAACACAACAAACTCGGGTTGCTGTGTTAAGTTGGCAGGTGGCCAAAGAGATAGTAATAGGTGCTCATAAACATGAGGCAAGGTAAACGAATAAGAGGGTCTTGTATCATATCTACAAAAGATACTGTTCTATCAATATTTACCACCCCCCCACCCCCCTATTTGAAACCTGACTTTGAGTGAAGTCTGAATGTTTTGCACACATTGTACATAATTTGCATCCACTTTCATGCTCCTCAACACTGATGAAGATGGATGTGCTGTGTGTTTCAGTGCCTGTTGCGAGCTTGCAACTCACAATGCATTTTGATGTATCTTTCTTTTTTTCGAAGGCGGGTGGGGGGATGCGATAACACACAACATTGAAGGAATGATGCACCGGTGCACATTAAATTTTCATTGATTTTGTTATTATGTGGGTATTTTATGAATGAATGAATGGATGGATACATTGGGGTGTGATTGCTTACATTGATTGATAAATTAGTTGCTTTTCTATGCCACTTTCCTGTCAACCTGTTTTGTAATGGCGCGCCTCAACTTAATGTGGTTTTGGGGGTTTCTCCATTCCATATATTTTTCATACCCACTTGAATGAGTTTCAAAGACCAGGTCATGTTTCTCTGATTGGAAAGATGGGTGTGATGATCCTGTTGATCACTGACTTGTCAGTTGTTGAACTCACTGATTGGCCAGACTGATTGGGCTCAACTGCAAGAGGGTTTTTAATGAGGGAGACATAAAAACTGGCATAAATGTTACCTGTCAGGAAGTTGCCATTGATATGTGACTGCATTAATCGGTTGTTACTTCGGACTTGAGTAAAACGGATTTCCATGAAGCTCAGATGTCATGGTTCATCTGTGCATTCATTTTCCGGGAGAAGAATGGGCAAGGATGGGGACCCACTACTTTGCTTGCAGCCTGGGACTGCACTGCCCTGATGCCTGAGGTGGAGGTGTCCTCCTCCACTGTGAAGTGTTGAAGGATGAAGGTCAAGTGAGTGGCTAGAAGGCTGTTGTTGGAAATGAATCAAGATAGAAGTTTACAAATCCTAGGAAAAGCTGAAGGTCCTTTATTGTAGATGGTGTTGGACAATATACGACTGTCTTGATCACCAATTGTCCACCATTATCCATAACAATCCCTAGTGGTCACAAAGTAAATGTAACCTGGTTATGTCATGTTTAAGGAACAAGCGGTTTGTTTTCTCATTACTTTTGTAGAACCTGTCTGACATGTTGAGTGTGTTCTTCAGGGTTTTAGGAGGGAATGAGGGTTTGATTACCAGGTTTCTTTGACTTAATCACTAAGGTTTGTTTGGGGAAGGGTTGACATAAATTTAGAATCGGTGATGGACATCAAGGGTTATCCGGTCACTCTTATGAAATTGTCATTGTAGCTATTGTGGACCATTTCCATTTATTATTGTGGATGTTTACCATTTCAAGATGACTTATTATTGGGTTTTTTTAATAGATGACTCTACATATAACTTTAGATGCCTTTAAGGCTTTTGTCTGATAAAGGTTTTACATTTGGATGAAGCTTTCAACTACATTTTTGTTCAAATGTTTTCATTCATGGTGAAGAGAATTAAGGAAGTTGTGAAACAGCGTTGGTTGTGTTAATGCTGCCTGTTGCAACAGGGCATTATTCCCACATATTTGAGCATTTGGAATGGGAAGAATGGTCCAGTGGAAGAATTGAATGAGACCAGAATAGCACAGACTAGACTTCCAAATATAAACAGCAGGCTGATGTTTCTACAGGTTTCATATGGCGTTTCTAACACAAAACTAGCAAATTGATCAGATAAGTTTTTTTTTTTTCAATCTGTATGGTTGCCAATTAATTTGGTCAACTGAGTAATTGAATCCAGAGCATTATCCAATAGATATCTTTATTTATACGATATTTGTAATTATGCTAATAACAGTGCATTATTCCTGTAAAGCTAACAAGTTGTGATTTTTTTTAAGTAATTTATTAAGGGTTCTTTAGGTTTTGTTCTTCTGATAAATACAAATTAACTATATATCTTTGGGTTGGACCACTGTGGTTTTAAAGTAAGTATGTTTAGGAACTAACTGATTTGATTCTTGCACAAAGACAGGAATTTAGTAGGATTACACCAGTCAGGGGTATGCTGCAGTAAGTACATGTTTGGGGAAAAATTGTTAAGACACAAAATGAGCATCTTAACATCTCCTTTGTCCTGGGACAAAAGCCCATGACCCAACTGTGTTCCATTTTAGAGTAGAGTATGAAGAAAACTTTGAAGCCATTTGTCGCTGCTTTAGTGTTGGCATAGTTACTGCACTTTGCCTTTGTAGGGCAGTATGATCAACCAATTAAAAACAGGTACTCCTCAAACTCCTCATTATTATTACCCATCAAAATCAGAAGATGTTCAACGGTGGCAGAAACTAGTGAAACTCGAGTACTGTTTGGGGAAGTTTGGCCAGATGTGGTCTTCATGAAAGAGTTGCTGCCAAGTCATTCAGGATTCAGTGTTGTTGAATACAGGTAGATTGTTTTCTATGTATCTTTGGCAACGGAGAAATGACCTCCCAGAGTCATTGAGAACTTTCTCCATCATAAATTACTGGAACTGTTGGCATGACTCACAGAGAGCCCTGATCTAAACAATTGTTCATTTTCTGTATTTTGTATATTGATAAAAAATAACACTTCCATTTTTTTTACCTCCTGTCTAAAACTTTCGCAAAATATTATATATCAGGATTTTCTTGTTTATTTCTACTGTTCATATTTGCTTTGTCTCATCCTTTGACCCATGTGCACCACGGCAAATAAACACAAGTAGCATATGTACCAGGAGGACAACTGAACCTCAGCAAACCCTTCTTCATTTGAATGGTCTTTTAATGGTCACTCATTGGTTGTCTCATTTTCATTCCAGGAATTTCTCTCTGATGCAGGGAGTGTCTGCAGTTTTCTGCTTCATAGGTCAGACACTGGTTTCTGTTGTTTCTGTGGCTTTGCTCACTCCCATCCAAATCTGTGCAGATTTGAATAAGAATTTGCTTGCTTCATTTGACACATGTGGTTAAGAGTTGTAGACCTTAGAATGAAGTAAATATTTGCAGTGTCTCGTATGCAACTGCGTTTTTACTGTACATTTCCAAAACCTGTCCCATTGGAGGTTATTATGGCTAGTTGCTAGTTATGTCTTGGAGAGTGATGTCAACATGAAATGCTTGCTTTACATTTGCATATTCAGCATGCTCATTATGCTATCATTGTCTGTGGAATTATTTCCATAGATTTTCAACCGCTTATTTAAACAGAAAAACAATTGATCATATAACGCAGTTTTCTCAAAAGAGTGTTCCAAAAATTCTCTTTGGCTCTGTAGCCAGGACCACCATTCACTTTTATGAATAATGAAAACATAACTAACCAATATGACTCTGGTGGTTTTATTGGTGTAAATTCACTTGAAATATCAAACGAATTGGTCAAAAATGTAACAAAAGTTTGATTTTACACTCTCAGACGTCCCTCAGATAATCTTTACATTCTTCAAATAGGCTTAATAATCTTAGGTTCCCGCAGGTTGCATTTATTTCATTTTTAGACAATAATAAGAAAACAGTGAGGCTTGATATTTTTTGGAAGTATAAAATAAAATGACTATGTCCAAAAATTATTTTCTTTTTGTTTGTTGGCTATATTATTATCTATTATTTTATGTTGTTCTGAATGACCCGGATGTAACAAAAGTGTAAAAGATTAAAGTGTCCCCTCACTTCCAGTACTTGTTTTTCTTTACACTAAAAAAGGTTTTTAATGACTTTGGCTTTATGTCTGGGGTAATTGTCCAGCTGTAGAAAAAAAAAATGTGCAGAAGCCAAATTATTCCAAATCTTTGTGTGCGAGAGACCGGGAAGATGCAGTATAGCTACTTTGTGTCTTTTTGCTGTGCTCTTATCGTCCACCTGATAAGAAACTTTCTCAACCTCATCTTAGTAGCAGAGTCCTACACAGCTGTTTCCATTTCAGCTCACGACTGAGTTCTCAAATGACGTTGATGATCATCAAAGTACTGTATGTCTTTGGACAGCACCATAAATGTACTTAACTATGTCATTGTTTAATTACAAATTGGCCACAACACACTTGTGGAAATAAAGGGGGTGTGGTTAGAGCTATAAAGGGGGTGTGGTTAGAGTCACACTACAAAAAAAATTCCATTGACCTGAATGGAATCGTATGCCGCGATGCGAAAACATAAGTTGCCACCTACTTACTGTGATTACGAATTCCGGTTCGATGGACAGTTCAGCTGGGATGAACTTTGACCTGCTATCTCACGTCACATGATGTAACATGTTGAACCTTAAGGTGGATGAGCTACAGTAGCAGAAGACCACACTGGTTACCACTCCTGCCAACAGAAAACTGAGGCTACAATTTGCACAGAATAACCAAAATTGGAAAAAAGTTTACTGTACTCTGGCCTCCACCAGATCTGTCCAATAGAGCCCATTTTAGTTGTGGTGGAACGGAAAACTTGCATCTTGGATATGCAGCAAATCTGCAGCAAAATGTGACGCTATCATGTCAATGTGGAGCAAACTCTAGCACCCTGTTGAATCTATGGTACAAAGCATAAGGCAGTTCTGAAACCAAAGGGCGTCCAGCCAGGTAAAGTTATCAGTGAGAGTATACTGTCTTAAAACATGTTTGTAACAATTCATACATAATTTGCTCAAATAGATCATGAGTCAACATTTTCCATCACCAACTAGCTCTGGAAAGGTTCATAAAGCGTAATGTCAGTGGTAAGACAGCAAACTTTACTTTGTTGTAGTGTTTGATTTTTATATTAAATCAAAATTAAGTGACATTATGTTTTTTCCTCCTTGAGTGCGTTCATAAAAGTCCATAATTATTTATTTTTAGATTTCAAATATAATGCATTGTTCAAATGCTTATTGATCACAGCACTTTATCATTTACTTATAGACAAAACTTTTTCAGTAAGTGCTAACTTCTAATGATCTCAGGTGAATAATCAATGGTTGTTGATATTGCTGTAAGAATGATTTTCTGATGTCATAAATTCATAATGTTTCTAATGTCATATGTTCTCACTAGTCATTGATCTATGTTCAGATTGAGATTAAATAAAGCTTTGAATAAGTAAAACTCTGAACTCATTTATAATGTTGGAAGTTGATAGCTGTTAACATCCATAAGTAACTGTTTATGTGGTGAATTCAAAAGATAAATTTAAAAGAAAGTCTCTTGATTTTTCAGAAACGCGTGTTGATGCAGATCTTTTTACTCTTTGGTTTTACGCAGATGCCTCACCTGCCAGTTCTGTTATGAATTCAGGAAGTCCTCTGAGTGCTTTCCCAACCTCTCCATCAGAGCGAAATTCTGTACTCGACAATGATGTTAGCAATCGAAGGAAGCCAGAGGCTCTGGCTATGGAAAACAAACAGAAAGGTGGCCCGCCAATCCAGATGACCCCGTCCAAACGCCCTGTCCTTAATATCTCGCCTCCACCTGAGGATCTGTTCGATGACAGCCACATGTCCTGTCAGGATGAGCTTCTTCTGGATTCAGAGCAGAGCAACAGCATCTGGATGGAAAACTCTGTTTCGAACTTCAGCATTGTTAGCTCCAGCTCTTACAATGATAATACTGAAGTCCCACGAAAGGCCCGAAAGTGTACCCCGCGCCAGAAGCCTGGGCCTAAACCAGTGTCTGCTGAGGAGGCTAGCGTGGATGTGTTCGATGCAGATAGTGCCAAAGGTCCTCACTTTGTGCTTTCACAACTGGGCCTGGAGAGCAAGAGTGGTTCCAAATCCAGGTGAGTTGTTTGCTTTGGTGTATTCTCAAGAAACAGTGGTCCAAAAGCGTAGGGCCAGTAGTTTTTGTAGGTTTCAGAGTTCAGACTGCACAGTTTTTATATCTTTTCAGACTGCACAACTGTCTGGGGGAGCAACCAGTTGTGGAATTTAAAGTGAAAACTGGTATTATTATTAAAATTTGAGCTTCTTGTGTCCAAATAGAATGAGAAGAATTATTGAATCGAAACCATTGTTGAAACCCTGTTGCCATTGATGTTCCACTCTTGGCTGCAGGTAATCGTAAGTGCTAACTTCTAATGATCTCAGGTGAATAATCAATGGTTGTTGATATTGCTGTAAGAATGATTTTCTGATGTCATAAATTCATAATGTTTCTAATGTCATATGTTCTCACTAGTCATTGATCTATGTTCAGATTGAGATTAAATAAAGCTTTGAATAAGTAAAACTCTGAACTCATTTATAATGTTGGAAGTTGATAGCTGTTAACATCCATAAGTAACTGTTTATGTGATGAATTCAAAAGATAAATTTAAAAGAAAGTCTCTTGATTTTTCAGAAACGCGTGTTGATGCAGATCTTTTTACTCTTTGGTTTTACGCAGATGCCTCACCTGCCAGTTCTGTTATGAATTCAGGAAGTCCTCTGAGTGCTTTCCCAACCTCTCCATCAGAGCGAAATTCTGTACTCGACAATGATGTTAGCAATCGAAGGAAGCCAGAGGTGTATTCTCAAGAAACAGTGGTCCAAAAGCGTAGGGCCAGTAGTTTTTGTAGGTTTCAGAGTTCAGACTGCACAGTTTTTATATCTTTTCAGACTGCACAACTGTCTGGGGGAGCAACCAGTTGTGGAATTTAAAGTGAAAACTGGTATTATTATTAAAATTTGAGCTTCTTGTGTCCAAATAGAATGAGAAGAATTATTGAATCGAAACCATTGTTGAAACCCTGTTGCCATTGATGTTCCACTCTTGGCTGCAGGTAATCGCAGATGTTATTTCCAGTCGTTATTTTGATTCTGAATCACACGCAGCTCCAGAAATTTCGCGTTCTAAATATCTCATGTCTAGTCTTCGATTTGCCTGCGACTCTCTCGGATTGCGTCGTTTGTGGTTTACAGACGTAACACTGTGCAAATGTCTCATATGCACTAGCCTTAATTTGCCTGCGCTTTCAAGCAGTTGCATGGGATTTCTGAAAACCAGTTAGAATTGGGGCTAAAATCATGGAGTCTGAACTCCGCTTAAGGTTTTATCATACTTAGGCAAGTGTGTTACACTTGATACCCACATTTCATAAATGTTTTGGTTTTAGTGAGGTGAAAAGGGATGTAAAAGATTCAGATGTTGAACAAAAATTGGTTGACTTGTTTGAAAAAAATCTAAATTTAGCATTTTAGCTTGAATTCAAACTTAAAATGAAAGTGAAAAAGTGAAAGTGAAAGTGACGTTACGACCAAGTATGGAGTGACCCATACAAGGAATTTGTGCTCTGCATTTAACCCATCCAAGTGCACACACACAGCAGATAAAAACCGATAACACTCCATTTCTCAATATGTTGTATGATTTGATCTTTATGTAGCGCAAGGCGTTATTGAATTGAAAAGGTCCAAAATTCTGCTATAAAAATAAAAATGTCATCTGTTTCCCCATATGATAATAATAATAATAATAAGTACCATATTTTTCGGGTCATAAGACACACTTTTTCTTCCCCAAAACTGAGGGGGAAAAGTTGGTGCGTCTTATCGACCGAATGCAGAGCGCCGCGAAGTCCGGTCACGGCCGTGTGAGAGGCGTAAGAGCCCCGGAGCCAGGCCGAAGCTGCGGCCATATTTGTACACCCAGCGCTGCGCGCTGACGTCATCATCCATCTCTGCCATAGCGCGGTCGTAACGAAAACGGGGGGAAAAACTACATTTCCCACAATGCCTTTGGCCGCAGCGGTGCGGTGCTTCCGCATTCATGCTCATGAGCGAAACTACAGAGCATACATTGAACGTTAGACTCTCGCATTTGAGTGATCTCTCACGCTACAAACCCGATTTCTCACGCTAAAATACATTTCAAGATGTGAAATGGGCACAGCTAATAGTTTATCTGACGATATGCATCGTCTTCAGTCTGTGAGGGGTTTTTTTCCGCTAAGCATTCACTTTCACAAACTTGGACAGTTTGATCCTTCATTAATGGAGTTATGTGGGTTTTCATAAGCTGACAAAAATCAAAGGTGCACAGATGCACAGCGTACACAGCGCTCTCTCTCTCTCTCTCTCTCTCTCTCTCTCTCGCGTGAGGAAAACAAAACGCTCTCAATGACTGAAACTCTTCTTTAATAAACTTAAACTCAAATCATCTCTCAACGGTA
>SRMA01025409.1:125695-155644 GCA_007224835.1 Danionella cerebrum | reverse complement strand
GAGCTAGGCCGAAGCCGCGGCCATATTTGTACACCCAGCGCTGCGCGCTGACATCATCGCCCATCTCTGCCAGAGCGGTCATAACGAAAACGAGAAAAAAACTACATTTCCACAATGCCTTGGCTACGGTAGCCGCAGCGGTGCTTCCGCATCCATACTCACAAGCGAAACTGCTTTTGACTCTCGCATTTGAGTGATCTCTCACGCTACAAACCCGATTTTTCACGCTAAAATACATTTTAAGATGTGAAATGGGCACAGCTAATAGTTTATCTGCGATGTTTCTTGAGCCTGACGATAAGATGATGATCGATCTGCATCGTCTTCAGTCTGTGAGGTTTTTTTTCCGTTAAACATTCACTTGGACAGTTTCACAAACTTGGACAGTTGATCCTTCATTAATGGAGTTATGTGGGTTTTCATAAGCTGACAAAAATCAAAGGTGCACAGATGCACAGATGCACAGCGCTCTCTCTCTCTCTCTCTCTCTCTTGCTCGCGTGAGGAAAACAAAACGCTCTCAATGACTGATACTCTTCTTTAATAAACTCAAATCATCTCTCAACGGTACCTCTCACATGCAACCGAATTGTCACTTGAATAAGCTATAAATAATGAGTTATTTAACATTAAGGAGTAGTTACATTTATTTTACATCAAAATAATTATTAATTAATTATTAAATAATTATTAGTTTACATCTGGGGGTGCCCAGATTCTTTTAAAGGGGGGCTCGACTAAAAAAGTTTGAGAACCACTGTATTATTACTAATGTGGGGGCAATCTTACTAGCTATTATTAGTAATGTAGTGGCAATGTTACTGGCTATTACGGTATTACTAATGTGGGGGCAATGTTGCACTGGAACAGTGATGGTGATAACGAATGATGGACTTTAGAGTGATGAGTGGGGGCAAAGTAAAACATTACAGCCTTTTTTTTGTTAATTTTACTGTTTACTGTCTGTTCATGTTACATGTTTGGCTGTTAACTTTTACACAGTTGATATAAAATATTTTACAAAAGTATTTGGTTCAGAATCTTTTTTTTCTAGATCTTCCTCTTTTAAAATTGGGTGCGTCTTATGTGCCGGTGCATCTTATGAGCCGAAAAATACGGTATATTTATTTAGTCCATAATAAGTATAGGACCCCCAACCTTTCTTGTTAGGGGACATAATCTTCTCCATAAATTTGCACAAAATAAAAAGTTGTTATTTTTTGTTTGTAAAAATGAATGGACTTACAGAAATATGGATGTGGTTTAACTTGTTCATTTAAACTAATAAACAGTTTGTTTATTACACAGAGAAAAGTAATAATGAAGATAATCCCAATTAAATTTTTACTATTTCATTTTTTATGTTAAAATTACTTGTAGGTTTAACATGCTTATGTTATTTGGTAATTATTTAGTAATAACCAAAATATGACGAAAACTAAAATGTAGTTATTTTCATCACAAAGTATGAAACATCTAAACGAAAGTCTGATGTCTAATTTAACACTGCTGACACTACACTTTTTAATACAAATCTTTTTAAGGCATCAGTTTGTTTTTCGTTTGTCATGCATTCAGTTACTTCCATGTTGAAGTTATGTACATTACATGATTGATTCAGAATATTCCACTAAACTGAAAGAAAAAAGTGCCCCTTGCTTGTCCATCGAATATGAACATGTTCAAATTGCAAAACATCACTCATTTTTGGCTAAATCCTTTAAGTGTTGACTGATATTTAATGACAGTTAAAATAATACTGATAAAATGCATCATCAATCTTTGTTTCTAAGCTCTGATGGCCCACAAATATCAAGTGTCAAAGGTGGAATACTGGCCTGTCAATATCCTCAGAAAAGTGAAGGAAAGGAGCTGAAGATTGTGGTTCAGCCAGAGACGCAGCATCGAGCGCGGTACCTGACAGAAGGAAGCCGTGGCTCTGTCAAAGACCAAACACAGCAGGGTTTCCCGACTATCAAGGTGGGTTTCACAATAAATATCTGAAATCATTTGGACTATTTTATATTCATTTATTTGTGCCGTCTATCTTTTATCCATTACAGATATGTTTACACAACAGCAGCAATACATTTAATTTGACATCTTTTCAAGGGGTCGTGTACTGAGAAACCAAAAAGTGCCTTATATTTTGACAAAATAAGGGCTGATGGAACAATAAAGATACACAATTTCAGCGCTAAAATCTTTTTAAAACTTTTGTAAAAAAAAAGTCTTTCTAAAGATGTCAATACTTACTTATTTTCTTTTTACTTTTACACTAATGTTATCATTAGTGTTGAGAAGGAAGTAATTAATATGTAAGCTATTGACCAATTAGAGAGGCTTGCTCAACGTATCCGAGTGAGAAGCCCCACCCACTTTCAGAACCTGGGTTGTGTTTTATTGTAATTTTTTTAATCAACAATGTTATTGGATGAAAAATTCTATAAACACTAAACACTGCACTTTTTTTAATCATAGTTAATTTTCACCAAACATCATATAATTTAATCGACACAGAGTCGTTTTTATTTTTGAACAATGTTGAAGACCAATAACTCCCAGAGCCATTGTTAAGTGTTGGGATCCACTAATGGATCAGTCATTTTTTTTCTGGTATTAAATGGGTGCTTGTTACTTTATTATTCCCTTGTTTCTTGATTCTCTTAGCTGGAAGGAGTGAAGGATTCTGTATTGCTGCAGATCTTTGTGGGCAATGATGCAGGTCGTGTGAAGCCGCATGGTTTCTACCAGGCTTGCAGAGTCACTGGCCGTAACACAACTGCCTGCAGGGAAGTGGACATTGAAGGCACAACTGTCATCGAAGTGCCCCTGGACCCCAGCAGCAACATGACCCTGGCGTATGATCATTTTCATACTTCAAGTTGTTTATAACTTAAATTAAACTGTAATATCACTTTTCATAACTTAAATTAAAGTGTCAGAGTGGGTGTTAAACTATGTTTTTTCAAGCAAAAGACATCACAAGAAATCAAATCTGAATGTTTGTGTTGAATTTTTAGTTGTATGCCTTTTAACACTAAACACTCATCGTAATTATTCCTCAATTATGACCCCAATTTTAAATGATTTTGAGAAATTAGGTGAAATTAGAAATTAGAATTTTGTTATTTTATGCTTTTGAACCATTTAACTTAAGGCTTCTACACAGTGAATTGAGAATCTTTGATGCCTTCTCAGCAGGGCGCTCGCCTGCGTCATGGAAATATTGATGCAATGAACCTTCCTGCCTGAAGATAGCGTTTGCGGTACAACAGATGCTCACTGGTCCAAACGGGGAATCAGCAAGAAGAAGACTTGTCGAGCCATTTATACTTTTGGTGGCTGATCAAAGGGAGGTGTTTGATAAAAATGTGGAGAAAAGACAGGATTTGGATGTGAGCATCTCAGAGCGGCTCTTTTACTTCCTACATAAATCAACAAAAGAGCCAGCTTTCATTGGTCATTCTCCTTGCGAAAAATCAATCCGATATGGCTCTCTGAAGCGTTTTTTTGTTGGCCCCACTCGTTTGGTCCGATGTGGGAGCTCCGTTGGTCCCCATGGTTTATTATTGAGGCGTGTCGTCGCACGAAACTCCACAATGAAAGGTCAATGTGTAGAGGTCTTTAGCCCAACCCCCACTCAAGCTGTTTGTCACCCAGTAACATTTATTTTCATCAACCAGATGGTAATATTTAGTAAACCGATTCCATAACCAGACTTTAATTAACAGATGCTAATGTTAGCGTGTTTAAGCTACAAGTACAGGACTGAAAGTAAAGGATTTCAATTTATTAGACATCCATGTTGAGGGGACTGTGTGGCCAACCACAAAACTTCCAAAGCAGACATTAGCATTTAAGTTTTTAAATAAAGGTAAACTAAGTAAATTCACAAGCCTCTAAGCATATCTGTTTGAAACAGGAGATCTTTTAAAGAGCTTAATAGCTGCACTTAAAATTCCTCAGGATAACTGATATTGAAAGATGGGTCTGTACAGAGTGGACTGTGTTGGTATCCTGAAGCTCAGGAATGCCGATGTGGAGGCCCGTATCGGGGTGGCCGGATCAAAGAAGAAGAGCACCCGTGCCAGACTGGTGTTTCGAGTGAGCATCCCTCGGACCGATGGCTCCATGCTCACATTACAGACTTCATCATCTCCTATACTATGCAGTGAGTGGCTTTTATCAAATCATGTTTGTATAAGATTAGAATAAAGGGGTAAATCATGTATTTTAGTTTTAGAGTGAGTAGCTTGCCTTTAAGCTAAAGACTCACATTGTGTGCACCAGTAGAGCCATAAGGTCCTAATTAGTAGTAAGAGGTTGAAGAGGGTGGATGTTTATGAATAAAGACATGAGAGATGCAAATATTAAAGGAACACTCACGCGCTGTTTTTGAAGCAACATGACTGGAAGGTTGTTCCAAATATCTTGTAGAACTAACCACAGACCGTCTGTGGATGTAGCTTTCTCACTTCCTTCTGTCTCTTAATCCTGACCAAATCTCCTACTACGTTAGCAGAAATGCATCCCTAAATGTTCAAGGAAACATCAAGCTTCCAACTTCTAACATTTGATTACTTTTTATTAACAAAAATGTATTAGAAATGACGAGTTTGTTGCACATATTGTCAGGTTGTCTTTCCTAAGTGTAACTACCATCTCTTTGTTTAAAGTGATGGATGTTTTTGGGCACTCAGAGACCTGCGCATTTTCCCCACATTTCTTTTTTATAAATAAATAGAGATAGAAAACTTTTTTTGTTTTCATTTTAAACAACTACATGTGTTTAATTACATTATAATGACAGTAATTGATATAGACACAAACAAGGAGTTTTTCCAGAACACAGAAATATCTGAAAAAAACAGCTAATAATTTTAAATGAAATTAAAAAAAAATTC
This sequence comes from Danionella cerebrum, assembly GCA_007224835.1. NCBI lineage: Eukaryota > Metazoa > Chordata > Actinopteri > Cypriniformes > Danionidae > Danionella > Danionella cerebrum. The sequence continues at coordinate 150,738 of SRMA01025409.1, read as the reverse complement.
TGTCTGTCTTGATCCCTCTCTTTTTCCAGCTGCTAGTAATTCTCTCTTTCTCTATTGTGCTCAGTCGCAAAGACTTTTCAGCTGCGTTGACGCAAAGATCTTAATCTAAGTGTCAGACAGCTTGTTCTCAAAAAAGGACTCCTTCGACTGTTTCTTTTTCCAGAGGTTATAGTTCCTTGTTTTTCTCTGTTTTTGCAGCTGTGTGGCGATTTAGTTATTCAAACCTTTTATTAATTAAATTAATATTATGTTATTAATTGTGTTATTAATATTATATTATTAATATGAATGTTATTTAAAACATTTAATGAAATTAATATTATACAAACTAATATGGACATGAATGAGGAGCTTTTTCCAGACCAGAATCTCTGAAAAACAATTTGTGGCACGTCTGGACCACAGTCCCTTAACCAATCACGACAGAGAACACAATGCACTGTTTATAAAAAAACACATTAAAAAAATGTGTGAAACAGAGAAGCCGCAAAAGGTGATAGCAGGTTATAGCAGGGTTCACTGAATACCTAGAAAAATTGATACCGATTTGAACGCAAAAGCTAGTAACATCAAATATTGCTTTGATTTTGATTTTTTACTTTACATTTGCAAAAAATGGGCTGAGAAAGTAAAGGAAACCAGTTTTTGTTTGATTTTAATCTGAAATGTTTGGAAACTAAATATTTTATTGTGTCTGGCTGCACAAAAAAAGCTGTGTTACCTGTCTGCGTATCCTAATGGTCTCTCTTTCTCTCCCTCTCTGTTTCTTCCTCTGATTCATTGTGTTTTTATAGCCCAGCCTGCAGGAGTACCTGAAATTCTGAAAAAGAGTTTACACAGCGGTTCAGTTAAAGGGGGCAATGAAGTCTTTATCATTGGAAAAAACTTTCTCAAAGGAACTAAGGTCATATTTCAAGAGAATGCTTCAGGTATCTTCACTTGGTAAACCTTGTCGTGCTGCTTTTCTTGGATATCTCCTTGCACTGTTTAACCTCGGCCTGTTTGATTTCAGCAGATGATAAGTCATGGAAGGCTGAGGCTGACATTGATATGGAGTTTTTCCATCAGGTAAGCCACAGCATTGAGATCGTCTATTATATGACTTGTGGTATGATGACGCGATATAAAAATAGACACAGCTTTACCAAGGTCATATATCAGTGTCCTCGGTTGCTGCCTGACATTATTTTGGAAAGAACTATACACATTTTGCTGTGATTTGACGCATGATGTATGAAGTATATAGGGTCTACTTCAGGGAGAGTTAAAGTTTGGAAATGTACAACTCTTAACTTTTACTTATCAGATTTTTATTATACTTGGTTCACAACAAAAAACATGATTGAATTATTTTTTTAATGTAGTATTTTTATTGATTGTACTATTTCTTTTGTATTAAGGTCCTTGTTCCTCATTAAATTGTTTTATTTAATAAAACAAAACAACATTATTTACATTTCTCCCATTGATTTTCTACATTTTTAACACAGTCCCACTTTTTGGTATACTAATTACATGACCACAACAACAAAATATTTTAAAGTGTTATATACAACGTGCTTAACTTAGTACGTCATTAAATACACCACTCCCAGGATGAACTAATGTAAAAAATATTTTTTCCAGTCAAAATATAACATTTTAGAACATTTCTGCAACAGCAAGCTATTACCTCTTCCTCTCTTTTTTTGTCCATTTGAGCATTTCATCTGCAATAGAAATAACTTGGTTGTTCCTCTAGGGCAAACAGGAAGCCCCTGCTCATTAGCATTTGAAGAAACACACACAAAAACACAAGTGACATGATGCCACTCCTTTAAATAAATTTAATGGCATGAAAGTTGCAGCAAACACTTCAATTATTTATAGACTGGAAATGATTAAATGGTAATTGGCTTGCTAGTATTTATAAATTAAGTTAATTGGCTAACAATAACAAGAATGTTATTTCATATATTTTATTTGTAACAAGAATTAATTTCTTTTAAAATAAAATAAGTCTCACTACAGAACAAATAGGGCTTATTGTTTCAATTTTAATATTTATTTAAATGATTAATGAAACTGAATAATACAGATAATTAAATGTAATATTCAATTAATACAAGGGGCTTTGAATTACTCCTCGTCATAAACTCACGGTGTCTATTAATATACATATAAATTCCTCCTGACGTTTTTTTGTTTTCTGAAATGTTTCTTTTAGGGGACCTGTCTTGTTTTGATGAAACCTGTCTGAATCCAATACAAATGTCTGAATCTATTCTGTTTAACAAGTGTTTGAACTGTTTTTCAGAATCATCTGATCGCTAAGGTCCCTCCATATCAAAATCAATCCATCACATCACCTGTGTCTGTTGGGATCTATGTTGTTACGAATGCGGGACGTTCCCATGATGTTCAGCCATTTACATACACTCCAGAACCAGGTCAGCTTAGCTCCTTACTCCCGTTTTTGTGGACACACTAAGAGCATGCATTTTGACTATCTTTCTTACATTGAGCATCCATTTTAGCTTTTTTAATTTGAGCCATGTTCAATTTAAAATTATGTATAATGGTTACGACCCGGCGATTTAATTAATTACCTCGACTCTGTAGTGTAAATCGATGTGCTCAAATGAAAATCGATGTTATCTTTAACATAATATGTAAATGCTGCCCCGTTTCTATACAAAGTGCGCTCACCCTGTGAGCTTCCGCAAGAATATGCGTTCGCCCTTCAAGCTTCCGTAGAGTGTGCGCAACTCACTTTCCATTTATTGCGATACACAGCGAGCACAGCAGCAGTTTGACATCTTGCTCTGCACGGACTACAGATTGATGACGGTCTGTGGTTGACATCTGTGGCACCGTTGACGCTCCCCTGTGACAACCTGGAAGGCCACAGTGCTACCCACTACACCATCGTTCCGTAATTTTGTAAATTATATGTATATAAGCGTATAAGTATTTGATCACTTGAGTCAAAAATTTTGGTACAGAAACCATTACAGAGGTCAAACGATTGCTGTAGTTATTACCAGGTTTGCAAACAAAGAGGGATTTTTGCCCAGACCTCTGTCAGGTTTCAAAGATTTATGATTATAAACCATGCTGTCTTACTAGATTAATGACTGTAGCCTTGGAAACGGTGGTCCCCGCTCTCTTCATGGCATTTACGAGCTCCTCTCATGTAGTTCTGGGCTGATTCTTCACCATTCTTAGCATCATGGACACTCCACAAAGAAAAGATATTCCATGGGGCCTCAGTCAGAGAGACACTGACAGTCCTCATTAGCATCTTCCTATTTTTCAAAGTTGATCTTACTCCAACAGTTGTTCTTTTTTCACCAAGCTGTTTAGCAATTGCCCGTAGCCCTTTCCAGTTTTGTTAAGGTCTACTACTTTTGACAGCTCTTTGGTTTTTTCCATGTTGCTTCTAGATTTTTTACTTATCATGCACAGGTTTGTTTATGACAGCTAACATTCTCAAACAGTTGCTACTGAATCAGAATAATAAGCAGAGCATTCTATTTCTAAGCTAAATATCAGGTCTTTAAGGGTAAAATCTAGAAAATTCTAGACCCTTCTATGATTTCTAAGTAGGTGAACTTGCAAAATCACAGGGTGATCAAATACTTATGGACCTCAATGTATATTGAGGACACAGCAACGACATACTTCTGCTAAAACCTCTATTTGCTCAGTTATTTCCAGTAACATTCACACTTTGATGGAGTGGATTAAAAACAGCATAACTGTAAGAAACGATGCAGATTCCTCAGGTGACTGTGCTGGCTTACCACGAATGTGGAAGAGCATATACAAAGAGTCTATTGACCTGATAAGTAAAACTATTAAACTTGTAACATTTTATTTCAGGAGTTGATTCTTCTGTGAAAAAGGAGGTATTGCCTCTAGTGACTCCTTGTTGTTTCGAACAGATGAAAGGTATGCTCTGGGGGGTCTCTTAACTTTAGTGTAATGTAACATTTCTACTAGTGTCTGAAAGTCCACTGTCTATACAGTGGGGCAAATACGTAAGGGTGAGGTCAGCCAATTGTGTAAATGCATTGAATGTGTAATTTCATGGTAGGTACAAGTTAACATCATGGGTTAACATTCACTGTTGTTTACATCCATGATCCTTACAGGTCTACCTTAGCTATTACTTTCACTAAGCTTCCACGGTGGTTTTGACTGACATTCTGCCTGTTCTTCATTATAGTAATCGATACTGAGCTGATTGCACCAGGTTTACCCCTTGTTAAACGAGAAGAGGTAACCCCAATGGAGGTGTCCAGTAACCCTGCATCATTCAAGGTTTGAATGAATCCCAAAGCAAACATAAAAGTAAAAATAAAGTAATGATGCATCCACCATTACAATATTTCTCTGTAAGTTTGTGTCGTTCTCCTGTTGCAACACAGCAGAGCTCTGAAGTCCTCGGTTCAGCCCAACAAACTTTGGACATTAGTGCTGAGATTGCTCCCAACAACTCCAAATTCTCCAATCCATTGGCACACCAAACAAGAGAACAGGATCAATCTCAGAATTCTGTCTTTTCCAACAAAGAACCATTCACCACCATCCAGGACCAGAATCTTGCCCCAAGTGCCTCTTTCCATGCACCTAATAAATCTCTCCTCCAGCAAGGAGTCCAGCCATTCCTCTTAGAGCATAGAGACAGTCATGGACAGGAAAGGTCGGGCAGCAATGGAAATTCAGGTGTGGGCATCTCACAATTAGATGAAAACCCACAGCAACAGCTCTCTCTTCTACCACCAGATGAGGTGGCGCAACTTGAACAAGCTGTGCGCCAACTGCAAGCAAAGGGATTCTGCGGTATCCAAATCCAAAGTGAGAATTCACTCTCAAAGCAAAGACAACATCAGCTCCACCAACAGCAGCAGCAAATCCAGCAACAGCAGCAGCAAATCCAGCAACAGCAGCAACAAATACACCAGCAACAGCAACACATTCAGCAACAAGAACATCAAATCCAGTTTCAGCAGCAACAACAACAGCAACAGCAAGCTTTGGAGAACCTTCAGCATCAGCTCTTCCAGCCACAGGTTCAAATGCATTGCAGCTCAGAGCAGCAGGGTTCATCTCAAGGACTTGCGCAGAATGGGAATTCGCTTTTCCAGCAAGCCCAATCTCAACAACAGCAACAACAGCAAGCGACTTTGTTCCAAACAGCAACCGGCTTTCTTCAGCAGCAACCAAGTCATTCCACTCCTTCCCTTTTTCACAACACTTCAACCATGACAGATGCCCAAAGCCCACAGGAGGCACTTTTCCACTCACAGAAAGGCTCACAAAACCAAGATCCGGTCCAAGCTCCAATTTTCCAAAGCAATCTCTCAATTCTCACTGGGACCAGCATGTCAACAGAAGCTCAACCGTCTGCCCCCAATATGTTTCTTTCCCAGAATCCTGTTCCTGGACAACTTGCAGTGAACCCTGGTCAACCACAGCCATTGGCTTTCCTCAATCCAATGCAGACGTCTCTTGAGACCTCATCCATTTTTCCAAATCCAAACCAACTGTCTTCCATTCAGCAAAGCACTCCAATGGAGCAACAGCAGTCCCCACAGCACACACAACCAGGCTCAATGTTCCAAAGCATCAACCAATCCCCTAGCAAATTGTCCCCTTGTCAACAGCAGACTGGTTTACTCCTTGGATCCCTAAATTCTCCAATCACTCAAGAGCAAACTACCAATCTTTTGTTTGGTGGGCAAGTGCAGATAGGATCAAGCTTAACATCCACCGAACAACAAAACACCCCCCTTCCTTTCTCTCAGACTGGATTGGTTACAGTCAGGCCGCAGGAAACATCTGAACCCATGACATTTCAGGACCAGACAATGGTGGTCAACTTGTCCTCAAATAAAGCCATCTTCCAAGATCATCAGCCAATGCAGTTGACACAAACTCCTGCGCCAGGCCCTTCACAGTCCATAAACCTCTTCATGGCACAACCCAACATCCAAGGGACGATACCTTCTCAAGAAACCCTCTTTGCACCACAAAATGATGTAGGAGGAATTCATTCCAGCTCTTCCTCTCCAGTGCAACAGCCTGGGCAACTCTTTCAGACTCCAATGAGTGGAGGTCTCAACCAGCCCAACCAGAATCACCAACCTGACATGTTCCTCTATGAGATCCAAAATGGTTAGGAATGTTCTTCAGAGTATTTTAAACCAGTTTGAGTAATAATTCATAACTCATTAATAGTATGATTTATGTTCCCTAGAGTGTAGTCAGCTGATGAACAGCCATGGAACTTCACTGACTAATCAGATCATTGGCATCAATCGGTGTGGAACAAGTCAACAAGAGAGCGAAGGGCAAATGCAGTCTTTACTCGGGCAAGCTTTGACAGACCCTGGAGCAGTGCAGAACACCTTGACAACCTCTCAGAACATGGAGAAGATTGATGACCTTCTGGTGAGCCTACAGGAGCAAGGCAACAACATCTCCCATTCCTACTAGAGCCTTCTAGGTATCGCCATTCCATACGTGACTGTACATATTTCTTGGACACCTACTGAATGTTTATTTACCCTCTATTTTGGTTATTGAAGAGATTATTGGTAAGTTCTTTTCTTTTACTTCAGTCATTTACTATGGCTTTGTGAGCCAGTAAATAATACCTTTAGTGGAAACAAGGCGTGCAAATGCTGGTATGCAGTTGCCGTAACAATGGCAGCACTCATGGGAACCCTCCCAAAAGACTTAAGTCTCCACTGTAATCTTCTTGTTCCTCGATCCTCAAAGAGGATCCTGATTTTTACACCTGCATTTGTTTTTGTTTTCGAGATCGCAGGCAGTCTAAAGTGTTTCTTTTAATATGTCTTTATTTTTTATTGACAAAGAGCGATTTTTAAAAGATTGGGATGTAGAATGACCTACAGTTTATTTAGAGGGCTGATCTGGATTTCTCCTTGAAGTCTGGATAGATATTCTAGTAACCTATAATACATAATGTATTATAGAGGTTGTCTGCTGTGAGAAATATATTTAAACATTTTTGTAACATATTTTATCAATGTATTTGTGGATTTATAAGCTATTGCAGGGATAATTCACTCAAAAATGTTTATACCGTCATTATTTACTAGCGGCTTGTGTTGTTCCACACTAGCTAAGCAATTGGCTTTTTAAATATGAATTATTATATTAGAAGGTACACCATGTAATGTTTTCAAACTAGATGTCGTGAATTTTGATATTTTACCATTTTCTGATAGAAGTCCTCCGGAAGTGGAACTTCATCACCTGACCAACACTAACTGCTTGTAGCTCTCTCCCAAGAGTTTGCTACAAATCCAGTTTCCACAAATTAGTCATTAATAATTAATGCACCGCATCTTTCCATTAGAAAAGTGAGCTTAGACTCATGAATGAATAATAATGAGTCACATCTAGACATTTTAGAAATAGCAAATAAAATGTAACTGACAATAAATGAATCTAAAGTAATGTTTAGCAAATGCAAATCATAGAAATTCCTGGGTATCGTTCCCCTTTAAGGTCAGGGTGAGCGAACATTGGTATATATGTAGGTATATAATAGAGGTTTTAGAAATTAATTATGCAATGCTCATTTTTGAGAATCGCATCCTTTAAAAAAAACTTTGATTTAGTCAAATGAAGGAAACTTCTGTGTGTTTTGCTTTTTTTTCATTTAGCACTTTATATGTGTTGTCAGTGTTGAGTTCAACTTTCTTTTTTTATCTCAGATTTTTTCATATGGTTCTGTGTTCATTGTTTTAGTTCTGAATAAAGGTCATTCTCAAAAAATTTGCATATTGTTTATTGTTTTCTTTAATGTACTGATAAACGTTAGACTTTCATATATTTCAGATTCATTTACACACAGCTGAAGTTATTCAAGCTTTTTAGGAAGCTTGAATATTTTGCAGGTGTTTAGAGTTAATGATTCAGAGGAATAGGTTAATAGCTCGGTTAGAGAACCTTTTCATGATATGCACATTTTTTTTTAGAATTTTAGGTTTTCATGAGCTGTATGCCAAAATCATCAATTTTAAAACCATAATTTAAAACCACAAGGCTTGATCTACTTCAGTTGTGTGTAAATGAATTTGAAATGTATGAAAGTCTAATGTTTATCAGTACATTATGGAAAATAATGAACTTGTTCACAATATGCCAATTTTTTTGAAGGACCTGCATGTTTTAGACATGTTTGAATCATTGCTACCTATTAGAAATTTATATTTGGATGATAGTAGCCTTAAAAAAATAAATAAATATTTTTAGATTTTATCATTTTCGACCATATCAGTTGCTTGGTGTTTATCTGAGTAAACTCTATACATGTCATATTATTTTGTGATAATACCTCTTAAGTGTAACTTTGAAACATTTTTCGGATTGTTATTGTTGTAGATTAAATGTTTTATTTCCCAGTGTCTGGCACACTGGAATAGGTCAGGTTGCTTTTATAGGCAAATCGGAAGGGAATAGAGTTTCCAATCAGTATTATACTGAAGTTCTTTGAATGTTCTCACAAACTGCTGCATAACATGGTGCAAGAAATATATTTTGCTGTTATTAATGTCTGTTTTGAAGGATTTCAACTCAATAAATACCAATCAGCACATCAAAACTGAAAAACCTGTAAAATGAATGATTGGTAATTTGGTTTTGACGAAAAAGTAATGAGAGTAAAGTCTAAAAATGTAAAGCTGCCAAAAAATGTCATGTGCTCCGGATATGTGAAGGTGTATGGCAGAACATTAGGATAAGAAACTCTCTATATATTAGCTCACAAACACATAGGTGATGCCTATATTATTATAACTAGGAACTATTTTTGGATGTTATCTTCTTTTCGAGAAGTTGTACCAGTTGGGTGCGTTTGTGTATCTTTGTGTATCAGGTTTTTGTGATTGTTCATCTTTGTACAGTAAGAATTCCCTCAATTAATATACTAGCTTTATGTGAATACTTACTTTTCCACTTTACTGTTTTGAGAATATATATTTATTTTTGTCTCAGAATATTTTCACACTAGCATGAATGCTTATAGATTTCAATTAAATTCATTATCGTAACATTAAATATGGATGTTGCTTTATTGCTCTATTAATGGTCTCTGATGCCATTGTGTACTGTGCCTTCTATATAGCAAAAAACATAAGCAAAACTAAAAAAATGTGAGATATCTTAATTCCTTACTAAATATACTGCCTGGTCAGAAAAACGTTTCTTTTTTACACTGTTTTGTGTGTGTTTTCAATGGGGAAGGGGTAAGGTGTAGCACTCCAAAAGTGACAAGTCGTGTTAAAAATGAAATCTGCATCTCCATAAAGAAGAAGAGAAGAGAAGCCTTTATTTGTTACAGTGTTACATGTAGCGAGATGAGACCCCTCTTGCCAGAGACATAGACAGTGTGGGGACAGGCCAGTGTTGAGAGGTAGTATTTTAGAGAGAAGCAGAGAAAATGGATAAAGGTAAAGTAGCTCAAAAAAGGGCCTTTTCAGCACTGTCCTTCAAAAAAGGCCACTGTGGAGCAGGTTTAAAAAAGCCATTGCAATCAAGCACATAGACAAATACAGGAAGAGAACATCGCAGGATGAGGTAGGGGTCCGGGGAAGTGGTGTAACCGCTGCAGTCCGCAGCCGACAATTTCCTGCAGCCAGATGGCACTGTACTCATGGCCCGTCAGATTACAGTGGTGGAGAAAAAGCAATAGTGGATGTGGGGGAGGGTATTAGTACATCTGTACATCTCCTTCCTCCAGAGTATGGAGCCTTAATTTCTAAAAGCAAATGTAAAATATATTTTCCTGTGAGAAAATAACTGGATTACTCCGCAGCAGTTCAGTACTCTTTGCCCAGACGAGACACTTCAGTGGTGTCCAGTGGTTTGACACAAGGAATGTGACAGCTGAAACCCCTGTGTGTGTGGTGGCTCTCACAGCATTGACTCCAGCAGCAGACCACTCTACCCTACAATATTTTCATGGGTTTTGTTTCACAATCCTCTCCAGGGTACAGGTATCCCTAATGCTTGTGCACTTTAACGTAATCAACAATCAATCAAAATTACCTCAATAAATGCATTTTCAGAACTCTCTAATCATATAGTGGCATTTTGCATGAATTAAATTAACAAAACTACTATACTAAGAAGCTGAACAAGTGGATTCATAAGGTAAGAAACATCACCACCTAGTGAAAATTCATTATGGATGCCATTTCTGTCACTGGGATTTTATGTGTAAGCATTAAAATTGCTTCATAAATACATTACTAAGCAAAGTGTACTACATACTATTCTTATTGCAAATTTAAGCTTTACCATTTAAAATATTTATAAAATCCACATAAAAACACTGAAAAAATTAATTTAATTTATTGCTTATTTTTTCGGTCTTTGATGCTACACTTCAAAATATGATTAAAATCTTACTAAAATGTTCTTTTGCATTGATATGTAAATCCACAGACCGTTTGTTTCAAATATATCTATTTACACCAATATCTATACGTTCTTTGATTTAAAAAAAAAAAAAACTTTAGTCAATTCACCAGCTTTTTACTCGTTCCTGTTACCCTGACCCACCCCCTCCTCAAAAACTAGAGAATTACAATGTCAGTTTTTCAGCAAACACGTTGCATCACTTGAATGTTCCCTCAATTCTAATTGTACTCCAAAAGTGCCTTGGTATGTTTCTAACTCAATTATGGTTGCTTTTAATGACTTCTGATAAGCATATTTAAGAGTTTAATACAGCACATTTTCACCGTGAGAATGCCATGTGGAACCCACTCCCACAGCAGCGTATCAGTCTCATTACTCTCATATGTCGAACTACTGTGGAGTGTGGACTGTTTCAAAGTGCGAGCCTCTCCGACGATGACTCTGAAAAGCGGAGCTGCGCATGAGCAGGTGGCCTTCGGATGAAGCAAAGGCAAAAGCTTACAGCACCCGGTATTCCCAGGCGGTCTCCCATCCAAGTACTAACCGGGCCCGAGCCTGCTTAGCTTCCGAGATCGGACGGGATCGGGCGTTCTCAGGCTGGTATGGCCGTAAGCGAGAGACTCTGTGCGGAAGAGCCTTCTTGAATCTCGTGCGACGTCTAAACTCTACGGAAGGACTTGATTGTGCACGAGGCCGTGCCTGCTGAGTAGTGATGGGAAGTTCGGATCATTTTACGGATTCGGTTCTTTGAGTCTCGTTCAGTAAAATGAACGGATCTTTTTTCGAGTCATTTCGTTCATTTTACTAAAATATCAATAAATGTTGTGTGTACTTCCACATCTACTAGCGTTTTATACACAAACGCGAATCACACTACAAATAAGACAAAACTATAATGCTAAATTTAAAATGAATATAAATATATTACTAAAGCCTACCTGGGTCTTTTAGTCTGGTTTACCCAAACTCTGATCTGTCTTCTTTAGATTTAAATCTCTTTTGTTCGACACAAAATTACTTCACTCTGATGTTAACGTGTGCAGTCCGAGCACTCAGTCCGGACTTCTTTGTCACGTGACCGCTACAGTGCCGGGATCCGAAAAGATTCGTTCTTTTTGCGAGTCCGGGTCCTTTCGGTCTTTTCTCTTTCCGGCTCATGATGCATTGGTTAACATTACGGAGTGGCCATGAGCCGGAACCTGAAAAGATTCGTTCTTTTTGCGAGTCCTCCGGGTCCTTTCGGTCTTTTCTCTTTCCGGCTCATGCTGCATTGGTTAACATTACGGAGTGGCCATGAGCCGGAACCCGAAAAGATTCGTTCTTTTTGCGAGTCCTCCGGGTCCTTTCGGTCTTTTCTCTTTCCGGCTCATGCTGCATTGGTTAACATTACGGAGCGGCCATGAGCCGGAAACAGAAAAGATTAGTTCATCTTTCGAGTCATTCGGGTCTTTTCGGTCTTCTGTCATTGATGATGAACGGGTTACGCTCGGAAAACTACAAGAATGATGCGCATGCGCCAATGAACGAATCCCTCTCCAACACGACTCGTTCATACGGAGTCACATTAAAGATTTGTTCAAAAAGAACGAATCGTTCTTGAACGACACATCACTACTGCTGAGCCAAAAGTGCCACATGCAGGGCAGCGGCATAGCTCGTCCGTGCCTCTTGATTTCAGTTTAGCGCTGTGATGGGTCCCTCAAGTGTTTAAGGACTTGCTCTCAAAACAAACCCAAGACTGGCAGCAGCATGGGCAGAGTGGTGCGGTGTGGCTTGAGGTCCGGCTCAAAACATCTGCTTGTTGTCCTTTTGACGGGGGGCACGGCACCCTCGAGAGTTTGTACTGGGCCGCATCTGAAAGTATTGTGCTTTCCAATAATTTTTGAATCTTTTCAAAAAATATTTTTGTCATAAAGTTATTTTCTGCATATATTTCTGCACTGGGAAATTACAAATAAAGCTAGAGAATCAACCCAGTAAGAAAGAGAGTGGACATAACTGTCAGAATATGACACAAATTAACATCAGATTTATTTTTGCAGGTACTCATTCACACATATAATGTTTTGTTTATTATTTTATCCCGAGACAAATTGCAGTTCTGTGATAATTAAAAGATTATTATCGTGTTATTTGTATGAATTCACAAATATTCATGTTCCCAAAGGAAGTGATGAAAGCGCGTGCAATGTCTCGTGCAATGTGCAATGTCTCGAAGTGATGAAAGCGCGTGCAACGCGTCGAATGCGCGTGCAATGTCTCAACCTTTTGAAGGTTGAACATTTGCCCTGGGTTTATGAGCGAAGTGAGTGTGTCTGTGTTATATCTGGCTTCACATCCCTTCAGCGTCTCATAGAGGAAGATGGCAGACGGCGCAGTAGTGGACGGAGACAAACTCAGCAAAAAGTGTGTACTTTTACGTTTTTTTACATTCGAATTCCTATTCCAATCTGTTGTATTATAAATATAATGTAGGTTGTGTGATTTATGTGACCTAACGTGTTCGACGTACTACTGTGAGTGGCACGGACACAAACGTAAACCAGAAAACGTGGTGGAAATGCATTGAATAGCACGTTTGGCCGACGTTCTTGTGGGTTTATCACAGTTTACCTTTTGTTGATGATTTTTTTTCAGACACATCTTTTAAAATCATATACCTTCTTTTCTACTGGTGTTAAAAGCGTAATTTGCAAAATACGGGTTTGAAAGCTGCTAAAGCTGGAACTTCATTTCCCACAATTCATTTTTTGCAACACAAAGCTAATGGCGTTGCTGCTAACTTGATTCGTTTCCCTCAACTTTCAAGCAGAAACGTGTGGGTTTATAGTGATGTATTTGTTCACTGTTTTGAGTCATCTTCTCTAAACGCTTTTACTTTCACTTGTGGGGGTCATTAGCAGTCGTTGCTGACGTTAGATTAGGATGTACCTAATGTTAATGGTGAAGCCGAAAACATCAATGAAATCCCTACGAGGCTTTGGTGGAAAAGGCTAAACAAAAATAGTTTCCAGTATTCTGTTCTTTTGTACATGCATAGCTTTTTAGCACCTGTATATTATTTACTACAGGATAGTAGTTTCTGTTGGACAACATGCCAACTGTACATGATTTTAGCCATATTTTATATTTGTGTTTTGTATGTTATTCATGACTCTGTGCCTTTAAGAGATTTGACTCATTGACATTAGACCTCTTTGAGAAGGTGAGCAGGTTTATATCAACTATATACGCGAGCGCTCTGGTCTGTGATTTAATTTTATTTATTTAGTTTTTAAGTAGCACCCATTTGTTCAAACAAGTATGTTCTGAGGGATTTGTGGCTGTTGGCTGCTCTCACTTCAAAATAGCCATATTAACTGAAACACCACTATCAATCATAGTGATGTTCCAGGCCATCTATTCGATAATGAGATTTGTTGTCATTGTTTTTTGTCGATTATTATTGATAATGTTGATTTGTTTTACTTCTGATTGTGTCTTTTTTTATTTACTACTTTATTTACTTATTTTAGTTTGAATTGAATACTTGTTGCGCAACACAAGTCAAACAAAAGTAAAAAAAAAATCGTTTTTTTGTTATGCATTATAGTATACATTGTACCATATGTAAAGGCCTCTACACATCGGTCTGAATTGAGAGGGCTTCTCAGCAGGGTGCTCTTTTTTTCTTGGTCAGGGATATATTGATGCATTTACGCTCCTTGCCTGAATATGGCATTTGCGGAGTAATAGCCACACAGAGAAACATAGAAAAAATAGAAACGTTGAAAAAGTCATGTATGTCAAGCGATATATACTATTAGTGACTGATCGCAGGGAGCTGTTTAATAAAAAATGGTAGAGAAAAGTGGATTTGTGGAGCTCTATTTGTTTCCTGTGTGAAGTCACACTGAAAATGTGGAATGAGGGCCACCGATCGGCTCTTTTACATCCTACTCACGTCAGCTAAAGAGCAAAGAATTGTCATTCTTGTGGAAAAACCAATCAGATATGGCAGAGCAAAACCCTTTTTTGTTGCCCGTTTGTGCCTATGGTTTTCGAACAAGCTGGGTTTTTGCAAGAAAATTTCAGATCGTTGTGTAGAAGGCTTAATTCATTTGCAAAAATAAACACTCAAGTCAAAGTGGAAGTGTGCAACATCATTGTAGCATACCTGTACCCTTTTGAGATTGTAAGGGGAGAAATCTTATCCTAGTTTTTCTTGGTTCGTTGAATAGGACGCTTGCATCATGTTGACTCTGGTCAGAATATGCAGGCTGAACGCGTTCAGGTCCCAGACGTTTGCTCTTCCCGGCTCGCAAAACCTGCCTTTGCTTTGTCAAGGAATTCGCTGGAAAAGCGACAAACGGTTGGTGGTGTTTCCGTTTAATGTGAAAAGCAACCAACCTTTTGTGCTTGCTAAATGCTCATGTCTTCAAGGTGTGTGCCTGCAACATTTTGTAATCTTGCTTGATGAGTATTATTGTTTTATATCCATAGTGAGCTGAAAAGGCGCATAAAAGCTGAGAAGAAGGCAGCGGAAAAAGAAGCCAAGGTCAAAGAGCAAGAGACCAATGAAAAGCCACAGCAAAATGAGTTTGAGGCTGATGAGGAAACCTTAGACCCAAATGTATGTGGATGACTGAATACCTTTAACATTAGTCTTAATTCATCTATATCTTCCTCGTAAATGTTTAATTCCTTAAGTTACAACTTTACTGCTGCCCCCTAGAGGCTGGTGGATTTCACACATTCCACACTAATGGTATTGAATCAGTTTCAAGTTAAGGGGTTTGTTAAAGATATGTTTTCATTTCAGTTTTTTGAGTATTTGATAGATAACGTGATGGAAATTGTATCAGGGACATATTGTGATTTGTATTGTTAGTTCTGGTTTTATTGCTTTCTTTAATTAAAATCAAGCTTGTATCCGATAAAATCACCTTGATCTATTTGCAGATGATCCAGAATTGTGTGTATTGATCTATACATTTTATTTTTTTGCTGCATTTTGCATAGTGTTTGTCATTGGCTCTCAGCACTGTTCTCTCTCATTATTTTAGTAACACAACCATCTTTCTTCTGTTTTAATACAGCAATACTTTAAGATACGTTCACAAGCCATTCAAGCCTTGAAGGGAACCCATGAAGACCCCTACCCACACAAATTCAATGTGGACTTGTCACTTACTGAGTTCATTGAGCGATATAACCACCTTCAGGCTGGAGACCACTTGGAAGATGTTGTCCTTAATTTATCTGGTAAAGTTTCAAACATACTTTTCTAGTATTTTGTCTATTATTAACATATAAGACAGTATGTCAGACAAGAAGGAAATTTCAAGAGGGAGTGAGAAAATTTGGGTCAGGAATTGAACCCAGAACACCTATCTATCGTGCTCCCTGTCCTCTACACCAAAGGAGCAATTCAAATGGTCTCAAAACAGGATTAATTAAAATCACTTATCCCGAATATTTGAGGACAATTAATAACACAGAAAGTCACTAAAGGCGTCTCTTTTACGACTACACTGTAAAAAGTCTTTCTGTGAACAATTTATCTTTTACATATACAAATATACCTTGTGTCAGACATTTCAAATGCATTCATTTTAGCCAGAGATCATCATCATTTTCTTCTTATAGTGACGTTTTCTGATCATTTTTACAAGGTTATGTGGTTCAATAGCTTATTGTACATCATCAAATAAAACCCCTTTGTTTTGAAAGTATGACCTCTAGATGTGAAAACTGGCATGTTGTGCTTTTGAGATGCATTAAACGAGATCATTCTATCCATTCTTTTGATTGAAAGGTCGTGTCCATGCCAAGCGGGCTTCAGGTGCAAAGCTGATCTTCTATGACCTTCGAGGAGAAGGAGTCAAGCTGCAGGTCATGGCCAACTCCAGGTGCGATTACAGCTCTTTAGGAACACCTTTCACATCTTCATATAATCAGCAGTGAAATACTCGATTTCCTCGCAGACTCTACAAATCCGAAGACGACTTTGTCCACATTAACAATAAACTGAGGCGAGGGGACATCATTGGGGTCCGGGGGAAACCTGGCAAGACAAAGAAGGGCGAGTTAAGCATCATCCCGATCGAGATGACTCTGCTCTCTCCGTGTCTTCATATGCTTCCCCATCTTCACTTTGGCTTGAAAGACAAGGTAAAAGAAAAGGCAGCATTTATTGTCTCTGATGAGGCTATCATTTCTCATTTTCCAAACTGCTTAATTTGATTTAATGAAAGTGGTGGTGAATGTCATTGATATTGGTTCAAATTTGGCTAACACACCCAGTCAATCTACTCTATACATGAGAGGTTTCTTCCTCTTTCATAGTCTAGGCTACATGTATTCATTTATGTAAATACCCAGGAACAGATCAAGAATGACTGGCTCTAATATATAAATCTCAAGGTTACTTTATAAATCTGCTTTTCCTCTGCAACAATAGTTTTGGCTTTCATTGATTGTGGGGGAAGTTTGTAATCACTAGATTTCTTTCTGGGAATATAAAAACGCATACTTTTGCTGAACTGCTCTATTGCCTTTTTGTAGGAAACAAGGTTCCGACAACGATATCTGGACCTGATTCTCAATGACTATGTGAGACAAAAGTTTGTAACTCGTTCCAAGATCATCACGTACATGCGTAGCTTTCTAGATCAGCTTGGCTTTCTTGAGGTGAGAATGCCATTCAAACAATCAAATTTAGTCAAGTGTTCTTTGTGGATATTTACCTCACATTTTACTGGAAACATCCTTCATTTATTGTTTATTTTAAACAGATTGAAACCCCAATGATGAATCTGATTCCTGGTGGTGCTGTAGCGAAACCATTCGTCACCCACCACAATGAGCTCAATATGAACCTCTACATGAGAATTGCTCCTGAGCTTTACCACAAGGCAAGTCTATTACTGCTGATGGTGACCTCCTCTGGTTATTCTGCAGGCTTTACGGATACAATTAATGATTGTCCTCAAAATGGATTCTTATTTGAGAATTAATCTTATTTTTTTATTTACCACTGATTAATCAGACATGAACATACTTTTATATTGTATTTTCAGTAAAGTAACAGTTTTATATGTTCTTGTATTTAAAAAAAAAATCTTGTTCTTGTTTTTGAAAAGTTACAAACAGAACTTCTATAAGCTACACAAACATACACATATTGAACCAAAGACTCCTAGAAGGAAGTATATCCTTTCTCTAAGAGAAGAGCTTGTTCATAAATCTTCACAAAACAGCAGCCAGAAAACATATCCTTTTTTTAAAGTTCTAATTAAATTGCATCCATTTGTTCCAATATTTCTACTTTTAAGCTTTTCTTTCCATCACTGGGGCTTTTTTTTATTATTTGAATTCTTCTGAAATACTCCAAGCTGCCAAGTCAGTCCAGACTTAACTGAGCGGAGTCTGCAACCTTGCACTTTATGGGAGTTATAGACAGTAGCTCTCTTTCTGGGAAGATAGAATAGCAATTTAGTTGTTAAAGACAAATATGAATTTACTGATCATCCAAATCTGGAATGAGTTCAATTCATGGAAAATATTCTTTCTTGCACAATTCCAAACATTTCCTCTCATTGTATGTCTGATGCCATCAGCAGCTAAAACAGCACATTTTTAAACCTAGGAGCTAGCTAACTGTATGATATTGATTCGGACCAGTTTGCATCCCACTCCACAGATACAGAATGGCAAACCTTGAGAATGTTTCTGTTGTGGATGATGAAAACAGAGGTTTTAAAGATCCAGCCTCACATTTCAGTTTTGCTTCAGAGTCTGTGGCATTTCCTGAAGAGGAGAAAAACCAAAAGGCACTTTAATAGAAAAACCAGAAAAAGTTTTTGAGCAGCAAAAATTCATTGTTGTCTACTTAAAGGTTCTCTATACCTTGTAGGCAGCGTTTTGACTGTAGGTGGTATGTAAGTGATGGTCAAACATTTTTTGACCTAGAATTTAGAATTTGACCTTAGAATTTTTTTCTCTTCTAACCCAGTGACAACATTTCCAATGTTGGCTGTTATTGTTTATTATTAATGTTGGTTTTTGTTTTTTTTTAGCCCTACTAATAGGCCTCCTTTAATGTTCTAGATGTTGGTAGTTGGAGGAATCGACCGTGTTTATGAGATTGGCCGTCAGTTTCGTAATGAAGGCATTGATCTGACTCACAACCCAGAGTTTACCACATGTGAATTCTACATGGCTTATGCTGACTACCACGACCTGATGGAAATCACAGAGAAGCTGCTCTCAGGTGGTTTTGAAATCTTCCATAGCTTCTGTTATGACAGATCAACACCCCAGAGACTCAGCACAGTGCTTTTGCTTTTTCCACAAATATTTGCAATATTCAAACTTGTGTTTACTGTAGTAAAAAGATCAAGATCAGGGTTTACATGTTGTTTATGTCTTGACAATATATCGAATGTGTTTTGTTAGGGTGTGTTTATTCCTTAAGTTATGGATTATACCTGTTAGACTAGTTTTTCATCTATTTTTTTTTTATACACTTGCCTGCATTTCGTATCAAATAGTATTTAAGCAGCTTGTCTAAATAAATCTTGCTAACTAATAAGGATTTTTGATTACCGCTTGTAGCAGTAATATAAATATATAATCATTATATTCTCTTCTATTAAAGATTGAAATAGAACTAAATTATACAGTTTTTTATGCAAATCCCTTTTTGAAAAAAAAACAAAAAAAGTACACGGGCCACAAGGAGTTTTCAAAGCGAAGCACCTTGGCCATCATTTTAAAAAATGCATGCTTACGTGAAGACGGTGTTGTGTTTTTGTGTGGTCTAAGATCATAACTGCAAAAAATCCCTGTTTTTAAAATGCTTGTTTCCAATTCGCTTAAAATATAGTGTTTGTCCAATTTTTAAAGTTATTTTAGTATAGCAGTAATTAATTTTTTTTCACTTTGTTGAGTTTAAACTTGTTGGTTTATTGTAAAGCTGCTTTGAGACAATGTCTGTTGTGAAAAGCGCTATATAAATTAAACGAACTTGAACTTGTCTGATGTTATTGATGATGCTTTGTCAGGGATGGTGAAGCACATTACCGGAGGCTACAAGGTAACATATCATCCTGATGGACCAGAAGGACAAGCCTATGAAATAGACTTCACTCCACCCTTCAGAAGGATCAGCATGACCAAAGACCTGGAGAAGGAAATGGGAGTCAAGTTTCCTCCTCCTGACACCTATGATAGTGATGGTAAATCAAATGTTTTTAAGCACATCTTGTTTTTAAAAAGTACAGACTTTTCAACAATTTTTTTTTCAATCATACAGAAACACGCAAGTTCTTGGATGACCTGTGTGTTAAAAAAGAAGTTGAATGCCCTCCTCCAAGAACAACTGCTCGCCTGCTTGATAAGGTTAGAACTACTGGCAACTCATTGCTTCAAACATTCTGAGACTTCCTCAGGAACAAATTCCATCTGAAAGAGTGGTTAACAGAGGAAGAGTTCTACAGTGATGCTCAATATTCATGTTTATTTTATTTACCAAAATAACATTTCAGATAAGAACTATTCTTTGAAACTCAGCAGCTTTCATTCATTTTCTTTACGTATTTAATTTCATTGGTTATTTTCTATTTAAAAAGGAAAAAGGAATAAAAGAATTTCTAGGTTCTACTCAAAAACAAGTCTGGTTCCCTAAAATTCTTTTGGTCTGAGATTTGGAGAGTTTTCGGGGCTGGTTTTTATACATTTTTGGTTGATGTCGTTTGTCCAGCTGGGGAGTCTTTGTGAACTCTGTAACCGTTCATTTATGAGCAACACAGGAATCATGGCCACTGGTTAACATACTGTAATCTCTTGATTTATTGTAGTTATGGATATCAAATGTCCAAGTTCTTCCTCCTTCCCTCATGGGTTTTCCCAATAGACATGTGACTAACCTCCTCTACATCTATTACTGCAACTTAAGCTATTGCTATGTAACATATTTAAGTTACATTAAGTTATGCATTGTTACAATCACCAGATAGCTGAATTTCAAATCCTTGAGATTTTAGAACATTGTGATATAATAGTTTTTTTCAACAGGAGTTAAGGACTTTCCTGAACTTTAGCTCTGAATAATTAAAAAGCCCTTTTAGAAATGTATTCAATGGCATGATGTCATGCAACTTCATTTTGGTTTGTTCCAATACTTGGAAACCGTTTGTGCCAACAAGATGTTGCTCTTGCTAAGAATCAAAACTGAAACGCGGATGTGAAGGTGTGTCATGTTTTGTGTGCTGAGCTGCAGGATTATTAGTTCACCTTTGCTTTGTCATAAACAAGGCTAAATGCTTGAAGGGTCTACAGCAAGCATCAAATAAATACAAACGCCATGATTGACCATAATGTGCTAATACAAATGTAATACAAGTTTTGTTAATTTTAATTTATGCATGCGACCAATGCAAATGTAATTTTAATGGGTGTAGCCCTTCAGCCCATTTTTATTTCCTCTATTACCATATTCATAGCTTTACGTCTGATATTGGGTATATGAACGAATGGCTATTTGTTGTGTTTAAATTATGCTATGGTTTAAATATAACTGGATGCCAACTGGCTAAGTCTTAAATGTCTTGAATCAAATTTACTTAAAAAAAAAATCAGATATGAACAGTAACTGAGTGGTAGATTGTTGAAACAAATCTGCTGTTGTTTACAGTTAGTAGGAGATTTCCTTGAGGTGAAGTGCATCAACCCAACATTCATCTGTGATCATCCCCAGATCATGAGCCCTCTGGCTAAATGGTATCCCCCTCACACTGACTTTTTGCTTTGATCACCTGTGACCTAAAACGCTGCTCTGATGTGCTGTTTCTGATTCATTCACAGGCACAGGTCCGAGAAAGGACTGACTGAGCGTTTCGAGCTCTTTGTGATGAAGAAGGAGATCTGTAACGCCTACACTGAGTTGAATGATCCCATCAGACAACGGGAACTCTTTGAGCAGCAAGCTATGGTCAGACTTAGAGATGTCATTTTTTGTTTCGTATGTTATGATTTTGTAGAAATGGGCACTATATGTTTAATGTATTAATCTCAATTTTAATTGTACAGCACTTTATGCATTACCTGCCAGTTAGCTCAATATGCTTTCCATAAATACAGACCATCAATGCCCTTAGAATTAAAAACATTCAAATTAACGGTATATTGACAGAAAATATGAACAAAGTAGTGTGACTTTGTTTGGTCGTTTGCTTTCTTAGATGAACTGCAAAACATTTAAAGTAGACGGCTGCACTATAGTCCAGCCAAGACCTAATGGAAAGCATGCATTGCATATATCTATGAAAGATAGATGAATATCTGTTCTCCATATTTAAGCATGATCTAGTTTTACTGCCTGATATGTTATCGCTGACTTAAGACTGTTATTGAGAAAAAAATGTCCCAAACACAGGGATATGTGCAGGATGCAATATGTTTATTTTTTTTTGAGTTAGACAAACCAGCTCAGATCCGTCAAAACATACGAAAGGCACAATACAAAGATCAAACTTTGAGCTAGCGTAGCCTGTCCATAGATGATCCGTACAACCCACACGGTCTGCGTGGACATGTACATAGTCAAAATAGTCAAAGTTTCCTTGCCCCTTGTGATATCACGTCTGTGCATGGTAGGTCAGGATCCATACATTCCTTACAAACCATGCACAAACTGTGATTTTTTTTTTTTTTACTTTGTAGATGTCCACAGACGGCATGGGATGTACAGGTTGTGTAGTGACAGAACCCTCATTGAAAATGGGATGTCTTACAGAAACCATATTGTCTATAGAAGTGGTGTTACTTGACATCACAGGCAGCTGAAGTGCTGAATTAATCACTGCATTACTGGTCTGAAATAATATGGAACCAAATCTGTGTCTAACTAAGGCTTTGTATAAAACCGGTTGAAATTAACAACTAGAAATGGATGTTGAATAAACGAGTTTCTTATAAAAATTAATCTGTGTCTGTAGGCTAAGGCTGAAGGTGATGATGAGGCCATGTTTATCGACGAGACCTTCTGCACTGCTTTAGAGTATGGCCTTCCTCCCACAGCAGGATGGGGCATGGGCATTGACCGACTCACCATGTTCCTCACTGACTCCAACAACATCAAGGTATGATCAAGAGAATATATATATAAGCTGTTAGTTACTATGGTTACCAATAATGATCTTAGATGGGTTAAATGCAGAGCACAAATTCCTTGTATTGATCACTCAATACCTGGTAATAATGTCACTTTCACTTCACTTTCAAACCTGGAAAGTTTCAGATTTCAAACTGTTTCTGAAAACATTAAAGGGATTTCTTTCTTTTCTTTATGACTTTTGTTGTTACTAATACAACCTGTTTTTCAAGACTTCTTTGTTTTACTGGAGCTTTATTTGTTAATGGGTGTTCTCTTTCTTCTTGGAGGAATATATTCTAATGAAAGTTTGTCACTGCTAAAATTCACAGAAATAACTGTTGGTCCATTAGAGTGCTCGATAAACATGTTGCTTTTTTGACAAAATTTATAATTATTAAATGGAATTTTCATGAGATACTGTATTCAAGAATGTATATTATTACAGTTTTGATTCTGTGGAGGGTTTGACTGTAAAGTTCCTGTTCTCTGCTGTAGGAGGTGCTGCTTTTTCCTGCCATGAAACCAGAAGACAATAAACCAGCTCCACCTGTTGAGGGAACCTCAGTCTAAAGCTTGGACCCACTTCCACTTGAGAATGTTTTCCATCGCAGGGTGTCGTCCATCTCCAGAGATCCAGATGCAATCCTATATTACATAATGTTATTATCACTGTTGAGGGTTCAATTATGTCTTGTACACTGTTAAGACCGAAGGAGTTCTTTTAATGTCTGGCTCTGTTTTATTGGTATTTGCAAACCTGTTCTATCTTTGTCAGTTCTCTGTGGTTTGAGGGTCTGGGAAGAATAAACTCATGAAATGTGGCTGTTTTATGATTTTATGTCCAGCTATATTTTAACATGCTTTTGGGTTTCAGGTGAACCATATGAAATAAAGACAAGGACAAACCGAAGATGTGTTTTTTTTTTCTCCTGGGTCACAAAGATGTCAAGTCATACTTCTCTCAAGAAGTTCAATAACAAGAAATAATTCAATTATTATATCACTTTCAAACGCCATCAGTCTTATCTTAATGTATGTTTGAGGTTAAATCTCAAAAGATTTTTCGCTGTTAAGCTGTGCACATGGCAGTCAATGAAAGTCAAAATACCATAAACGGGAAACTTGTCCGATCATTATCGACCTTGTCTGAACACATCTTTATAGTAAACTACAGTATGTTATAGTGCACCAGGTGGCCACAGCAAATACATCATTTTACAAGTTATTTTGTCAGTTTTGATATCTACGACTTGTGCCCAAAACATGAACATAATAGTATTGATTCTTATTAATAGCTTCTCAATGGTGTTGAGACTTTATGCTGTTATTGTTTAATTTCTTTTTTTTTCCCCCACTCTGAACATTTCTCACTTGGAAACATCACCTGAAAAGACTGATCATGGTGGAACATATTGGCCACTGAGGTGTGAGAGCCCTTTGACCGCTGCTTGCAGCTTTTAAATTGCTCTTACAAAGCTAGAAATAGTTTCATCAAACAGTTGATTGGCTATTATCTGAAAATCACCCTGTGGAAGACTGTATTTGCAACATTTATTTGGCATTTTCAAAAAAAAATATTTTTGAAAGATAATGAAACTGAAAATAACTTTAAAGCTTAAGGTCCTCCAAAAAACAACACTTTGATTATAAGATTTATACCTATAACGAGTTTACTGTTCTGCAATGTGTCAACAAAATAGAGAAACCAGTTTTGTTCCACACTCATAAAGGTATTGTTTCTCATCACAACACAAATGTTGTCATTTTTAGCTCCAAAGACATAAAGAATTCGGATGGTCAAGCTCTTAATTCAAACACCACCTGCTAGGGGTTTTATAAGAATTGTATTAGTTTTAATTCGTAAAAGAATTGCTTGTTTTGCCTCAGCTACAAACAGGAAGTGCGTTCGTGATTTCTCAAATGCAGTTCGCTCTAGGTTTACAGTCTATATAACAACTCTTCTACATGAAGGCTACAAAGAGCCGCAGACATGGCAAAAGGGACGTTTGAATGCGTTTTATTATCAACATTCGCTTGGTATGAGTGAGCTTAGCGGAATATTGAACTAAAAGTACACATTTTATAAATGAGATTCAGCAATTGCAAGTAGAAAGAACTATAAATGCTTACAAATGCAGAACACTTAATTTTGGAGGACTAAATATGAGAACGGTTGCCCCTCAGACACACGTTTAAATTCATCCATGGGCTTTCATCATGTTTGGACTTTGCCTAAGAGTTCATTCAGTCAGCGGCAATGTTCTTTGTGCTCGATATCTCTCTTTATCCTCAATCAATCTTATCAGCTGCACGGTTCTCTATCTAGCGAGAGCGCGCTGCTCGCCTCTCCCCCGGGCGGTCAAGGGCATCAACATCAGCCCGGAGTTATTACTTCATGCCTGAAGCCGGTGAAGATGGCGTTGTGTGCCGCTCTGCGATGTGTCTCAGCAAGCTTCCCCGC
>SRMA01025409.1:0-125390 GCA_007224835.1 Danionella cerebrum | reverse complement strand
ATATATATATGTATGTATGTCAACTTGTCTCTTGAGCACTTAAAAAAACATTTGCTGCACTTTTGAAATGTTGAAAGCTTTTTTTTTAAGTGTCAGGGGGGTTGTTCAGAAGCAGCATGTCATACACTAACTTGACACTTCATTAGGTATACCCTTTTTCTTAAAGTAAAACTATGGAGTTCGTTAAACCTTCAAACCCTACATGTGGACATCGAAAAATTGTCTTTCCTGAATTTTGGGGGT
Organism: Danionella cerebrum; assembly: GCA_007224835.1. NCBI lineage: Eukaryota > Metazoa > Chordata > Actinopteri > Cypriniformes > Danionidae > Danionella > Danionella cerebrum. Next base: position 125,147 of record SRMA01025409.1, on the reverse strand, counting down.
TGAGTCTGTGCTTGGCTTTACAGCATTTTTTACAAAAACCAAGTGTAATGTTGCATAAAACAAGGACTGTGTTTACTGTGTTAGCATTGCACAAGTGGTTTGGCAAACTCAGTGCTGAATACTCATTTAAAAAAATGGTACGATATGATGTCAGCCTGTTAGGTTGTTGTGTAGTCTTTACATCGTTTTTAAGGATGCAGTTAAAATGTCAACAAAGCATGTTCGTGTCAACAAAGAAAAATAAGCAGTCTATGTGGAGGTTATGGCACACTTCCTGTTTACTATCTGTATAATCACTTAAACGTTGATTATACAAGAGCTGAATCTTTCAAAATTTACAACCGACAATTTTGGAATAAGATCAATTGTTCTTTACTGGGATGTTACAGATACCTAGCCAGATACCTCTTTAAGTCACAGTGAGCTAGAAATCTTTGTAATCTTAAAGGTATTTGACCACTCTACCATTTTACGTGCACTTTACGGATTTCTCCTGTTGAACAGTTAAACATCTGTACTGATAATTCCTTCTTGTTCAAACACACAACATCAGCTATACATGGTTACCTGCAGAACCTCAACTCTGTGATATCTTGTAAGCCCTCCTGGTTTCCGTGTTCCTTTTGTTCTACTTGTTTTTCTTCTGTGATCAATCATGTTGATGGTCTTGTCTCAGATTATAGCTTTGTGTTGCTGATGATCTTATCTCTGACATCCTTAATAGATAAAATTAGCATTGTCACTTCCTTTTAGAGAACGCTTCCAATTTCAGTCGCTGGTATGTAGGGATTAAATCTTGAAACTTGTATAGTTTCTTCCCCACTCAACACATCACTGCTGCCTTCATGACAGCATTCCTTTATTTATAAAAAGTGATTCCATTTAAGTTTGCACCTTTATGTATTTTTTTTTTTTAGCAAAGTCAATGCCTTCATTGCTTTTCATGAAACCGTTCTGCCTTCCTGGAAATAATTAATGTAGTTATGCTGTCACTAGTTAATATTTATGGAGCAAGAAAATGTCCTTGAAAGGGTCGTCTGCAAAGTAAGAGTTTATCTGAAAAGTAAAAGCATTATATTTTTCAAGTAATACCAGTCTTGTTTGAATGCAGGTAGAGTAGAAAAGTTTACCTGTTTAGACTGTGGGAAAAAAGCTTTATTGTTCACTGAACACGTGACAAAAATGCCTAAGATCCAGTTCTTCATCGGACATAAATGAAACACATCGTATTTGAGGGGTAAATATTTGATTTCGCTAACTGTGTTTAGTAAATGAAGTCATCTATATATAACTGGGGTCAATTTTGCTTAAATAACTTTACATTGATCTGCCTAATATTGTTTTCAGTGATGATTATTGATGGCAAAACTACAGTGTTTTTGAAGTGCCATGTCCTAAAAGAATATGATGTAATCTTGGTAAAACAAGATTTTCAACCCTGTATGCATTCAAATATTCTTTAAATAATTTTTGTAAGTAATATTTACTGTTTGAATGTAAAATGTAAGATTATTTTACTGTAGCATTTTTGAGTTATTCCATCGGGCTTTAAAAGACAAACAAAACATATTTACTGACATTGTGTGCCTGGCACATTTTTATTTATCTTATGGATGTGTTCAAATACTCTTTACATAAATAAAATTAGTATTATTGACTGTCAGAATCCAAAAGTATTTTTGAGGTATTCCATCCAGAACTTGGCTATTTGGGGGGTAAAAACACATGTAATGTTGAGTGCATCAAAACTGTTTTGAGGTTCCATTTCTCCTTTTTCTCATAAGGATGCATTTAAAGACTCTCTATCATTTTAGTAAGTATCCAGGAAATAGGAATATTTTACTGTAGCATTTTTTAACTATCCTGAACTTGGCTTTTTTTGGGACTGTTCTCATTATGGTCTGTTCTGTTAATCAATGTTTCCCTAAAATCTTCTTGTTTTCACAGCTCTGAAGTTTACAGACAAACATGAGTGGGTCCGTGTGGAGGGCAGTGTGGGCACAGTTGGCATCAGCAACTTTGCACAGGTTTGCTTCTGTTTTAGTTTTGTTTTAAATGTTTTTTTTAAACATAGCTGAGATATAGTTTGTAATGTGTATTTGCAGCTGAGGTTTATTTACACAACACTTAGGACAAAAGATTGAATAATTTTAGCCAATTTTACTTAAAATGTTTTAAGTCACATGGGATTTTCAGTGGAACCAAATCAGTTTTACTTGGAGATATGTAGAGGTTCTTTTCAAAGTACCACCAACTACTGGCCTGGTGTGCATATTGCAGTTATTTAATCGAATACAAATGTTGCAGAAGTGCCAATACTATAAACACCCTCTTTTTCAAGCAGACTTTTCATATTAAAACATATCAGACATCAGGGAAAAGTGATGTATTGGGATATTTAAACATTATATACTTAAATAGCTAATTGTTTTTTTTTAAATATACGGTAATATGAAATATTTTCACTTGAAGTTTAAACTTTTTTAGTGGAAATGGTGTGTTGTATAGAATTTCTTTGCCACAATTAATTGATATGCCAAGTCTACATCAAATGTTCTCTTTTCATTTGTTTCTTTGTTTGTCCTCCACAGGAAGCTTTGGGAGATGTTGTGTACTGCGGACTTCCAGAAGTTGGAACAAAGCTTGAGCAGATGGGTGAGGGATCGCTCTTTGAAACCGAACGGTTTTCCTCTCCTGGTTCAGAAACAAGAGTTGTGCTTCTTTTTCAGAGGAGTTCGGGGCATTAGAAAGTGTGAAAGCTGCTAGCGAGTTGTATTCTCCTCTGACTGGGGAGGTGACTGATGTCAACTCGGGGCTGACTGAAAACCCAGGACTAGTGAATAAAGCCTGCTACGAAGATGGTGAGTGCTGGGTCTGGTTTGTCTAAATAACTGTCTTAATCAATTAAAATTGAGATTTCTCCGTTGCACCCATCGAACTTTGGAAATAATCCAACGAGTTTGGGTGTAGTGAAAGAACGTAATCTAGGAAGGCATACCTCTCAAGACTCTGAACATGAAACAAAGGTTTAGTGAAAAAGAAAACAATATTTTGTTAAATTAATGTACAGGACTTTGTGCTTGTTAAAAATGCTGACAGAACCATTAAAAAATATTGCTTCATTCATTTAATTCAAACAACTAGTAAAACAGCATCAAGACTGTAATCATGGTCAAAAGAGATTAGTTTTGGACCAACACAGAGGAGAACAACACAGACAAAGACATGAAGTGAATCATGAAACATGAAGTAGTTTGAGAGGTTTCTAAAGGTCCAAGAACAACTGCCAAGGCACTAGTGAATGACTTACCCTAAGAAATGCACTGCAAAGGACACCTCCAAGCCGGAATGAAGTTTGCTAAGTACAACCTGGGGATAGCGATGCAAACTAGAAATGTGTGCTTAGGTCAGAAAAAAATTCTCATGGCAGCTTGCGGTCAAATTTGGAGTAGTTTGCAATCTGAGCTTCATTTGCAACATTGAAAAGCACCATAAGGGCTCAGTAGGGCTAGTGGCCATTTTGTTTGCATTCTTAGTTTCCACCAGGAGTCGCGCTTGAATGGTTTTGGGGTTAAATATTTACAAAGTGCTATAAATACCCAACTATAAATAAACAACTATTACTAATAAAGTAAATTGGTTCGTTTTTATGGGTAGGAGTAGCTCTGTTTAACAAGTAACTATGGCAACAGTGGCTTCACGCTACAAATATGGCGGACGCAAAGATGTCACTTCTCCAGCTCCATAGAGCCTATAAAACAGCACACACTTAAAAATCCTATTTGTCAGCCATGGTTTTAATGGATCAGCAAATACTAAAATTTTAAACATATAAATTTATTCAAACTAAATATTGATGCGTCATACGGGAGTTTATTTTGTAACAGTAATGTTATTAGGATGATAATGGTGCATTAGTCTTATAAAACTAGAACATTGTTTGTGATTTTAAATCACCTTTTCTGACCAATATTTGGACATGGATCATGAAATCTAACAAAATTGTTGTAATTTGTTGAGAAAAAGTTATAATTTTTTTATGTTTAAAATGAATAAATGTATGTATTTGTGTGTATATATGTATATGTAAATAATTTTGTATTCAACTGTACGCACACACAGAATGATGAAGTGTATAAATGAGGAATACAATATATTCCTCAATACAAAAATATTTAATGAAAATATTAAACTCTGTATGCCTCTCTTGGTAATGTCATATATATTTGAAGTGCCTTTTTTGAAGTGTCAAATAACCTAAAAGATGTTTTGTGCGATCTATTCTTCAAACCATACAATGCTTTGATCTCTGTTTTACATTCTTACCAATGTTTTTTCTTTTCTCTTATTCCAGGCTGGTTGATCAAGATGACCATAGAGAAACCTGAAGAACTAGAGGAACTCATGGACGAAGCAGCTTATGAAAAATTTGTCAAATCCCTTGATTCATAATGCCCTCCAGATACTTTAGTGACTGATCAGACTCTTCCAAAGCTATTTATTGTTATGTAGAATAATGTTCCTTACCACAACACATTTTGTTTAAGGGATGTGTGGGTGAGAAATAGGATGTTTCTTTTATTCACACATTATTCCTAGGAATCTGGCTCTTCCACAAACAGAACTGAAGATATTTACAGTAATTTTGGCCCTTGCTTTAGTCGTTTCAGTCGTTTGTATTAAAAAAAAAATCTTCTCTGGACTCATATTCATCTCAAATAGTGAACAAAGGTAAAAACAGCCATTTGAAAGAGATTTTTGAAGTGTTTGTGGTGCTTCACATCCACACGAGCTGGATCTGCTGATTATCATAACGTGATAAAGACGTCAATAAACACATCAGGGTAACATCTGGATTCTTCTGTGTTCTGGTGCGTATTTCTTCTGTATTTAAAGTGATGTGTCAGCCTAAAAAGTAGATGTCTTTCACAAGATTCTCTTGTTTCAACTAGAACCACAAGAAATCTGTTAATGCTAAAAAAATGCTGAGATTATAATTAAAAAAATAATGATTTCCGCTTGGTTTTAGTTACTGATACTAACAATAGGGATATTTCTTTTTTGACCTGCACAGTTTGTTTCTCTCTTGATGCCGGAAGGTTGGACGCTAGCACACCATGATCTTTGCCTTCAGATTAAAGTGCTGATAGTTAAGTGATCAATGATTAATGAAGAGCTGATGCTCACGGTGCACTTTTCTACTCAAAGAAATCCTTACAGCACTGTCACTAATTCATTACCTGCTTTCAGCTTTTATTCCTTTAAAAAATCCTCAATTTAACCGATTCCTTGTAAATATCTATTATTTGATGTGTGAAAACATTAACGAAATGAAACTGATGTAGAGTGGTTAATGTGCAGCTTATGTAAGAGTGGTAATTTGTGGTTCAAAATTGCCCAAAATGTTTTTTTATGGCCACCATTTTTTTCAAGTATATTTATTTCACCCAGTCTTGGACTGGTTGGATCTGATCAAAGCTGGTTTAAACTTGTCGACCAGTGTAAACCAGCTACGATGTTCCAAAGGATGTTCATTCTGGATTTTCCACTTCGAAGACAGCAAAGGTTTGTTATAGCCAAATGTGAATCTGAAATTGAAGCTGTTAGCAGCAATCAAAGGTCATGAGCACCTCCGGAGTCATCATCACCTAGGGGCTAGGTTGTTGCAATATAGGCACTACAGCCAATCCTTATTTAGGAGATATAGTCAAAATGTGAAAATAACTGAACAATAAGTTATTTAATGAATGAAAATCAGGTGGCGCTGGGAATTAGCCAGAATTTTTTGTTTTGACCAATTGTCACATATGTTAAAAAATGTAAAAATAAAGCTTATTAATGTAAAATGTTGTATTTTCTGTGGCCACCTGGTGGCGCTATAATCAAGAGTGTATGTTGTATATCTGTTCAGACATGGATAGTTAGGTAAATTTGGTGTCGATCAGATGGTTGAGTTAGAAGAACTTCCTGTTTATGGTAAAATGTCTAAATTTGACGCCTCCCGTGCGCACAAAGTTTAACAAAGTCAAATTCGCTTCGCAATTTAACATCCTACATGCCTTAAGATAAGAGTGATGGAGTGTGGATGGGACAGATAAAATCTCTAGGTGGAGTTAAAGTTTAAAGCATGGAATTGTACAAGAAAATGAAAAATTGCTGACTCCAATCCACTTTCGTGTGCGTAAGTGCGAGTGCGAGTGCGCGCGTGCGCGTTATGCCAAGGCTAATGGGTCATAGACGGGCTGTTTTAAATCAAACTAAAGGCGCCTCAAAATATGGTGTTATATAATGCGAATGCTCCAAAAATTTCATTTTAATATGCTCCAAATGCTCCAAAAATGTCATCCGCATAATAAAAAATGGTAACATTTTTAAAAGTTAGGCATTCTATCAGGGATGGTGTGAGTAGAATCATTCATTCATTGTTTCAAATGGCCCAACGGTAAAGAGTGTGGTTTTAATGCTATGTACTTGGATTCAAGAATTTTTTAAAAATTTTTTAATACAAAATGTAAACTGGCTATATAAGCTTTGTGCTTGCAACTGATAAAAAAATTTGAAAATAAACAAGTAAATATTCTGAGCCAGATTATTGGAAGTCAGAACTGACTTTACTCAATTGAAATCTGTAAACAGAACTCGTCTGTTTAACATTTTGTATTGTTTTATTTTCACATACAATTATACAAAAAAACCCGAATCTGAGTAAACAAAGTATGTGCGTTTGGTCTTAAATCTTTAGCACAACTAAAATCTCACATTTCTGGATCTTTGTTTAGCCCTTGATTCCAGAGGGGGGCGCTATATGCTTGAGATTCTGTGGCTTGGCTTTGTAAACTGCTGTGTTGTATTCTTAAAGGAACTTTATACTGGTGCGTATGAACACTGATCTCAATTATTTTAGTACCCAGTGGTAGTATCAACAGTACACAGAGAAATGAAAAGTCTTCAATGTTCTAACAGCATTTTTTTCCCTGTGCTACCCTCAGCTCTCCTCAGGAGGTCAATAAACACCTCATTTGAGGTCTGTTCTCTTGTTAAGAAACAATAAATGTTTGTGACAGTGCTTCATTATTAACGTCCTGTTGAGAGAATTTAAAGAAAGCAAACAAAGGATAAACAACAAAAAGTTTATCGCTGAACCCTTGTAGATAATGCCACACTACACAAAAGCAGGGCAAGCCAATTGGCTCCAAATGTGTCGATTAACCAAATTATTTTTTGTTTCTTAAGGGAACAGTTCTATATTTTATATAAGAATACAGTAGAAATATGAAAATAAAATAGAATCAATAAATAAAATAGAATCATATTTATTTTTTGAATGTAAACATTTTTATTGTATATTAAATTGTCATAGTTCATGGTACAGTATTTAATATATTTTTAAATAAGATTTTCAATTGAATGTTGTAGAATACACCAAATATACAAAATGATTTGAAGCATACAACAGATATTTAATACCCAAACAAAGCTTGTTTTAATGAAAAAAAGATTAGATTCTTTGCATTAAACTGTAAACATTTTATTGTATGTTAATTTGTCATTGTGCAATGTATGGTACTGACCTGACTATAAGTTACTAATTACCACATATTCATTTGTAATTACCATACATAAAGAAAATCTATTACTTTACATTGAGTTTTGGTTCAGTGCTTGCTAAAAAGACGAGGGGGACGGTCTGATACGGTCCACACCTGAACTGTAAAATTGGGCCAGTAAGAGGTCAAATTAAATCTCCAAATAAAATGGCTATTTTGGGTTAATTGGCTAACCACCAATTAACCCATTTTGTTGACAAGTGAAATACTCTTTATTTGATTAAACCGTTGTTTTTACCAACCAATTCCTTGTCAGGGTCACATCAGGTACAGGTCTGGCAGGTCAAACCAAATCTTTTTATTGTCACATCACATGTGCCTAGGTGAGTGAAAATCTTTGGAACAACCTTGAGACAGTGTGGTAACATTTTACAGAGTTGCGTACAAATTTACAATAAAAAATAGAAACACAATATAAATGTGCGGGATAGATATTTATAGTAAAATATTAATGTTATTATTATACATATCTAAATATATATTTAATTTATACTCACATAGAGTAGTTTCCAGCAAAACCATTACAAGCACAGGAAGAACATGCAAGTCCACAGCTGAGCATCAGTCCAGTGACCTATTATATTTGTGCTCATAAGCAAATTTTCTATTGCCATTTTTCAGAAAATATTAATGATACACGGTCAACTCAAACGTGCAGCTCATGCAAGAAAGCCCAAGAATTTACAAGAGTAAGGAGCAATTTGCAAAGAGGAATGTTCTGCTTTACCAAGAGAGAAGATAAAGAACCTCATCAACAACTACCTCAAGAGACTTCAGGCTGTCATTGATGTTAAAAGGGGGGAATACAAAATATTAGAAGTTAAAACTTATGAGCACAATTCTATCTGCACCCTTCTGCACCACCATGCAGTCATTGAAAAGTGAATGATTAATAAAATTCTAAGTAGATAAAAGCTTTTCTCCAAAAAAAAAAACAAAAAAAAACCAAATGTGAATATATGAATGTCACCACAGCAAAGAACCTCTTTTGCCAGAGACAGAAGTTGTCACGAGTAAAATAATGTAAATTGTGTAGTCTGTATAGAGTGCCGTCAAACATTTTAAACAGAGGATACATTAATTACACGTTACACCCCCTGAAGTCACCCTTGGGCTCTGATAAAACCATGATTTCTCACATTATCTCGATATGTTGACACAGTCTTCATGACTCTGGAAGCTGGTCTTAATTGTTCCCTCGGATGAAAATTGCTTTTGCTTCTTCACTTTACACATGAGAGTCATAAACCAGAAGGAAATGAAGACGCCTGAGGAAGCAAAATAAATGTTAGTGATGTCAATACATTTTTTTTATTTTCGTTGCTCATATTTACATCTTCTTCCAGCATTTCTTTAGGCCATTTGCATACTGTAGCTAAAATGATGTGGGTTAAACATACGCAAAAACACGATGAAAAACCCTGATAAGGACTGTTGACATATCCAAAGTGCATCTATTCTTTCCATTAACTCGCAGTGAACATGCAGCTTCCGCAAACTCAAATGGTGGAATTTTTAACTCGCAATTAGGAAAAAATGTAGTTGTAGATAAAATACAGGATTTGGTGTCATGGAATATACTTTGCAGCCATTTGAAACTCAAATGCAATGTATACTAACAAAGTGGGCAGTAGTAGACTAGTGGTTTGATCCCCAGCTCCACTGGGAGTCGAAGGTGGGAAGAGTGTTGAAACTCTCTCTCTGTTTGTCCTTTTCAAAGGGCTCCTCAGCTGCATATGATTGAGCAAATGATCTTTCAAAATAATCTTCTTAAGCTTGGTAGATTTGCTGAGTGCAGGGGTGTATGTTTCCCCTAACAAGGATTAAGTGGGTACAGGGAACGTATGGGTAGGTTTTATTGGGTGGCACCCAAATCTCTTTGTTGGTTGGCATGGTGGCGCAGTGGATAGCACTGTGGCCTTCCTGTTAGAAGGTTGTCGGTTCAAGGCTCACCAATAACCTTTCTGGAAGAAGTTTGCATGTTCTCCCCATGCTTGCGTGGGTTTCCTCCAGGTTCTCTGGTTTCCCCCACAATCCCAAACACATGCGATTAGGTTAATTGAACAATCTAAATTCCCCTTAGGTGTGAGTGAATGTTGCGATGGACTGGTGACCTGTCCAGGGTTTTTTCCCGCTTCTCGCCCAGTGTACGCTGGAGATAGGCACTGGTTGACTCCAAAAGGGAATTAGTGGGTTGGAAAATGAAAGAATGAAATCTCTTTACTCATAAGTTTGTGCTCCAATAAATTAAAGTTTTTTGTTTTAGTTAACTAGGTTCTTACCTTGAAGACTGTTGAGAATGTTGAATATATAGAGTGCAGGGAGACTAAGTGGACCGTGTGTAAAGAAAGCAAGTCCCCAGGGCACCCCCAGAATGCAGCAGAACCCCAAAAGTGTTACCCAGTCCTGCCATGCCTTCTTCTGCTGGTCCTTTACTTGCAATCTCAACTTGCGCATTTTAACCACCATCACCACCAGCATGACTGTGTTGAAGAGCAAAACCAGCCCCAGATAAGCATTTATTGTAGTAAACCTCAGAGTCTGTGAGGTCATCCAGCATCTAGTTAAAAGATAAAAAGGGGGAAATTATTACATCCCTGAGAGATAACATCAGAAGCCTCAAAATCCCGAAGAAGTGTGTCACATGACCCACTTTGCATGTTAGACAGTAAACAGACAGTCGTTTATCAGTTTGATTTATTCATTCGTTCATTTAAACTGTTCTTATATTTGAAATTATTTTAATTTTTTGAACTATTACTTTGAAACATGTATGCTGATAGCTGGCTTAGCTGTTTTGAACTGGTGGGCCATGACTGGGGGAGTTCCACAAAGGCACTGAATGACAAAGTGTCACAATGACAGAGATACACTAATTTTTAGCCAGATAAAGGATCAAGTGTAGACTCCAGGGTTTCAGAGGTAACAGTAGGACTGACTCAACTAACTTATACTGATATATTGATATGCTGGAGAAAGAAAGAGAGCTAATTAGTTTACTTCGTAAAATTGAAAGAGCACAAAACTCACAGGGGAAAGTAGAGTTAAGTAGTATTGAAAATTAGCAAAGCACCCTCCCTTCCGCTCAGAGCAACTAAGCTCAGCATTTTGTTAATTTTATCTTTCTTGCTTCTTTCTCAATATATACTTATACTGCTGTCAAAGAGAGATTGCATTCTCTGTAAACCTGAAAAGCTGATGCCCTTACCAAGTTAACAGTACTTACCAATAAACAGAACACAACAGTAGCTGAAAATGTATTTGTCAACCCAAATGTATGAGAGTATGCAGAAATACTTTTCCATAAAAAGTTAACAGTACTAAACATGTACAGTGAGACTTTTAAACAACTCATCCTTTTTACTAAAACTGCTCAGTTGAAAAATAATGTTCTGCAACTTTCAGGAAACTGGTTCTAATAAAGTTTAAAAGAACAAAGCTTTGATAGTGCTCAATATTCCTCCATTCATAAATCATAAATTCCTAATTTCAAATGAAGGCTAAAGTGGTCAGAAATCCTTCACATGTTATCAAAAAATCACATCGTTCTCTTTATTGAAGCTTTCTAATTCTTACAATGAAATTAGAATTATTTTATAAGTCTTATAGTTCTTCCGTAATCTTTTCTCTTTAAACAAAAAGTTTTTTTTTAAAACCTCAAACACAAACAAAGTGTACAAATTGCATCATTGCCTTCCTTTTGATTCTTATCGTGAAAGAATTGTTTTGACAGGCCATGCTTTTTCTGAGCTATATCCTTGTTTATGTGAGGTGTGGTTTTGCATATTCAGCTATCTCTCTGCATGTAACTGCCATTTTAAACTGTCACTTTTTGAGAGTTGGAAGCAGCTGTGTGTCATCTTGTAATCAAGTAAAGTCAAGCGTCTCCATGGAGACAGCGCTGCCCTTGGAAATCAATGAAATGTCAATGCAACTCGCTGTGAAATTGACAACATCTAAAAAATTGTTTTAAACAGCACTAGTACTAGCCAACACCAAACTTTAGCAATCTAGTTAAAAAATAATGTTCAAATGTTTTCAGGTGACTGGTTTCCACTGAAGTTTCGAGCACTTTATAGATTTACAGAAGTCAGGGAAATGCCTATAAGTTATGATCTCATGTGGGAACTATGTATCGTGTGCTTGAATTGGTTGTCCTTACAGAGATGTAGCCTTGGAGTTGTCTTTATCCATGTAAAAGGAATATTTTCCATACCCTTTAGTCACAGCGCATACAATGACTGTTACAGTGGGTACACCTGTAAGAAAAGATTAAAAGACGTATTGATTTTATGTACATTTCAGGACTTTAAATAGTTTTGTCCCACAGACTTTAAACAATTACAAATGTAGTCTTTATTAAGTCATTTGAAAGTTTCTGAAAACTAAGCCAATGACAAATAAATTACCGTACTTTCAAGAGACCATGTCAATGGGGAATTTTGTTGGGGTGTTTAAAATGTATATGTTTTGGAAAGTTTCTGTTGATTTAAAACAGAGATAAAAAAAAACACTGTTGTTTGACAATAAATGGCTTTCTCAGTCTCCAGACGTCAATATAATCGAACCACTCTTTAGTGAACTCAAACGTGCAAGACAGTCCACAAATTAACAAAAGTTGAAGGCTTTTTGCCAAGAAGAATGGGCTGTTTTGTTAACAGGGAAGAAAAAACCTTCATTGACAATGACCTCAAGAGACTCATTGACATTAAAGGGAGTAATACATTTTTTTTCCAAACCACGATAAACGCCATTTGAGGTTTTTTTTTACAAAAAGCAATATGTCCATCGGCCCAAAGAAGATGACGTTTTGAAAAGGTGGAAAAATGGCAGCTGTCAAAAGTTTAGAATCATTTTATAATCATTTCGTTTTCCAGCTGATCACAGTAAATAAAGTGCAGCAGAGTTGACCCAAAGTCAAACAATAATGTGGGAACAATGGGAAAAATATGTAGTTTAAAATAAATAATTTAAATATGGTTTTGAAATTCTTATGTTTATATGACTTTGAGGTGCTTTATGAAAGTTTGGAACAGAAAATTTAGATTTTCCTCGAACCTCTTTTGTGCTACAGAAAACACACTTACGCAAATTGGAGTTATGGAGTTGGAAATGGAGTTATGGCATTTTGGATATAAAACTCTTAATTTGTATATAAACTGTTGCCAACACAAAGACTTTGTTACTAGATTAAGCAACTTTTCAGACCGCTTAGTAACATTAAAAAGTAAAAAAAATCTGTTCATTGATTGCCAATCAGTGATCTGCAGATTATATGTCACACTGTAATGGAAACACTGTTTTATGATGGCCAGCTTGAGAATTCTGGATTAAGTTGACTGGTGCCAAAAAGCACCAGTATTAAATACAGAACCCAATGGAAAAGCCCACACGAGAGCATCGTACCAGCATGCAGTGGAAAAGAGCCAAATAATTAGTTCTTGACATAGTTGGACATCTTATTTAAAAGTTCCCTCTATTTTTTTGACTCAAGGGTGTGTGAATTGACAGCAAATGTTATTTTTGTTGAGATTAGGCTCACCCCATCCCACGAGACTTAGTTTAAGCTGGTATTTCTTGATGTAGATGTTGAAGACCCGCACCAACAGCAGATACAAGTGGAAGCCCTCAATAGCAGTCCAAGTGAATGTGGCAAGAAGACTCCAGTGGAGGGTCAGTCCAAGGGCCTGGCACACCACATCTATATCTCTTTGAGGTGACAGCCACACACTGCACAGGAAGAAGATGTGCAGCAAGAGCAAACTGCCTGAGAGCTGCACATGAATGAAGACTGAGTGATCTCTTTGTTTCTTTCTGTGGGGAGGAAGGTAGTGTTGATGTTATTCTTGATCTAAGAACCAAAGAATCGTGACGAGAGAAGTGTGAACTTGCCTCGAACAAAGAAACAAGATAATCATGAAGCTGGTAAATGCTACTGAAAAGCCAGAGCCAATGTAAGAAATGTAGCTGAGGTGAAATATATGGGACTCTTCTGGAATTTGGGGGCTCTGGAAATATTAAGAGCATTTATATTAACACCCATTTCAATTCGAAACCGAACCAAAATGTGGCTTAAGGCATGACTTACAATGAGAACTGCAAAAAAACTCAGATGATTACAGCTGCACACAAAATCTGTGTTATCCATGCTAGTTTCACAGCCATCTGTACTCCAGTTACCTGATAACAAATGACGAGGAGCAAAAGGATAAACTAAGAAATAATTCAAATTTGAAACAGAGAGACTACGTTCAAGGCTGTTGACCTACATTAGTCAACAGGGATTTTAAGAGAAAGACAGTGGTGATTGATAAAACACCATCATATAGTGTGAGGTTATGGAAGAATGTGGAGTGAGGGGAAATGAGGTATTATGAACTAATTAAATTAAATAAAAAAAACAACAAGACGATGGTGGCTTCAGGTATAACATGCTATTAAATCGATACAATGATATAAATTGCAAGTGTACCAACACCTAGATGAAGTAGGTGGAAGTAGGAAATAGCCGGTGATATACTTACACTTCCTTTGTGACATAGTCATCATCTTCTACACTACTGTCATAACAACAGACTGTTTAATTTACAGACTCTGAACAATTTGAAATGTTTATTTCAATTTACTTAGAAAAATGTACCATAGACAGATTTTTTTATAGACGGATATTACATTTTTCATCATCTCTGTCAAAATAAATACAGAGAATCATTTAAATATTTCACTTAATGTGTACTAAATCTAATAATTCATTTAATTTAATAAATCTAAATATATAATTTTCTGAAAAAAGGGTGTATTAAATTGATTTTGACCAATATTGAGCAATGATTGAGTTTGTGTTTTAATCATTTAGATTCAGCTATGTAAATTTAAATGAATACATTCCCACAGACCTCTTCCATTTTCATCCATTTTCCAGAAGACACAGATTCCATTTCCACTCTGCCATCAGAAAACAGAAAAACTGGAATCTGATAGACATCTTCTTAGCATGTGTGTTCTTTTGTTTTTGCTTTTGCATCTGATACGATCTTACCTTATTCTCAGCGTTCTGAAATTTAAGCTGAATTGGTTGCGAAAGTTTGTGGATTTCTTTATTTCCGAGCCAAATGCCCAACGCGCTTTTCCCATGCAGCATTGTCTCTGACTCATTTGTTTCATTTCCCTTTTGTCCATACCACAATAATGAAGGATTTTACAGAGAAAAAAAAACAGGGTTAAAAATACACAAAAACAAAATGTTTAATTTAAAATCACAACCAAAAGGTTTTTAAGGGTAGGTACCTTGGTGTCTGCATTGGGGCTGACCCTGAACAGTGTCTCACTGAGAAGAAACGCCTTTAAATACACTTCTCCCGTCAGTACATCGACGCTCCTATTCAGTGCTTCATCTGAGATCTTGACTATATATCCCCTTTCTGTATCAAGTGTGTTCTGTATTGTGTTGTAAAATCCAAAATTGTGGTCAGTTTTTATACCATCATCACCATCATCATATGCACCGTGTATAAAGATCAACAAGGTTAACTCTTACCGCTGCAAGGCTTATATGTTGACCGAAATAGTTTTTTTCAAGAACTATACGAGGTGTGAAAGTGGTACAGTTTTTCATTTTCTGTTCCATACACCTGTTAAAAATAAACCAATGCATTTAACTTGATTAAAATCCCCATATTCACGGCTGCCACACGATCTGAAACAACATACCCTGGAACATCTGTAGATCCTACACAGTTAGCTAGAACCAAATAGCAAGGTTTGGCTGGAAATTGCAATAATATGATGGTTAAATACACTTCAGCACATACAATTTTTAAATGTATTCACAGATATTTGTACAATTTTTGGCGATAAATCCTGATAATGTGAATCCTCGTAAACAGGAACAAAATTCAAATGTAGAAGAAGATAATACTCACGATCGCTAGCACATACTGTGTTTAAAAGCATCCAAACAATGAAACAGTAGAGCTCTCTCTGTCTATCCATTTTCTGACAGCAGTTTTGAGAAATGACTAGCTTGTGAGATTTGTGGTTTCCTGTTTAACCAAGGCCTTTGCCTTCATTATTTATAAAGAACCATGATGCAAAACGGAACACAGAGGTGAAATAAACTCATCAAAATACGTCAATGTAATGCACCCAATAGGCTCAAGCAAGGCTTTTATTCTTGATTGAATCTGCATTTCAGTGCTAAATAAAAACATATATCTGCTCTTTTCATTGCTATTGTTAAAATGATGCAAAGATTTAACATGTAATAAAGTTACACAAAGAAAAATGCTTTTTATTTTACATTGACACACTGGTTTTTGTACATAGGAAGCACTCTTGTAAGAAATAGTGAAGGGAATCAAGTTCCAGAAGAAAACTGAATGAATGCGGTCCTTATCTGGAGGTTTCTTGAGTGGATTTGCTCAGGGACACCGATGTTTGTGCATTTGATTTTATCGTTGAACAGCACATCCATACAAAGATGTAAAATCCTGTCAACAGACAAACACCATTTTTAATCAACAACAGTTTCAATTCCCTTTTTCTCAAGCCTTAACCTTCTGGTTAAGCTTACACAGAAAATATTTTCTAATTCCCATCCCCCTATTGTTCTAACAGCATGCATGAGTCATCTTTGCAATTTATGATATGCATAACCAAACCACTTTAGGGCCAAGTGAAGAGGATATCTAATGATATATTCCAGAGAAGACAGGAGAGGGCTTTAAGTTTAAATACTTACTAAAAATTCATGAATAACACATTACAGATATATCTGGATATTCAGACTGCATTACACAACAGCAAAGCAACGTTAACCCCCGTCGTCATGCGTTAGCTCACATACTCTTCCTTGTGACATGGTCTTATATCTGTTTTTAAAATTGCCCTTGGTCTTTTGGCTGACCCACATGTCCGCCTTCTGTAGTGGTGGATTGTCTTTGATCCTCTGCACAGGGAAAAAGTCACTCGGGGTGATAACACATTTCTATAAAAGCATCCTATTGATTAATTTCATGTAACAAAAAATACACAACTATCACAGATTTATTCTCTCAGTTTAGTATTACACTTAATACTCAAATGATTATGACGTAATAGAGATTCTCAAGTAAGATATCCAAAACCATTTTGCCTCTTAATTGTCACTCTTCAACCCCACTTGAAATCTATTGGAAAAGTGAAACCTCAAAAGTCCATCACTGTCTGGTTTAGTTCAGACACACATCAGACATCCAGAGATATCAGGGTAGTCGGATCTTCTCAGAGAATCATTGAATGCCCCCTAGCCACCCTCTACCAACTGAAAAAGAACACTGGCAATCACTGAGAGTCAATCTCACCCATTCAAACTCTGCCTTCCCCCCTTTCCTTGTCCTTCATCAACCTTTTTTTGTTTTATTGTTTTTTTCTATTACCATTTCATGTTTATTTACAGTGATTCACATTCACCAATTCATTGTTACTGTAAACAGGATCATTCATGGGCTTGAGCCATTTCCAGGACCTTCAGCCAGGGGATGATCTTTTGTAAAAACATCAAGTTGAATTACCAAAGATGTTATATGAGAGAGTCACCGGGTGGTCATGGGAAATTTACCATGAAATTTGGGAATTTTCAAACTGTAAGTAATGTCTGTTATTATCCAATGAGTGCGCAGCATCCAGGACAATGATAAGTTGTGACGGAGTTAGAAAGACATAGACAGCTTTATCAACATCATCTTTGGTTCATGATGATATTCATTGTGACCTAAGCAGTGCTGGGCATAAAATAGCTATTTACTTAGAATGTTCATACTCGCCTTATTGTGTCTGAACAAAATCTCAAGATCCCCCCCCAAAAACTTGGGTTATTCTCATTCCAACAGAACCTACCTTGCATTGAGTTGAAGATGCAGAAGAGATAGAGTATAGGGTAGACGGTTTTTCCAGAGCTGAAGAAAGCCAATCCCCATGTAGTCCCCAGAATGCACATAAGACCTAACACAGTGACGGCATCCTTCCAAACTGGCAGCTTTCCATTTTTGCTTCTTGTTCGTTTTAGTTGAAAGATTTGCGTGGTAACTGTGATTAGGATTCCTAGATTTAGCAGGAATATGACTGTGAAGTACACAAGATTCACTCCATAGAAGACGATAGGCTCCTTGATCCAGCAGCTGCACAAAAAAAGGTTTTACAAGGTAAAGTACTGAGGCAGGATGAATCTCAGTCCATTACACCATGACAGACCTTTGGGATGCCAGCTAGGATTAACTGTGTGACACACGCATGGGTAGAAGATGAAACAATAAAAACAAAGTAACTGTTTGCTAACTACTTTAATGGACATTGTTTTAACTTCAATCACCACAATATGTACTTTTCACATTGCGGCACACTTTGGAGTGTATTTTTAATCTTCACTTCATTCCAGCATCTGACTCCTATTAATAGCAACAAATTTACATTTTTATGACATCACTGACAGCTCCCTAGCAACCAAACAAGTTACCCTTGCAATCAAATTTTTTGGACTCTTTGGAAAATGATAAAAGGGACATAGGGGTTGGTTTATATTACTTATAGTGACAATGAGAACCTTATATTGTGTTACTGACCCCTACATAGCAACATGACATTACCATAGCAACCATTTTGGCAAATCACAATCTCAGCTTAGGAACATCATAGTAATATGGTTTATATTACTCATATTAGCATAACGTCACTTTTACAAGTGCTTATAATAAACTTCAAGGTGCTGAATCGGTTTATAGATATAAAAATCACATTATGAAATGTTCTAATATCTGTATCGGCTAAAGAAAAGGAAGGTATAACACTAATGTGTTTTGTTTTTAAATCTCAGTTTATATGGTGTTCCAGTTCTAATATGAAGCTTTAGCAATATGAAGAAGTACATGATATAAACTCACACTGCATTGGTTGTATTCGTATCTGTCAGTGTCCACTCAGTAAATCCATAAAAAGGTTTGATTTTATAAACTGACAGCAAAGCTCCAATAACAACAGCAGGGATTCCTGTAAAGACAAACCATAGTTTATATAATTTATTATTTCTTTTTTATTACACTTTTACTATTCAGTCTTATCATCAAAAACAAATTAAACACCTGGAATTATGATAACAAATAGAGTTGTAAATTTGATCAGAATTAATGATGTTCTCAATGCAGATAGATACTTATCCATCAAGCATTACTACCAGGAAGGCCCCAAATAACTATCTGCAGTGAAAAGAAGAACTAAAAGTACTGGAAGTGATGGTATGGCTCTCGCAGAACACTGATCTCAACACCATCGATTGTGTCTCGGGTTACATGAAGAGACAGAAGGATGTGAGATCCACAGAAGATCTGTTGCTAGTTCTCCAGTATGTTTGGAACAACCTCCCGGCAGAGTTCCTTCAAAAACTGGGTGCAAGTATATCTAGAAGAATTGCTATGGTTTGAGGGCAAAGGTTTGTCGTACCAAATATTGATTTAATTTAATTTTCTCTATTGTCACTCCATTTTGTTCAATGGTTAAATAAACGATTAACACATCTACATCTAATAGCCTTTTTTGTTTACAGGATTTTGCTCTGATTGGTCGACAGATCTGAATATTCACTTGTGGTATAATAATTAATGGTGAAATCAACAGTGGTTAGTGTATAAGAATGAGTTATAATCTCATTACGAATCAGAAGAGTATTTGGTTACTTCTTTGATGCAAAGCATACAATAGCAGTCACAGAAGCACTTCAAGCTTTTCTTATCGGTCACAGTGTGTGAAAAGATTTGCTTCCCAAAAAGTTCTGAAAGTAGCTGCGTTTTCATTCACCCTTTATATGCACATTTTGGAATATCGCATAAAAAATTCAGGATAAGAAAAATGTCATAAATTCTGAAAATGCTCATAAAAAATATATAAAATAAATAAATTTAGAAAGAAAGGCATTTTTTTAAATAAATCTGAATGCAACGCATTGCAATGCTAATGTATTTTTCTGATGGAACTGGAGCGCGATGAAAATTATTATAATAAATAAGTTATTATATACAAAAAAGGCCTTCTCCTAATGCAGCTACTTTCTTTTTTTTATATTTGGAGCCAGTTCATCAGGAAGTGACGATCTTGTTGTGTTCCATTCGTTGGAAACCATTTCAATGAAAATTGTGCTTTATTGCAAATATTTTATGGGACATTCCGGTTTTGCGCATAAATTTAATTTGCACCTTTGAATGGAAACATGCAAGTTATTTTGACACTGGGGGAATGGTTTGCCTTGAGAATACAGAAAACAATGTAGGAGCTGAGTGTATGTATGGGGGATGTGTTAGAACTGTGGATAAGGATGGGATTGGAGTCAGTTGTGTTGAGAGGTGCAGGGAGATGAGTGGAGTGGTGCACTGGTGCTACCAGTTGATCCAAATGAATTCCTGAATTTCTGGGCTTCTATTCTTCTGTCAAATGGTCTAAAATACCCCTTTAAGATCTTCATATAATGAACATTTGTGACCAAATTCACAAATGGGCCATTTATATTGATTGAGTTAGAAATCAAACATTTAATCATTGTTGATTCCCCTTTCTGAAAATGGTAGTTAAAAGTTATCAATGTTTGTGTCCAATCTTGATACCCACCCCATCCAACTATGGACAGCTTGACTGTGTAGTGTTTGATGTAAATGTTGAAGACTCTGATGAGCAGCAGGTAAAGATGGAAGGCTTCAATAGCCATCCAGGTGAAAGAAGACAGCAGGCTGTAGTGTATAATCACAGCGACCAGGACGCAGACGTCTTTCATTGTCAGTGTCGCAGCCCATTCAGCAAACATGAAGCTCACGTTGAGGATAAACAGGGAGCCGCTCAGAGACACGTGGATGTAGTTGGATGCTTCCCGAGCAGTACTGCAAACACACATTCAATTGATGTTGAGTTTTTTTTGTTGATAATTTTGGTTAAGTGATTGATTAAAAATGTACATAATTGTACCATTCTACCCGGTCTCATTGTTCTTCCAGTGGAACAGGTAGAATGCACATAGAATCACCAATTTATCTTGTCAAGAGACAAGATTGATAATTACTTGTGGATAACGCATTAACAGCATTTATTCAGGCTGTAATTTCAGCCACTTTATATCTAAAGATAAAAAAACAAAGTGTACCGGTAAGTCTTTCTTTTAATGGAATATTTTGGTGTGCGTGATCATATACGGTAGACATGCTTCATTACCACATCCCAACTGGTTTTGGCAAATGGTTTCAACAGAGTTACACCTGGTTTTTGGGGGTATGTTGAGAAATTTTCCCTCTTTAATGGAACATTATAAAATTGCAACATATAAAAATATTGCCTGACCAGTAGAAAACCACGAGGAAACTATTTGCTAATGTTCTATTTTGCTATTTGTAATATTTGAAACTTTAAATACGCAACATCACACAAAGTCATACTACATTTTAGGAACTTCCTGAATGTTCTGTGAATGTTCTAGAAACCATTAGAAGAATAAATTAGGATACAATAAGTTACATCAAAGCGGCTTTATGTATCCTAATAAAAGATAGGAGACGTAAAAAGAGAGAAAAGGAAAGGGAAGATAGAAAGAGCAAGAGGGAGAGGGATGGAAAAGAGAGAGGGAGAAAAAAAGAGGAGGGAAAACTGAGAGCATGAAAGAAAAGAGACAGATCTGTCTTAAAGAGAGAGGGACAGCGAGCTAGAGGAAAAAGAGAAAGGAGAGCGAGAAAGAGAGAGTGAAATAGAAGAGAGAGGGATAGTGAAAGAGAAACAGGAAGAGTGAAAGAAAAAAGATAGAAATTCTGTAGAATGAGATACAGAGAGTGAAAGTAAAGAAAGACAGATATAGAGAGAAGAAAATAGAGAGCAGATATAAGGAACAGATATAGTGAAAGAGTTAGGGAGGGGGAAAAAGGAGCAAGAGTGAAATAGAGATTTTTAAAGTTCAAAAAAAAAAAAATGCAAGTGCTGCTCCCAAAACTTTGTTGATGACATCCCGTGATGACCTGAAGCTTGTCGAAGAGGGATAAAGAGCCAAAATAAAAACCTGCGCTATATTCATGAGAATAAGTTCTGGGTATGAACTTATTCTCAGATATTTTTAAGAAGCCCCCTCAAGAGTGTGGAGAAGAGGAGAAAGGAGCTGATTGGACTAGCTCAGTGAGAGATGGCATGTGGGTAAATAGAATAAGTGATGGGTGGACACGTCCTAATTGCACCTCCCGAAACATGTTAAACAATCTATAGATCGGCTCCGTTTCCCCCCACCTTTTTAGGACTAAACAATCATCTACATGCAAAAAAATTAAATTTAAATTAAGATAAAAAAAAAAGACAAAACACTCATGAACTTTAGAGAAATTTTTAGGAGTATTAAAATTCGAAGCATAAACATAACAATTACACCCAATTTATTCATCATTAGGATTCAAGAAAACTGCACCTGTTGAAGATGAACGCAAAGACCGTGACAGCAGAGAAGAATGCGGAAAGACTGCAGCCAACGTAGCTGATGTACGACAAGACTTCCCATTGAATTGGTGAAATATCTAACTGGATCTGTTTGAGAATAAAGAGGTGAGTGAGTCTTAATCGTAAAGATAAAAATTGCTTCATATACTGTGGGAAAATCTCTCCTCACCAGAAGCAGAGCAAAAGGAGTCATGTGGTCACAGTTGCATTCCACCAAGCTCTCATTTATCTTACGGGTGCTGCATCCATCATTTTTCCAGGTGTTGTCTCCTGTGTGTCAAAACATAGTAACATCAACAGAAGTAACACATTAACGTACGTGTAATATTATAGACAACCGAAAGCGGTACAATACCTTTTTCATCATAGAATTCACAAGAAAGAGTGTAGTTCTTCTAATTATCAACAGAAATGAGATCTTTAATGGAACTTCAGAAAAGTCAGAATGCAAATGAGAAAAATTGCTCAAACTTACAGATAAGTAGCTTGTGTTGTTGACACTAAATGCTATTTTTAGAAGATTGGACAATTTGTTAACCTCACGATCAGGGACTTCAATCCGAATAATTTTGGAGTAGACGGTTTTATCTTTCAATTTCACCTGTGAAAATCTTTGGTTGAATTTAAAGTACATTAACTTTTAAAACAAATGTAAATACTGTCATTTTTATAGTTTTCACCTTAAATTGCTGATCAGAATTGTAGGAAACTACACCAATTTTGCTATGGTTATCCTGGAATCGTTCCATTGGGATCCATGTTTCTGTAATCTCTTCAGGATTAACAACCTAAAGAAAAAAACAATTATTATCAAGCTTTAATGATGAAACTTTTCTAATTAACCCTTAGAGGTCCGGCACCTTTTTTTGCTATACAATTTGCTAGAATAAATTATCTTTAAAACTTTTTTGTGGCAATCCTTGATGTCATTTTATTAGTACAATCCCAGCTTCTTTTTAACAAAAGTTTTTTAATTAATGTAAAAAAAATGTTACTGCAAAAATTGACAATGAGCACTTTATACTTTTAAACAAAAGCAATCAAAATAATGTGAAACGTGTATAAAATAATAAAAATCAAACCTCTCCTAAATCTTATACACTGCTCCAAGTACTTTTTGAGCCAGAACTTTGAAAAAAAAAAAAAACACAAGCTATATCACAGGTCTTCCAAGGGTTATTCCCTTTTTTGATGACACCGATGAGTCCATAAAATGAAATTAAGTCATAACTCTTCTAATTTACGTTTGAAAAAAAAAAACTAATAAAAATGAAAAACCTTTTTGACACCTACACATATTTGAAATCACAATTAAACAATAGGGGGCTTGCGTCATTCCTACTTAAAATACAAGAGCCACTGTGATTGGTACACGCACCGGTGCATGCAGAGAATTCTAAGGGTTCAGTTGTCTTTAAAAGAAATTTTGTGCTGTCAGACCTTTTAACAGAGACAAAAAATAAAAGGAGAGGAAGGAATTCAGGACAACATTATTGTGGTTGAATTGGTTTAAGAATTTGCTTTATGAGATTTATTTGTGAAATGAACTGCACATGGATTGATTTGGGAATTGGTAAAACTCATATTTTTCTCATCTATTTAAGCTATATAACCCTAAACTTTGAGTGATTACATCTAAGTCTACATACTGAATCTGGCAAACCTTTGCCTTTTTATTATTATTAAAATGCACTTCATTGGCTGACTTCATCCAATTGAGCTTCTAAGCCTTCCATCGGAGGCCATGGCACTACATCCACACAGTGTATGATTAGAAAAGAGAAACATAAATTAGTTTTTAAAATCCAGATTTCCGAAAATATTGTCATTTCCTGTCCTTACCCCTGTCTCTACCCACTTTACTCCAAATCTAAAAACTATCCTGTCAGTTCAAAATAAAGGAAAAAAGGCAAAAAATCTTAAAAAAAACCAAGATTCTACTCTTTAAGACTTTTTATGAGAAAAATGATACCCATGATGCAGTATTTAGTGTATAACAGATTTTCTCAAGATTTTTAAACTTTAATCATTTTTAAAGCCTTATATTGTTTTCAAAGCTTTCTGAATGTTTGTTCTATAATTTTAGAACTCTAAAATAGAACACATTTCCTTCTGCTTTGACTTTTAAGCATTCACATATTTTGATATGTATCCAGTAAATATGCACTGAAAAAACTCTAGGCTATTTGGGATGCAGCAGCAGAGTAACAAAGTTTTTCAGCTTAAATGGTTATTTAAATAGTTTTAAATGGTTATAAAAACTGTATCAGAATTAAATTAACACTTCCACTGAAGACTTACTGGTGGGACAGGTATTCTCATATAGCTGTCTGGTGAACTCAAATTAATCTTAAGCACATTCATGGAAAGATCTTCAGAGTTGTAGGTCGTTGAGTAATCGGATGTCATGTTTATCAAGGCGTTGAGGGCTTTCTTCTCCACTCTGTCAAAAAGTAGGATGGACAGTGATGACCCAGCTCTTGGAGGTTAATAATGTACAAAGATTAAGAATGTAATGAATAATATATAAATATTAATATTTATAACAGGTATAAAAGGATGATTTCAAAAGACTCAATAATTATCCACAGAACAGAAAAAGAAATTTGTGAACATGTGTAAATATGGAAAACATTTCAACATACTAGAAAGTCTTATTAAAAGTCTAAATGAAAAATAAAAACCCACTGTCAACAATTTAGAAGTTAAACAAAAATCAAAAACTGCAACAAAATTTGTAATAGCACTTTTGACGCTGAAAAATATGTTTTACTGATGTCATTACTGAGCAGTTACCCAGCTCAATAAAATTATTCCAGTTATTAATTCCATTGAAAGTTCAAGTCACTTTAACCTGATATAGTCAGAAAGCATGTTATAGTTGATATAGGATATTAACATCTTCCATCCATCAAAGAGTTTGAACTAGTGCTGTCAAAATTAGAGTGTTAACACATGCTATTAATTTAAAATATTTACACTTTCAAAAACGAGTGGTATATTTTAAAATACTGTGTTTGTGGAGCCAACTAAAAACAATTCACACACTGGTGCCATTTATATGAATACATAGCCAGCAATTAGCTTAAAAAAGGGTGATTTTAAGCATTTTCAAACATATTAAAATCATGGGTCCAAATGGAGCTGCTGACACCACTGGTGTAAACATCTTTCTAACACAATACAAGGGTTAAATGACATACTATAAAAGATTTACCACAGCTTGATATGAAATAGGAAATTCAAGAGTTCAAAGAGAGAAAAAAATGTAATGGTCATTTTAAACAAATTCATGACTGCAGCTTTTCATAGCCGTCTTATTATAAGAAGTTGAAATATAATTATAATATAGTTTATAATTAAGTTTGATACTTAAAATTTCAAACAGGGGCTCACTTTTAGTATATTTGGCTTTGTGGATGTAAAATAAATATTAAAAGTTAGCAAAAGGTAACATCAGAAAATGTTCTATTAACCAGACAAGACCCAAAACTCATCTCTTTCAAATTTATGGTGAAATCAACTGATATTTTTTGAGAAATAAAGAAAAAAGTGGAAAATTATTTTGAATTCAACGTTTCCTTGTCTTGAGTTTACATGGAGCATTTACATTTTACATTTACATAACCAAAAAGTTTCAGTCAACAGAAAAAAAAGTGTGACTAATTTTTTTTTTGTTTTGTTTTTTTATCGATTGACTGCATTAGTTTTTATATTTGTCTTTCTGGCACTCAGTTTAGGTGTTGTGGATGATATCAAGCCAATCTACAGCCATCATTAGTCATTATTAAATTCTGTCCATGCCTGTGCCACCTACTGGCATCTTGAAGCAGGTGCACCCTCAGCTCTTTCAACCTCCATTAGACTGACGGGTGCAGTTGCAGAACAAGTAACTGTGTTTTTTACTACATACTGTTTTTAGTTCAGAGATGGTATCTACATGTTCATTTAAGTTTATAAAACAAAGCACATAATTGGCATTTGGATTTGCACGGTTAGGGTATTAAGCAGTACCTGATGTATAAATCCACAACCGTCAAGTTTAAAGTTTCTTCCCGGCACATCTGTTTAATTCTTTGAATATATAGCAGATCTATTGGCAGTTGAAGATTCATTTCTTTCTGAGTCAGCATGTGCACTACCCAAAGATATGAGCACTGATATATAGTGCAATTAGAAGAATTGGGACCTGTAAAATGCAAAAGGAAATATTGATTTCTGCTTTATCTCAAGGCACATAATGTTAATGTGAATCTGAACTGAGGTCTTACCAAAGGTGAAGTGCATGCGACCCATCTGTTTGTCACTGGTCACAGTTATCTCATGTTCTTCTTTATCGTTGTCATCAAAATTTTTGGAGCATTCAGCGTAGCATGTAAATACTCTGTTAGAGGTGCACTTTAATTCTTTTCCATAGTCTAAAAGAGTAAAGTTTGTTCCATCTTCCAGTGAGATGTTAATTCGAATACCATGAACTGTTTGTATTTTTTGTAGCACTGGACAGAGAGAACACACAATATTTGCTATTTATTTAAATAAATCCAATCAACTTCATTTAATAAACTGAAAATCATTGAAATTGGTTGAAGAATAAATTGAATAGAAATAAAGAGAATTCATTGACAAATATAGTAAATCAAAAACAATAAATCTGCCTTTTCAAAAGAGTCTGGATGATCAGTGACAAGTTGTTTGAAATTAAGTTTCTTCTAATATTTAAACTTAATTTAAGTTATTTAACATAATTATTTGGTGCCTTATTTTCTCTTGCACAAAGTCACCTCTGACTGGCACAATGCCAGC
Organism: Danionella cerebrum; assembly: GCA_007224835.1. Lineage (NCBI taxonomy): Eukaryota > Metazoa > Chordata > Actinopteri > Cypriniformes > Danionidae > Danionella > Danionella cerebrum. The sequence goes on along the minus strand of SRMA01025409.1, from coordinate 98,256 downwards.
GGTGATATAAGAACATTCTATTGAGAAATTCACGAGTTCACCACCAGGCCTGCCCTGTAGTAGAAGCATGAAGTGGACTGTAGTAAAAGCATGAAGGCTGTTCGGACAACTCCCAGTGAGGAGTTTTGGGGAGGAAGGGGGGTGAAGCTCAGACATTGTCAGCTAGAGACCAGGTAAGGCTAGCTTAAATATTGACCTGGCTTAATGGATAGATAGGAGACAGCTGCAGTTGCCTGATTGTTTCTTCCCGAAATTCATTCTACAAATGTCACTCAACACAAATGGAGGTTTTATTAGGTATGTTAATCCAGGCAGCTACTTTAAACTCAAGGGGATGTTTTGTACTTATTCAAGTTATATTCACCCTTCGATTTTTTTGCTAAATTTATGTTGTGGTTCCTTCAGTGCCAGGTTTCAGCCATATCTAACCATACATATGTAACAGGTATGGATTGAGGATTTTGATCAAACTGGAAAAAGGTGAAGAAATGAAACGAGTTGTGAGGCTTTTATGCAAGTAGTCTATTGAAGACTGGATTAATGGCCGAATTTGCTTTTCGGCCCTGTTTCTTGTTTTGTCCTACATTTTTAAAATAGTTGGGAAATATTTAAAGTTTTTTTTTTTACACAACACCATTACTCCATTTGGATGAATTTGAGAAAAAGTCTATTCTTTCGCCTGTTGGTGACTTTGGGATGTCTCCCCTGGACATTATTGACTGCGCTGAGCTGGCAAATGGCCTCATTCTGTTCCGTCTTCATGGAATAATAATAAAACAATTCAAAACTTTTGTGGCAGATGACAGCCGGCATTTTTTTACATCCTCAGCACCACATCTTTTGGCTTTTTGGGAAAAAACTTGAGTGGCATTTGCAACAATGAGGCAACCACACGGTGTGCTACAAATGAAACTGATTTTTTTCGCACTCATGCTGTTGATTATCCTGTTTTGCCATTAACCAAAATGCATTTTTTTAATTCAATATTAAAATTTGGCCTGAAATACATGACTGATAATATAGGTAACGGCTATGTAGATGTATTTCAAGACTGTTATTAATAGTAATGTTAGCAGAGCGCTGTAAATGTACCATGAAAGTGTATATCATATAAGTGATCATTGCAACATTACTACCTTGTCGAAGAGGTCTGAATCATATTAAATGCATCAGTTAAATTCAAAGTTTCACAAAATAGAAATTTGGTATAAATGTGTAGAAATGTATAAATATACAGAGATTAGGGTGCACTGACATTTTAAGGTTCTTGCACCAAAATGATGGAGACTAAAAATGAAACAATTATTTGAATAACATAAGTTACAGTAAATGCTAATATGAATCAATATTTAGCAATTAACTGTGTATTAAATAACATTTGCCAGCATTTGACCAAAGTACTGCTAATTTTTGAGAAAAATTACACTTTTTGTTCGTAAAAAGATGCATTAAAAAACATTAAAAGAATGTGAAAAGTTACCTGATTTAGCATCCATTCCAAAAATCATGGAGAGAAAAACAAAAACCAAAACTGTAGTTTTGTGGGCCATTTTTGACGTGGATGTGGAAATCTGTCAAAGAACACAAACAACACAGCTCAGCAAGTAAAATAAATGGCACAATGAGCAAAAGCCAGTCTTCAGTCTTGCTTACTCTGATGCTTTAAATACTGGCTGAAAGATTGACTAGACTTGAATCGAAGAATTAGTATTTCATTACCGTGCGTCATCAGCTACACTCAAATTTTGTGGTTTCACCCATGTCCAGTGAGTCAAACTGTAAATGGAGCACACTGTTGGCTTTGTCAGAACTTTAAATATTCAATGAGATGATGCAGACTGGAAATCTAATGATCTCTTCGAAGTCTGAGCAGAGTTTTATTTTTGATATAACATTGAGTTGAGTAGTCCTTATCCATGAAATCCCAGTACCTTTGTCTAAACTGAGTTCACCTGCATGTCCTTCATTTCCCCCCCATCACTCCCTCTGTGTATACACTTTGCTGCCACCTTACTGCAGTGTCTGTCGCTCCATTTAGTTCAAGAACTCCAGATCGAAGAACCCGTTTCTCCAAATCTCCATCATCTTCTCCATAACGTGTTCATGATCTTTTCCTATAGCTATATCCCTTGTCCATGTAGATTTGCTGATTATATATTGTTCTCACTATAAATAAACCCAGTCCCAGTTTTGTTTTGTCAGCCAAGTCATTGTGACATTTGAAAAAATCATGCCCTCAATACTTCATTCACTGAGTAAAAATTATGTTTATAAAAGCCATCAGTTGTCAGTATGGATGACTGAAATGAATAAAAAAGTAAAAAAGTAAAAAAAGACTTGTTATGTTGACTGAATTGGCTTATTTTTAACCCAGAAATTTTGAGAGTGTGTTGCTTTTTAACATTCAAATGGATTTTGTAAAACTTGAGGTGCTTATCATCAGACTGTGAACTATTCTTAAGAAAGTTGTATCAGAAGGTTCTATTTTTATACTTATGGGGAAGAGCACAAACACGGAAGATAAGCATCTTTCAGCAAGGATCCAACTTATTTGAGTTAAATGAAAATTTCCCAAAATGCAAACTTTACTTTGATCCTAGAAGCTCCAAAAAGTTTATCATCCAAACTTCTGTTGTTCACTGAGCCTGTAAGTAAACGTTTCTGTCTTTCTCTGCATTCCTGTAACTCTTGTTCTTGTCATTAGCACTTTCAAGGCGTCCGTCTAGCACTCAGTTTATCTCTAAAAGCTCAGGGTATTTGAACAGACTCTCGTATTACAGGACTGTCTAGAGGTGTTCAATTAGACAGCTTTCTGACATCCATCAACACAAAGGAAATGAGGAGTCCTTCAATGATCCCTGCAGTCAAACAAACAGATTCCAAAAGAATAGATTAGCCACTGACCAGGTCTAAAAGTAGATCTAGAGCTTTGCAAGGACAAAACATTGAGTTGTAGAAGTAGAATGAGATAAAGTTTTTTTAAGAGTTTTACATTTTATTTGCAACACCAATGTGAAACAGACAATAAGAAGAAGGTTATGGGAAGGAGAAAAGTGCCGGGTAATTCCCCTGATATTTCCCACACAACAAATTTTCACACTACAGACAATTTTTACAGCTTTGAACATTAATAGTCCCATTGTCTAAGAACTCATAAAGGTCACCAGTCAGAAGAAGATATGCTGTATGTAATACAATACAACACGGCCACTAAATTATAATAACGGCATGAGCAGAATAACAAAAGTCCAGACAAAAATTTGCATAAACTGAGCAAATGAGTTAATGCTCTTTACAAACGACTCCCAACAAGTCGTGGTGTGAACTGGGTTGACCACCAATCCCAGGCGTTCACCATTCATCGAGAGGAACAAGCCATATTAATAAATAAACTCATAATGCTAACAACCTAGATCTAAACGCCTACATTTGAGAGGTCCGTTGTTATTATTCATTATCCACTATAAAAGAAAACATAAACAGTGATTTTTTTAAAAACAATGTTTTCTGATTTAGGCTAACATTTTGGAGCAAGCTTAAACATGACATCTGACAACCCCAAGGATGGATTTCTTTCAGTTTAAAAAAATAAAATGCTATTGTTTTCATGCAGTATCAGACATTTTCACTAGAGGACAGCAGGGCTCCATTCACAATCTTTCTAAAGACTGCAGTTTGACCCAACGTTTTCTTAGGTTTTAGATTCTAAAATGAATCATGAAACATTGAAATTATTGTTGTCCTCCGTGTTTTCCCAGTTGTATTGCCATTTTCAGTCAGGGAGCATCATTGCATGAATTATTCCTCAATGCAGGCGAAGAGCACCCTGCTGAGAAGCCATCCAAAGATTTGTGCAAATCTCAATTCGGATCTGCGTGTATCGGCCTTAACTCTAGAAATAAGTTTGTGTTTGTATATTAAAACACCCACATCCCCATGGTTGTGATATCACACAACTCCACATTCGGCTAATTAATGGATTGTCCAAAATGTTTTCCTTCAGCTTCTCTCCAGTTGATTTCAATGGGAATTTTAGGCATTCAAAACAATACATTTTAAATTGCAGAAACATCCCAGCTGCACCTAAATAACACAAAATTCTTCAATAAGCTGCGTGTGGGATGCATATGTGACTTTCATAGCAGAAAGTGGTGAAAAGTTCCAAAATGCTGCTATAATATTACAAATAATATATATTATCCAGTCATGCAGGATAACAATAATTATGTCCAAGTTTGATCATAATAATTTAATTTCCTGAGTGTTGGAGAGCGAAGTAGTATACGTGTGATGAGTAAACTAGATATCTTTATTTATTTGTGTGAGTGTCCAGGCTGGAGGTGGCACTGGAGACTCCTCTGGTCCGATTGCTCTGCTCCTCCTCCTCCACGGAACAAACCCGACCCGAGTCCCTCAATCACTTCTCCGAGTCTCAACACACGAGGGGCGTCACAAGCCTCCAGCGAGCACGCGGAGGACACCCGGTGGACGCCGGCCAAGAGAACGACCAGAAATCTGGATTTTATCGCGGAGAAACTATCGTGTTAAACCTTTACAAGCTGGGCGGTGATTTGGGACAGGTGTCAGAGCGCGTCGTCTTCATCTGCTAACAATTTCCGCGAGCCTCGTATGACCGTCGGCATCGTTAACGAGCGGGTGTTCTCCGTTGAAATATTCCCAGGTCTATAACATTAAACAGAATTCATGCTCGGTTTCTCGAGTCAAAGCGCAAGAGGAAATTGCAACGCAAGTTTGCCCCGCGCCTGCTTTGAAGTGGGTTGTAGCTCTAGTTAATTTTATAGGCACCACGTGAGGGGGATGAAACGAGCCTTGAGAGGGCACACCCGCGGGATAGGATACCTGGCACACGCAGAAACTTTAGCCAGAGCCTCGGAACTCTGACACCGCGCAAGCTCTCTCTCTGAATGAGCCTCTCCGGAAAGCGAGAACACAATGCCATCGCGTTTTCTCTGAGCGCACTGAACGCGTTGTTTTTGCACACAGACTATTTAATCTTGTCTGCTTGGACTTTAAGTAGTGTAAGCTGCACAACCAAACACCTCTGGGAGTCCTGAGGAGAATGATGGCGATATTATGGGATGCCCCGTTCACGTTGCTGTGGAGACGAACTCTCGCGTGTTCTCTTCTGGTGCTTTTGATGAGTGGAGCTCGCACCTTTGCAGACGAGACCTTTAATGGAGAGGTGAACATTAAATATTTCATTAAACATACATTTGAATCACAAATTGCATTTTAAAAGCAGCTTTTTAAGTTATTTTGTTTTTCACGTGATAAAAGTAAAGTTAAACCAAATTTAACTTTACTTTCAAAGTTAAGAGACGGCCTTTCAAGCTTTTGTTACTACTTTACAATTTCGTCTAATAAATTATATTTTAAACAGTTTTTGTGGCAATGCTTTTAGTACAACCTCAGCTTCTTTTTCTACATTTTTTTATAATGTTAAACAATAATTCCACATTTGTTAAATCCAATTGAGAACAAACAGTTATTATGTTCTATAACAAAAACCTCCCACACAAAAGCAAGACAAAGTAAAAACAGTGAAAAATGTATAAAAACAAGCAATCCTCTTTAAATCTTACACTATTCCAAGAATTTTTTTTTGTAAGATTGGTCGTTTTGCACCAGAACTTTAAAAAACACAAGCCATATCACAGGTCCTGTATTTCCAAGTGTTATGCCTTCTTTTCACAACTGGATGGGACTGTTGAGGCCGATTTGGGGTCAGTTAAACAAAACTGATCGCATTTTCTCACATTTGAACTTAAAAATTCCTTGCAAATAGTGTGTCATAACTCTTGTAATGTTTGTTTATTAAAAAAAAAAAATGTCAAAAATATAACCTTTTTTTAGCCTACACACTATATTTGAAATCAAAATGTAGCAATATCTGGGCTGCATCATTCTACTTAGCCGCTGTGTTCAGAATGAACTACTATAGGCTGTATAAGCTCATTAATCTACATGGATTTGCGCATTACAATTTTTTATTTAGATAATAAACATAGTATGCTATTGTTTTGGCATTAATATTTTATTTGCATTGACCATTGAGTTGGTTTCTAAAGCCAAGAAATCTTTCTGGTTTTCACTTACATGATTTTCACCTGCTGAACTTTCAAGATCGAAGTGAAATCACACGAATAATAAAACCCGAAACGCTCATTGCATGTAAATTCCTGTAGGCAAACATTGATCTGTTGTTAGTCTGAACTCTGAAGTGGTTTGGAGGTTTGAGAGCTTGTTTCCAGTTTGGTTTGAGGTTTGTTAGTGGGGTGTATTCTGAGCCCCAGTGGAGACGAGCCGAACACTGCTTGCAAAAGAATGAAACAATCATGGAGTTATATTTATCCTCTATGCCTTATTGCTAATAGTTCTATAATAGATTAGGTCATGGCTGGTTCGAAAACCAAATTTAAGGAACTATCCTCACATATACAGCATGAAATGTACTGTCGATGCATATATTATTGGTACATTGATTTATATGCACATGATTATTTTGCAAACATATTTCAATTAAACCTTTTAAGACTTTGCTTTTTTTCTGCTGAACCAAGTTTAAACATTTTAAACAATGCTTTAAATCAGTAAGAATTTATTAAAGAGTAGAAAATGAAGGTTGTTTAATGATAGCTCTTAGCTGTAAGCAGAATTCAAGCTCAGATGAACAGAGTGAACGAGCAGCATCATTACATTTAGATGGTGCTTCATGAATATTGAAAAACAAGGTGGTGTTGTTCATCTCTAAACATCTCAGAAGTTGACAATGTATTTTAATGTGTTGTCAGAAAGAGGGCTTTGATGCTAGGCATTTTGCCCTTTGTTCAGTCATAAATGACAATAAACTTTAGTTTGGACTACACGAATAACCTGAACTAACTATATCTACAGATGCTCCTCTGAGCTGAGCATTAAACGTAACCAGTGGTTTCTTGTAAATTAGGTCAACCTAATCCACCCCCTGGGGATCTGGCTGCTGTGGAGAGGGTCATTTAGTTCTCCATGGTGGGGAGGAAGAAGCTTAGACACAAAGGGTATTTTTGATGTTGTCCAGACACCATTACACAGTGCTGAGCTGTTCCCACACAGCTGATTGTCACAATGACACCATTATTATCTTCAAACCTTTTATTGATTGGTGATATTTTGTACAGAGGAATGTTTCTCTGAGAAGTGTTTCTTAAATCATAGAGGTGCAGTTCTTTTTTTTTACTCAGTCATTATTTTGACGGTTGGAGCTAATTCATTCCTTTAAACCATTTGTTATTGTTTTTGCAGTCTTTGGGTTAAAAGAGCCAATCAGCTTTCCTGTAATCAGCAAGGGGATAAATTGAAGCATTATAGTTTAGTTTAGTTTACTCCATCAAAACCTCATGGATTCTCTACTCTTTTATGTCAAGGGCTCTTGCACTGAGTGAAAATAAAACCTGTAACTGTCAAGGGTCAGTGTTTTTTAAATCATGGAAAGATCCCACTCTGCTAATCTGAGGGGATACAGAGGCGACCATAAGCCACTGGGGAGACATGGTCTTCATTGTGACCTATTCCTAGAGGGACTAAGAAACAAATTTCAGCTGCTTTTCCCTTCAAGAACCACCACATTTTTGCATTTTCATTTCACATACGATTTAAGTGAATAATGTAAATGTGTTTTGTATTGTAGATAATTAAGTTTTTTTTCATTGTAATTAATGAATGGGAGCATGTATTTTAGAGTCATAGGAGGATAACCAGAGGCGTCTGTGAAATCCCACACTCACACTCACATGGGGAGATACTTGAAACTATATCCAGTGAGAGTTTCTTCTGTGGGTGAGTTCAGGGTGGCAGTCACTTCACAGAGGAAGTCAAGCAAGACAGAGCACTTTGAAAATCCTTCAAAAAGTTGGTCACCACACTCCCCCTAGACTAAACATGGCAAGTTTTTAGTGTGATTTTTGATGATCAAAAAAAGTGATACAAAAACAGTAACTCAACGCTTGTGTGTTAAAACACTTTATGCACATTGTACAGTAACTTGACTGAGCATTGGGAGTGTTGGGAATCTCTGTGTGGGAGTTGCTCAGAGAACCTTTTGTTGTCCATTTTTTACAGAACAATACTCCACAGAAACATATTTGCTTCTCAAAAAAAGATACAGTTTCAAAGTGCAATTTTTTGAGCAAGTTAACTATATGTACAGCAACAACCTTCTGTTCATCAGGCGTCTGTATGCTTGATGCCGCCCTTCATTATCCCGTTTAAAGTTTAATAACACTTCAACAAATGAATAATAAAAAAATCACCATCCTCACAGTTCATGAAAAATACAGTTGGTATCAGGTTTGTTGGGAAATTTAACATTGGTGTCAATTAGAGACAACTCCAGCAACCACAGTTTTGTAGGCTCCCTTATGGGGAGTGAGTTGCTTGATGACATGCTGGTAGGCTGCCACCCGACTCATAGTTAAAGTTTTCTGTTTACAGTTGCATCCTCATATCGGAAATTATAAGTAATTTAATTTTAAATGGCACATTAATTGACGGTGACTGTATTCAAAATTTCCGAATGACACAAACCACGTTAGGTACTTACTAAATGCGTTAAAAAATTATATGATGAAAACAAACACTTCTTAATGAGACAGCGTTTTCTTTCTGTTTGTGACGAAATCCTTGCTAATATCTGATTAGCTGTCTGTTGCCACGCGTTGCAGCAACTAGCAAACACCGCTCCATTTCACACAAACTTAGTACAACAATTGTGGTGCTAACCCTGGTCTGAAGCAGGGTTTCTGAACCCCAGGTTTAGCCCCTATTTTCAAAGATCTTAAAAGTGATCTGGGGTTGTGGCTGAAAAAGCACTCAGCTGCAGGCTCTCTCTGCCCTTCTCAGAAATATATTATAGAAGGAAACGTTTGATGAAGTGCTAAACCTCAGAGTCATAGCTTTCATTCATCTGTGGGAGTTTTAGCAGCCTCCACAAGCTTTAGTGTTTTCGTGTTTTAAATAATGTCAACAAGTAGATCCTGAAGTGATCATTTGTTTTGTGTCTGGTAAAGAATCATAATCGATGTTCTCTAACTAGAGAAGTTTTAACACAGTGGAGACTAGGGTTGCAGGTTGCAAGATCCAGAACACAAATCAATATCAGTACAACTAGAAAATAAAATTGATCATTTGAATACTAATTTTATATTTACTGGGTAACTTATAAGGAGAAAGGGATGGATAAGATAGTCTAGATTACCTTCGTAACCCCCTTTACCTGAAGGAGGGAACAGAATGCATTTCCCTTTTTATTCAGTCAAATTCTCATTTTAATACGTCACTGGAATCGACGGAAAAGGGAATATCTAGGTTACCTTCGTAACCCCCGTTCCCTGAAGGAGGGAACAAAGATGTATTACATTGAGCATTTGACTGAATGGAAAGGGAAATACGTCTATGGAATTGACCGAAATGGAACTATCTGTTATGACCCTTTTTCCCATTTCTCATTTATGTCATTGGTTTTCATTTTTAAATGATTAAAAAGGTCTTAAACTTGTGTAGATTCTACGTGTTTCGAAAGTCTTACATTATTATCATTATCATTTCCTGTGCAGATCTCAGAATGTAATAATCACGTAGCATCTATCGCTTTGTCATTAGACTCTCTCAGACATTCAGCTCCATCCCCAATCATAATAACATCTAGGTACAACCTCATTTCCTTGATAATTTGATGGTCCTGTATGCTCTTGCTCTCAACCCTCATCACATCCCACCAAACATGGATGGTCTTTGCTTTCTTAGTCTGGCATTTAGTGGTGAAAAGCACCTTGTGCACATCACTTTAGTGACGAGTAATGTAATTACATAGTATGTAGCACACTAGTCATCTGATAACGCTAGACACACTCTCTTAGTCTGCCCATATCACATAAAAATGTTATTGATTTTATTATTACATTACATTTGAAATAGTGACCTGTAGGGCAATAATCAGCTTATTTAAACCTTAGCATATGGCTCCAGATTGCTAAGACTCAACTGTGCATGCTTTTGGGAACACATTCTGTATCCTATAGCAGTACTTTTCCCATACCTTATTGTATAAGACTCAAAATACTGTAAAGTCGTTGGAAACACAAATGTGAACCATGGCAAGTAGAGCTAATCCAGAGTTTACCTAAGCATTGCAAGGTTTTTACATTGATTCGATTAGTTTTGCTAAAATTAATGGTCCCTTTTTGAACTAAGTCTTTGAAGGATATGCCATATGTTACAAAAGGATCAAGAAAGATCATCAAGAAAGAGGGCATCTGGAGGGTGTAGAGGTGTTGGCCTGCTCCTCCAAGCTCATGTGATCAGTGAATGCGACAGCTGTTTTCTAAATAGGCTACAAACAGAAACAGTTAGGAGACATTCAGGTCTGGAGGGCTCCCAGGCCACAGAGGCACAACAATGAGACTTCTTGTGTTCAGCTGAGTCTATTCAGAGGTGCTGGAGTTGGAGAGGCAAGAAGAGCTTGTGAAGCAAGAAGCAAAGAGCCTTTTATGACCACTGTACTTCACAGGAAACCAACTCTATCACTTCCTGTCACTTTATCTCTACCCTGCGTTAAACTCCTGGAGTCCCATTTTCTGGCATATGCAACGAGGCATATTGTTTCCTTGCAATTTCCCAATTAATGTGACATAAGCGTGGAAATATTAACTCGTAACTGTCTCTATTATGACTTTTAAGATGTTTTGTTTATAAATCATTTATAAATTTATAAAACTGCGCCTATGTGTCCGATGCACCATCCACTATACCACAAAGTTGGACTTTGTAATGTGCACACTAGACTTTGAATATGTAACATTTAACTTTAAGTTCGATAAAATATTATAAATAAATGGCTTGTGGGAGGAGCTATGAGACGTCAAGTTCTCTCACTCTCTGGTGAAAATGGTCTGATTGTAGTTTGAAAAGTGGATGTGGCAAAAATGGCTCTTTAGTGTATTTTTTGTAAAAACCTCTAAAAATGCTAGAGACTAAAGATTTTAGCTTTTCACCTCCACACTTCATCAGTCTTATCTTAAGGAATATGGAAAGTAAAATGTCAAAGCTTTGACTTTGTTAATCTATGCGCACACAGCAGCTGTTGAAACTTGACATTTCACCATAAAGAAGAATTTGTACGTCAGTCATACAATATCTGATTGGTCCCAGATTTACCAACTATGTTAACAAACCATGTCTGAACACATCTACAGCATACTCTCTCAGTTTTAGCACCACCAGTTGCCCAAAGAAGGTTCAGCATTTAATATTGTTAAGGTACCTCTTGTTACCAATTTTTAAATATGTGACGAGAATCTTGGCCAAAACAATACAAGAAATTTTTTTGACGTATAAATATTTAGACTCATGGCGCCGCCTGGGGGTCATGACACTTTGAGATGTGGTTTTCATTTTTTTTGTCTGCATTGTTCAGTAAATATTAGATTTATTGCTTAAATATGACTTGTAAATAAGGACTGTTTGTAGTGCATATTGCAATGAACTGTGTTCAAGCCCTTTTATCACTGCTTGCAGCTTTAAATTAAAAAATATATTTGCATCACAAATTTAAGCTCTATATTTGTCAGCCTTTATGAACTCTGATATGTTTGCCCAAAAAATCTTGGGACAAGACAATATTTCTGCTCTTACAGTCTTTTCCATTTGTCCAGTTCTCAGTGGAAATGTACCGATAGGTCACTTATTTGAGTTTAGCCACAAACAAAGGAAAATAAATGAATAAACGAAATTAAGGAAAACACCCTTTACATAAAATGCATCAAAGCATTCATTTTTGGACAGACAGATTTCCAGTGTTCGAGTGACCAACGATGAACACATTTATTTAATTGGTATAATTATTACAGCATGGCTACATTAAATCTAACCGAAGGATCATCAGTTGAACAAAGATTTATTTCATGATACTTGCAAGGGATCACCCGCTTGCTGCATTTAGGTTTCAGTGCTATCCTTGGTGACTAAGGTTATTGATTTATCTTGCTGTAGAAACAAAATGGACGGCTGATTGATGATCTTGGTCCTTTGACCTTGTTTTAAGGCTCATTTTGCAATTGCCTGCTGGAGCTTAAGAAATGTGAAGTCTATTAAAGCCATTTGTTTTATTTATCTCCCTGTGTCCCAGTAAGGTGGATGTGAAATTACACGAAGAAACAGAAAACCTGGGATTTAAAATGAGATTCCCAATTTTACTACTCTACAAATCAAACACCCGATACATCAAATCCCATGGAACAGCAATGAACCCATGAACTTTTACTTATTTCCTTCATTCCTGCGTTGCGTACAATCTATTGCTCTGGATGCGTTTTGCTTGCTCCCCCATCCTTCTGATAAAGTTCAAATGTCCTCTAGTCGTAAGATTCTTGGCTGACATTGTTCTGGAGAGACAAACTCACAATCTCTCCCTCACACTAAACCTTAGTCATGACGACACGCTGTGAATCACTGGTTCCTGGAGGACGTTCTGTTGGCAGCGACTCCCAAGGTCCCATTGAACCAGTCGTTGGCAAGGTGGCTGATGAAAGAGAGAGATGGCAACCCTTGAATCTGTTCTCTGCGCAGTCTCGCTCAGTATGCATCTCAGGCATGGTTAGATTAAAAGATGGTTTGACTACAGTCCATTGACATAAAGAAAGGACTTTACAATCAAAAAACCCATTTACTTGTCAGTGTCTAGAAATGGTCCAGTGCTAATCTGTAGTGGAAGGCACTTAAATATTTTTAATCCATTCATATGACTGATAATAATAATACACTTTGTGTTAATATTAATCAGTGAGGTTGGTTTCCTCAATAGTTCACATAAAAACATGAGCGTAGTACATGGGTTACATGTAGTGCAGCTATTTGTTGTGATATTGTAAAACTTGCATAAACTTGTAATATATTTTGTTCTTTGATAAAAAAAATTCTCTTTCGAACTGAAATGGATTGTCTCTATAAAAACTTTTTATTAGTTAACTTGGGGTTTTCCCAAAATGCCACTCGTTCAATTCATTCCATCACTATAAAATAAATGTTTTGCTGAAAAATGGCAAAAACACAAGTAGTACAAGAAAAATGTATTTGTACTTATGGCAAGTCACAAACTAGCACATCAACAACCGCAGGGTGTTTAAAAAAACAACACATTAATATGGTGTATTTTCAAAATTCCCTTCAGCTCATTCGTTAATGTGCAGTTTAAAAACAATATTTCTGTTTAATGTTAAATATTATGAATGAACAAAAAAAAAACGAACACCATAGCACAGAAAGTTGCTTTACAGACAGTTCAGAAATCCAGTATCTCATCTTTTGAGATTGAGGTTTGACAAGTGTGTCTTTTTGTACATTTCTTTATAAAAACAAAACAAAGTACAGTAAACAGATACAGAGATTTAATACAAGTAAAAAGTCAACAAGGGTATAACAGAAATTGTATTAAATAACGAGCTTGATATTGTGTGACTTAACTAGACATTTCACTTCTTCATAAGGAGCTTTATTGAATGTAAATCACACTGGAATTTAAATGGAAACTGTAAATTTATGTGCAAAATGGCAGAATATAAGTACCGGTACTGCAGATCTAAAGTGCAATAGACAGTACTTGTTCTAAATGAGCATTCGAGAGCTATGAGTTTAGGATTTACATGGCCTGAGGGGAAAGGCTTACCAAAACTCTTAATTTTGTATTGCAATAGAGACAAAACACTGAGTATTGGTCCCTACTGCGAGAGTCATGTGATTGAAAAGTGGTTTGGTCGAATTAATTTGAATTTATTGTGTTTAGCTTTGAATTAGAGCTGAAGGCAAACAACACAGAACAGGAATAATCAGCTGATATCGAATTCTGACAAAAGCAATGACAGGACTTTGAATAGAGACCAAAGGTAAAGCTTATCTTGGCAGTAATTCGATTTAAAAAAAGGTATTTACCACATTTTGGAATCCTACTTTTCATATATTCATCCCAAAACTGAAAAATAATGAAACCACAGAGGATTACATTAAAACTTCACTAGGTTACATACATGCACAAGAATTGTCACAATTTCCATCATCGTGACATAGTTCCAGCATTAGATGTTAAACCAATGAGCACTCGTTTTAAATCTAAGATGCTTACTTTTTAGAGATTAATACGTTTGATGATTCTGAAAATAATTGCAGCTTTTGAAAGGTTACTTTTAATTATCATTGTCATATATTGTCCAGATAAAACAGTAAACCTTCAAGAAATGCAAAAGGTGTATGCTGAGGTAAGTTCAGTTATGAAATCATATAAAAAGGAACCACATGTAGTGCTTTTCTTTTAGAGAAAGTATAATATCCCCAAAGAAATGACAGTGGGTAACCATGTCCTGATTCATTTTTGAAATAAAGCATTATCCACAAAGGTTGTTGCAGATACTAGCTTCCATTAAAAAAACTATAATATTGTCTTGTGGTTAAAACATGTAAAGGTTTTCAATGCAGTTCCAGATGTTTACATGCAAATTGCTTTTAAGCAACAAATCAAACTCATTCAAAGAATTGAGAGTTTCCACTACAAATGCAGCATGTTATGGCTGGTTGGGAAAAGTGTCCCTGGATTGCTACCTCTTAGTCCTCCGTGTGATGGAAATGTGTCGTGAGTTGGAGATAAGTTAGCTGAGGTAATTGGTATAATACATGCAAGTGCTCTTTTCTAGCCATAGAAAGCTCTAGAACAAACCTTGTTGTCTTTTATGAGGCACTTAGCAGAACACCAGGATAAAGCCTTCCTGGAGCACACACACCCAAGCACCTCTCACCCCCTGGTGAAAGCCCCAGGGCTCCGGTTGTCTGAAAGCAGCTCAGTCTTATCTGTGGGGGTGAGGTGTGTCCTGTCCAGCACTTTCCTCTCGAACAGCTCAGGCACAAAGACGGTTGTACTCCACTTGAGTGAGGAACCTGAAGGGATTAGTTGATTTGGTATGGAAATACTGTGGTGTTTAACTAGAAACATGGAAATATCAACCCTATCTTTTTTGTGGTGCTCAAGTAATGCTGTTACAGCATTTAGACAATATCATGATACAGTTTTTCATTTGTAGATGTTGCTAGATGGTTGTTTATTGGTTTATTATACATTGTCCCCCAGCCCCATGTTGTTGTATCTAAAGGAACATCTCGGCTCTTTGTCAAGATCTCTATGTCTCAGATCTTTTGAGATAACTGTTGCAGAAACCAAATCTAACAAGTTATGCATTTTCTTGCTCGTAGACGTATAATCAATTTAATTTGGTCAAAAACATATACATGTTTACAATGCAGTTGTTTCAAATGCAGTTATAATGATCAGAAAGTTGCTAGGTGGTTGTTTATTGGCTTATATTAAAGGTATCAGATCTTTGAGAGAGAGCATGAATTAACGTTCATGAATTAGCCAGTTGCTTTACCCAAAGAAACTTATACTTTATTAAACATGCGTCCAGAATCTTGCATTTCTAGTGAAAATATGAGCCACATGTGATCAGATTAGTTGCTCAGCAATAAGTGTGAAATTTCACTGAAAGTTTAGTCTTATCAGTAATTGATAAACATTGCTCCTATGGTCAGAATTTGGTGGAACAGAGGCATCTATTCAACTTTTCCCAGTTTTTGCTGCCTCCACAATGGCTTGTGTTTGTGGTAGCCATGGAAATTGGAGCTCTGGATTAAGCAACTGTGCCACAGCCCTTGTTAGAGTAGGAAGAGAAGGGGGCATTATTAAAGCTATGACCCCAGCTGACTTGAGTCCCATGGGATACCGTGCACATTAGCCTTCTGCTAATTAGGGTCAGATGAAAAACAGGTCTCCACAATTGATTTTGTCTTTTTTTTTAGTTTACCTTCAAGTGAAAAAACAGACTCCTCCTTGATTTAGTGAATATGTTTTTAGATGATCATTTCCATCTCTATGTGTTTGTTTTCTTGATGTGTTTGAATTAAAAAATCAAAGAATCAAAGACAAAATTATTAGCAAGGGAATGTTTACAGTATTTCCTATATTTTTTGTTATAGAAAAAGTTTAGTTTAGATAAATGACCAAAAAACAACAAAAAAAAACCCAAATAAATCTTCTAAGATCAACATTTTTAGCCCCCTACTGTTACTGATTACTTTAACTGTAGAAGAAACCACTATTGTTCAGTGACAATTAAGCTAGTTATACTTTAAGCTGGTGTTTATAATTTGAGATGAAATGAAACCGATTGGTCTAAACTTTAGAAGGAGAATTGTTAAAGCTCATAAAGATAATAGTCATAACTGTACATGACTATCAGAGCGGTTTCACATCTCAAAACTTGAGTGCGATGGATTATCAAGACGTTTAAAGAGACCAACATTGAAGAACAACACGGTGGGAAGGCAGGAAGCACAAGATTTTTAAAACTTTGGAAACAAAACTACTGATAGAGGTTTCCAAAGAACTAAGAACAACTGGCAAGACTCTAGGTAAGGACTTAGTCAAGTCTTTAAGTGATGTCATAAGGAAGACAGTAACTAGTGCCCTGCCCAGGAATGATTGCTGACTGAACTCCAAGCCGGAATTAAGTTTGCTATGGCCAGCTTGTGCACAAGTAATGCATACTGGAGCAAAACTAGAGCTTCTTAGCCATTTTGCCTATTTTTGGAGAAAGGGGAGAGGAATTCAACCCCAAGAATCCCACTCGCACAGTGAAACATGGTGGTGGGAGTATCATGCTGTGAGGATGCTTCAGTGCACTTAGAATTGGGAATCTATTCAGGGTTGAAGGAAACATGAAAAAGGAAGACTATTCGAAGATTTTGAAGACAACCTCACACAGTCTGCAAGAAAACGTGGTTTGGGCCAACATTTTATTCAGCATGATAAAAACCTAGAGCGTACATCACTTTAGCTGAAGAAACACCTCCAAATGAGCAAAGTGAGTGTGCTTGATTGGCCCAGACTTGAATCCTATATAAACTCTGCTAGGCAGAGTTCAGAGTTTTTTATTCCTCATATCCCTGCTATCAATTCAAAGGAATTTGCTTTTTACTATTTACAATTATGTGTGAAATGCTGTGTTTATAAAATCATTAATATCCATGTCTACGGCAGATTTACCTGGAAATTCTCCTGTATTTTGTGTCACATTACAATGATACCTCCTTTGCTGCACTTGAGCCAAAATTTGTTTAATGGGGACCCTCAACTCCTTATTTCGGTCTCTATTGTCTGTTTTGTTCTGTGATCTCACCCAACGGAGGCTGTGTCAGAAGCAGTTTTGCCAACTACATACAATGAAAAGAAGCTAAAGCCTGCTCGAAACGTAGCTAAATGTTGCCAGATGATGTCATGCACTAATTTGCATATCAGTGACATCATCGCATAGTATCTGACAAGCTTAAGCCCATCATGTGTCTACTTTCTGAGGCGCTGTGTATTATATTAAACTAAAACATGACATCCAGATGCATAATAAATACTTTCTTATTAACAATTACTTTACATGATTCTTTGCATATTCATAACTTAAAGCTACATCGTTATGCAGTATAGAAAATAGTTAATTGACTTGCTGATCTGTAAATGTAAATTCAGGCACAGATTCCAACTCTTTTCTTCAATCTTAATTTTGATTGAAGTTTTTAAAATCAATGAGCAGCTACAGTAAATAAATTTTAACTCTGTAATTAATTCACATAAATGAGAACTGTGTGCTACTGCTGTTGCACTTAGCCAACACATTTTGCTGCTGTAGCTATGCCTGGCTGTTTAGACCTTATGTAGCCCCACCAATCACACTCTACTACCGCCACTTTTTAAAAAGGCTAAAAGTAGCAAGTAAAAATGAATATTAAAAATTGCTAAATTTGCTTCAAGGTGCTTTTTAAAAAAAAAAAGTTGCTAGGGTAGTATGAAAAATTGCCAACACTGGTTAGAAGTGACATGGGTAGCCTGCATCACTAAATATCATTTAGAATTTGGAACACCCATTTGTGTAATTGTAATAATAAAAATTGTTATTAGAATGATTCATTTTAATTAGTGTGTTGACGCTTGCAATTAATTTGAAATATTGAACATATTTTTAGGGGGTTGGAGGTCTTTTTTGAATTTTCATGTTTTCAAGTATGGACAAGACAAAGAAAGGACTTTTTTTTCTGACTTTTTGCCCTTGGTCATGTGATTAGTGTTCCGTCACATGATCGCTAATTCAGATTCCCCAATGTCTGTCCCTTCCTGTCTTTCTTCCTAGTTAGTTTCATTTCTCACCAAGTGTTTTGTGATATCTTGTGTATATATTCCTGTGCCCAAGAGCCTAAAACATGACAGTTGTTGATCACTACAGATGGGAGTCACACATTGACTGGTCATTCGTTCATTTATTTTAGTTTATTCCTCCTCCTTTGGAGAACTCTTTTGTTATTTAGATTTTCAATACGAGGGTCTTTTATGTTTCCTTCTTTGTTAATGTTACTTGTTTTTCTGATCAATAAACTATAATAAATATGTCTTTAAAGCCAACATTTTTATTTGGAGGAATTTCCTGGTTGATTGCAAGTAAGTTGTTTACCTGAGAAAATACGTCTGGTATTTACAAGTCAAGCTAAAATTTTAAAATACAATCAGATTTATTTATTTGTCTTAGGTTTACATAATTTTTTTTTACATTTACATATCCAAAAAGTTCCAGCCTAACAAATGTGATAATTGCGAACATTTTTTTTATTTAACATGGGAAGCTAATACCTCCTATCTTCTCCCCTATTCATTTCAATGATGTCAAGAAGAAACAAAAGATATCTGATTCAGTAAATCCTGGTTCCGTTTGGTGCCCTCAGGCTGAGCTTGGGATAACAGTGGGCTGCATAATTACATAATTGGCCTTAATTGCAACACTAATGATGATAAGCAGTAGTTTTTCGCAGTATTTAGTGTATAATCGAGCCTCACATCCAGGTTTTGACCCCTTTAATTGTTCCCTTTGGGTTTTTAGAATAGACTATTGCCCCTTAAATGAGACCCAGAGCACTGGGGCTGAGCTGCCATGCATGTCCCTGGCCTGAAGACAGTGAGGAAAGTCCCTGGGCTGTGAGTGAGGGAGGGGTGGACACTCTTGGCTCTTAACCCTCATAAATTGACTGTCCAGCTGGTGCCTTTGCCCCTCCTTCTGTGATCACATTCTCCTTGGGTTATCTCTCCCAGTCTGGGCTGGTATTAGATGTCACTTATAACAGGTGTGAAGCTCTTTTAGTCCATGATAATATCTTATTTCTCTTTCATTTTGTTGCTGTGACGGGCTGATGCACCCCCGTAAGGAAGTCATATAACACATGTCCAATAGTTCAACAAAAAAACAATATATTTTTTATATCTCTCTCAACTAGCTTCAAAACCGTTTTTATCTTCTATGGGTAATTTCATGGTGAGAGCCTACAGAGTACAGACTCTTCCTTTTGTTTTTTTAATTTCTTACAGTGGAGTTCAATACAAATTAAGGTTCAAGAAAATGCTCCGTTTAAATAAGTATCGCGTTTTCACACAGGATTGTTTTTGTAACTGGTCGAAAGTATTTTAAAAGGCTGTATTTGGGCACAATAGAAGTGGTTTTAAGAGAATTGGGTGTCTAAATCTGTAAAAAGAACATTTTGTGGACTGCTAATTTAAAAAGTGTAGCCCAATGCACACTTAGCTGCTGTTATGTTACCCAGCTCATTTATCATTACAGCACTGTCACTGCAAAGTCAATAATCTATGAAATACTACATAAGCTGTGTGGCAAATGTCTTGTGTGCCACATTAAAAATGATAAGGTAGAAAAATGATGAATGTTACCCACATAAGGTTGCTTAGTTCTTGATGTGCCTGACAAATGCAGAACTTGAGCCAAATCTGTTTTCTGACTGGGCCTTGGCATCAATGTTCATGTGTGTTGTATATTATACATTTTCAGTACAATATTTAATTAGTATATTGTTATATTTATAAATATGTTAATATGCCACAACACCCTTGAGCACCAGTGAGGTTCTTTCACACCTCAATTTTGAAAAACCCAGGGAAAAGGGGGTGGTCAGCTGTGAATTATAAAAATGCCAAGGAGCGGGTTTTCACATAAATACGCAATTTAGAGAAAAAAATTATTTTCCTAACTTGTAACTCAATGCTTGAAAGTGTATGTGATTCAGAGCGCACCATAGATAGGATTGCTCAGATGCTTGGCTTTTTTTTTTATTACGATCACTGGGGATCATTGTTAATATTGGGAGCACAATCCCTGTATATAAAAACTGTATATATTTTGGTTACAAAACAAGGTGCAATGTCACATTTAATTGTATTTAAACTATTTAAGTTTTTTTTACTACTATTTTTTATTACCATTGATACCATTGATAGCACAGCCAGCTAGTTTATAAAGCTCAATTGTATTAAATTTTAATCAATCGTCTGGTAGCAATCGACAGAATACACTGGGTCACCATCTGAAGCTATTGGTCCAGGTAGTCTCCAATCTTAGGCATATTTATGGTTTTATGATGGGTTGAAATGACTAATCAATGTTTATAATTAGTTATCACATTAAACCAACAAAATCTATGTTCATAACTATTTATATTTTCATTATTAATATATTTATCATTATTTTATCGTTTATGTACATCAGCTGGGGTGGGGGGTTTTCGTGATACTGATATTAGTGGTTTAATTGAAAAAAGTATTGGGTAATCTATTATGAGAACAAGTGTTAGCTGTAGCACTAGTGTTATATATTCTCCACAGAAAGAAGATAATCGAAACATGTACCTGAGCTGGCATTGGAACAGAATCTTATTCCAAAACTAAACTCTCACTGTATCCTTCATCAGCTATTCAAAAAATTCATTCAAACATCATCCGGCACAGCATGAGTATTTTGTGTAGGAAGGAAAACGATGATTTAGAACGAACTAGGTGATGCTGCATTGTCTTCTGACCTCTGTGGCTTTAAAAAGTACTGGCTTTAAAAAACTGAAATTGGTTCAAATTAATGGTTACAATCTTCAGCAGAGAGGGATCAATGCATACATGTTAATACCTCAAAAGTCTTCTAGGGGGTTGTGATTTCTACTTTATTGCACATTTTGATTCCTATATAGCTGTGGGGTGTTTTCTGGATAATTCATGTGCAAAAAGGATTTTGAGACTGAAACTTTCATTCAAAGTTTCTGCATAATTTAATCTTGAGACAGTGGTGGGAATCGTACTCCCATCTTCATAGACATTGTGCTTGAGAAACATTGTAATCTTGTATAATTTTCCACTGTATAATGTGATGCTTACTGCTCTGTGATACCCCTGTAGTAAAAGCTGGTCAGATGCCAGTGAAAACAAGGAACATCTGGGGATTTCCTAAAGCTCCAGGGCTTTATTGAAACCAAAGATTGAAACTCCATGTTACTCTGTAAGTGCTGACAGTAAGATTTAAACGGTGCAGCCTGATTATTTTCATTGTAGTAAGGGTCGCAGGAAATCTCCAGCTCATATTGGGCAAGAGTCTACCAATCCCATCTCATGTTTTCTGCAAATTGTGCATGTTTTTGCATTTAGTTTTTCCATTTATATCTAAGCAATGTTAACACTCCAAACATATTTATTCTGGTATAAAAGCATTTTGTGAAACACAATTTTGAGGAACACAGCTTGTATATTTCTGTATTCAGAAAAATAAGTGGTTTAAATTGTTTATCACTTTTGTCCATATTTGTATTGACGTCTGAACTAAAATACTCGGAATTTGGCACCACAGCAGGTAAAAATGTAAAGCAAGTGACATCTTTCAACTGTATCTTTCTTTATTTTCAGTCCTGGTTGCGGATGTATGGCTACCTCCCTCAGGCCAGCAGGCAGATGTCCACCATGCGCTCAGCTCAAATCCTGGCCAGCGCTATCAGTGACATGCAGCGCTTCTATGGGCTGGAGATCACCGGAGAGCTGGACCCCGGCACTGTCCAGTAAGATATTCTCTCCATTACCCTGCAGTTTGTAATAGATAAATGACCTTTTTAAAGATCTGGAGCTAGATTTATCACTTCAAACTTGGAATTGAACCTGGAAGTTATTGAACAATACAGAGTAACCTGAAGTAAGTCTTTTGGGGATGAAATGTGTTAATGGAAATATTTTGGTAGAAGGATAATCTCCATAAACAATGGCTTATTAACAAAATGGTAAAAAACAGGAGTTGTAGCTATTAGTCATACAGGATTCCCGTAGTTCCTTACATGTTGGCAAACAAAGTAGAAAAGTATAACAAATCATCATAAACCTCACAGAATTTTAACGAATGAAGGGATTTTAATGTGCAAACTAGTTTCATTATTTGGAGTTCATTGTTGCACAACATTATGCCCAAATGGGCAAAATATTCATAGAAAAAGCACGATGTACATTTTGGAAATAGTCATTAAATAAAATTAAATTCATGCACATCCGTTATAATACAAAACTAAGCATTTTTGTTATCAAAATGCTACTCTATGTTGTTGAGTAGTTCGAAAACTGCAGTTTTTTTTATGTGGCCTCTAATTGGCTAAGCTGACTTCGTTTATAATACCACATCTGGGCATGTATTCAGACAGAAAAAGAGAACATGCAGAGTTACACAAACCAAAGTGCCAGCTAATTCCTATTACACATTATCGTTTTATAACAATTATCACATATAGTTTTGATATTTTTATGTTGGCAGGGCTCTAGAGTGCGACCAATTTGGTCGCATATGCGACCAAATTTCTCAATGGTGCGACTAAAAAAAATCAAAGGTTGCACCGGTGCGACCCGTCGTTCGAGTGGGAAAAAAAAAACGAAACTCCGTCTACGGCCGGTCCGCCTCCTGCGCGCGGCTCACAACACGCGTATCACCCATTCATGCGGTTCAATACGCGCCTATCGCGGCAAGCGCGACGCTCAATTAGCGTTTACCGCGCCGCTGAAGCCTCAGACGCGCGCAAACGCGTCTTTGCATTGACTTAACATGGAAACCCTCCGCGCTTACCGCGCGAACCACGTTCGATGTGAACTACCTTTACAGCGGCAGGCAGCTGCAAACAGATCATCAGACGAGGCCGAGATGATAATTAAGTTTAACGTTGCCTACAATATTGCAAAAGAAGAACTACCCTTCACTAAATTCAAGTCCGAAATGATTCTTATGAAGAAAAATGGCTTGAACGTAAACCCGACGTACAGCAATGATGTTACGCGAGTTAATCATTTACAAGTCAATATTGTCTATGGACAGTGATTTAAAAAAATTAATAAATAGAGAACTAAAAAAAGTGAACTTGTGAAAATGCGGTGTTAAATGTGATGCAGTTGAAAATTTGGGTGCACCTAACTTTTGTGCTGGTGCACCTAAGAAAAAAATTTAGGCGCACCAGTGCAACCAGTGCAAAAAGTTAGTCTAGAGCCCTGCTTGGCTTGTCAAACATAAAATAATATTAAGTTATTGTTAACTTAATATTATTATTATTATTCCGCCTCTTTTTCTTCTGAGCCAGACACTCCTAGCTCAACCACTAAACTTGACTTCCAAGGTGTTCTGATTTGAGTTGCTATATCTTTTTAGACTGGTACCACTAAAGGAAATCTGGGCAGTCACAGACAAAGAAGGGAAATTTTTAACTGTCCTCACAGACCACACCCTAGCAACCAAACTGTTTACCCTAGCAGCCAAATTCTTACAATTCTTTCTCAGCTTTGGAAAATAATTCCTCCATATTGGCTCCTTCATATCAACTACATTTTGTACCTTGGCAACCAAATCAGCTGATTGATATTTATATGTAACATAGACAATTCCTCACTAGAAACCAGATTGTTTACCCTAGCAACTGATTTAGCTCAGCTCAGAAAAAAACCATGATTAATGGGGTGATGACATTTATAGTACTCGTAGTCACAATGGGCACATTTTTAAAAAGGGCACTTTTACTAGCCGACATCAAAGTTTGCGTGTAAACCTTAGCCATTTAGTTAAAATAAATTTTCCATCCCTCTTTCTTGTTGTTAATAGCCTTTTATCTCCTCTCTCTTTAAGCGCCATGAAGAGACCCCGCTGTGGTGTCCCAGACAAGTTTGGTGCTCAAATCAAGACTAATGTACGAAGAAAACGCTATGCTCTCACCGGTCACAAGTGGGACAAGACCCATATAACTTTTAGGTGAATCTTGAGTCAATGTCTTCATAACCTTAATTTATTTTCATAGTTACATTTTCCCTTTTTGCCATGATTGCAGTATTCAGAACTACACCCCTAAAATCGGAGAGTACAACTCATATGAGGCCATCCGAAGAGCCTTCAACGTGTGGGAGAAAGTGACTCCTCTCACATTCGACGAGATTCCTTTTCATGAGGTCAAATATGGCCGCCGGAAAGAACCTGATATCATGATTTTTTTTGCATCTGGGTTCCATGGCGACAGTTCGCCATTTGATGGTGAGGGGGGATTCCTGGCGCATGCTTACTTCCCTGGCCCGGGAATGGGGGGAGACACACATTTCGACTCTGACGAGCCATGGACCATTGGTTCACAGAACCTACAAGGTGAGTCTAAATATATTTTTAAGACCCCCAAAAAAACATTAACGAGAGAGAAACGTGGGTTTGACGTGCCAAAGTAGTTTGGGCACTTTTAGATGATCTTTTTAAATTGAAAGAATTTCATAATAAAAACCCTTATGCTATTCTATTTAATATTGACATTAATCTTATTTAACCAAACTGCTGATTTTAAATACGTTTTAGAGATGTTTTTTCAGGTTAGTCATGCAAGAAGTACGAGGATATCTGATAATACAACTGGGAATCTTCAGTCATTTATTGCTTTCTAGATATGAATAGTAGTTTTAATATTTACATGTTTTAACTGCACTTTGACTTCAGATAAGATGAATCTCTAAAGCCGGTTCAGACTGCGTGATTTTCAGAGCAGTCGTGTCACAGATCCTTTCACACTGCATGACTATCTGGGGCAGTATCCAGTCGTTGCTGAATACACACTGCATGTCTTTAGACAGAATCGCAGACAATTTGTCTATGTTATGAAACTGCGTCTCCCAACGCAGAGTGTGATGTAACGTTTGCCAGACCAAAGTTCAAGACTGGAATTGTTAATATCAAGACAAATGTCTCACAACCAGCCTGAGACTCCTTTACGACTCTCTCAGAGCACGTCTTTGGTAGTTCACACTGTGCACGATTTCCTCAAAACCTGCCCAGGGCTAAAGTCATGCAGGCTTAATTTAATCGGTAAAAACCGTGTGCATGTATTTTAATCCCAAGCTTTTCTCGAAAGAAACTGATACATGTTTTTATAAAAGTTTTGTATATAGAGTGTCTGAGACCAGAAACACCTGAGGTTCTCAGGAAACACCAGTGAAGATGTGTCCCAGTGCCTCATTAGATGTATTGATACACCACAGCCACTTAGTTAAAGTGATTTGAAGCCATATTTAATTCTAATGTGGGTTTCTGCAAGGACCTATACTTCCACAAGAAGCGAATGCGGTGGAGGTCAAGTCATAAAACTAATTTGTCTACGTCATCGCATCATGACACTTTTGATTTATCTCTAACAAACTAACTACATCATTCACAGAGGAAACGTATAATGTAGCTTCAAAAGCAACATTGAGGGTTTAAGAGCCTGTTTCCGTCAGTTTGTAATGTCTGGCCACAGGATCAGCATTGTTCGTAGCAGTTGAAGGCACGGTCAGCAGGTCACAGTTGGAAGGAGAGATGTCTCCTATTGCCCTGAAGCTGCATCTTTCTCAGTCCTGGCCTTCACACAAGAGCAGCTTTGAATGACGAATGCTTTTGTCTGTGAAAGCTTCTATTGATTGAAGTGTCTGAAAGCATTACGACAGCCAGTTTTGTGCTTCTCTAATCTGCACACTTATTAGCCCTAATGACGCTTCCTCTCTGGACAAAAGGCAGAGTAAGAAGCATGAAGAAGCAGCATTAGTGTCTGATGACTTCATTCTGTCTTTGTGGAAGGCTTGGATCATTAGGAGTGCTAATAATGAATAGTTTCTGGATTAATGGGGATCTTTTTCCCCTGAGATTAAAACTGGAGGCATTTACAACCACAGTGTCACAGGTCATTGTGGTTTTTGGAGAAAAAGGACAGAATGTGAAGAACATGACACTGACTGAAATCTATTCATTCACTTTGTTTTATGTTGCTTTTAAAGTAAACTGAAAGCCTACAATGTCTAGAACAAATACATTTGTATAATTATATGCTTAATAGACTCCATCCATTATCCTTAGAGGATGCAAAAGGGTGGGATACACTCTCGACATGTCAACAGTCTGTCACATTCACTACCACTAGGCATATTCAAAAGGCACGCACACATACCAGCCTGAAATTTTATTTATAAAAAATACACACATCAGAATTGAGATTTGTATAAATATTTTGATTATTCATTTAACCTGCTGCATGTTTTTGGGGGTTTGTGGGGGAAACCGGAGAATCCGAGGAAACCCATGTAAGCATGAGGAGAATTCCTTCAGAAGGTTACAGATGAGCCTCGGAACGACAGCCTTCTTACTGGAAGGCCCCAGTGCTACACACTGCGCCACCGTAAAATCACAGATAAAATCAGCACAAATTCTCTCTTTTCTTTACATTTTTGCAATATTCATGTTCAAACTGCTTCATGTGATCAGCCACCAACAGTATAAACTGCTGGACCTCCATGATTTTTTCTGTGTTTTTTGATTAGTAGTTTTGGAAATCTTATTCCCACTCTTATTTTCTGTTTCCTGTACAAAGTCGCTATGAAAACGTGGAATGAGCGCCACCGACTGTTTTACGTCCTACTCAACGTCATCAAAAGAGCCAGGTGTCATTGGTTATTTTGCTTGCAAAGAAAACCAATCTGTGTGGTCAGATATGTAAGCCCCCATTGACGCCCATGGTTTTTGATGCCCGAGGCGTGTTCTCACATGAAAATTTGCACTTTAGGAATGCTTTAGGTTTTGGAGCTGATGGCAAGAGAGTGGTAGATTTAAATAAACCCATATGCTGCATCTGCTCACTAAATACGTAAGTGGCAGTATGTCAAATATATTAAGACGTTTTAGATGTCACCCTAAGGCTTCATCAACTTGAGCATGGCGAACATTCGAAATGAGTACAGTACAAATGATTTCAGTGACATTTTGAGCAGATCAGAGGTGGACAAAAGAAAAATCGATCGGTTCACGTAAAAGGATGCATGCAAAACACCAGCAGTTTCCATAGTAATTAAATATCATCCCGTGGGCCATACATATGCCTTGACTTTGACTTGACCACTAATGTAGCAACATAGTGGACAATGTTTTCCAATTGTGAATACACATCCAGAGTCAAACTGTAGACTCTATGATATGCTTTTTTTTTAAATATTAATTAGAACAGCTCAAAATATTAATTGATACAGCAAAACAATCTTGTATCCCATTTACCCATTAAACTAAATCACTTCCTTATCTAACGCAAGACCAGTGGCAGTGTAGTATAATGCCCCACTTAACCGCTGCAAATGTAATGCTAATATGCAGTATATCATATGTCCTCAAGCCAGAGATGATAAAGATTGATGAGCTGCTGGATGAGCCTTCTTTCCCAGAGTTCTTACTAAATAAGGTTTTATCCCAATTGCTGAACATTAGCTCGCTCTGAATCCTGATTTATGAACACGGTTCACTTGTAACAGACCAGAACCTCTGGTATCATAATACCAATCAGCACAACAGAATGTATGCTCCAAGCAAAGAGGCTATACGTCACCAACTCAAACATTCTTTTAGCAAAATTGTCACAAAGAGCTTTTCAAAGTAAGCGTTGCACCAATTAATTTGCTACTTGAGTTTTCCTTCCATTTAAACAGAAGGGCAAGAAACAGAAAACCACCAAATATATATAAACCTTTTTATAATAAAATTACTTTTTTAGGAAAAACAGTACTAAAATAAAAGGATATTTGTGCTTAAAACTAGTGTTTAAAATAATCTTGAAACAAGAAAAGAATGTTTAAAATTTGAACGCAGTGAAACAACAGCTTTAATGAAAAACTGATTTGAAAGAACGTTTGTCATTAACATTAATCATAAACACACATAAAAATCAGAAATAACTTCCTTGTTTTAATATCTAAAGCTTGTTTTACGAAGTTTCTTAATTCAAGAAAATAAATGATCAGAATAAGCATTTTTTTCTTCTCAAGAAAATGTTTCTCAAAATAAGCTAAATAATCCTACAAGTCTAAACTGGATAATTCTTCTTCTTCTAAAAAAATCAAGATATATTATCTACATTTTTGAGCTTTGTTTAGATTTGCGTTTTTGCAGTGTATAAAAGCATTTGAGGAGAGTCTTGAAGATTTCTACAGAAGATATCTGTAGAAAGGTCTCTTCTTATGGAGCTACTTGGTTTCACTCAAACAAATAGCATCCAGTGGGTGAAGGTGAATGTTTGTTTCCTTCAGGTAATGATCTGTTCCTGGTAGCTGTTCATGAGCTGGGCCATGCCCTCGGTCTGGAACACTCCAACAATCCTCTGGCCATCATGGCTCCGTTCTACCAATGGATGGACACAGAAAACTTTGAGCTTCCTGAAGACGATCTCCGGGGTGTTCAGCAGATTTACGGTAACCTGATTTTAATGCTAGTCCTAGTAGTGCATTAGGATCAGTTTTAACTTGAATAAATCTGTTGTTTTAGTGAGAAAATTATCTTAAAGAGCAATTATAGTATGGTGCAAAAGTTTTGGGCAGGTGTGAAAAATGTTGTACGCAAAGATTTCATTTATTTTCATCAATGAACAAAATGTAGCAAATGAATAATAGATATATATATTTGATGTGACCACCCTTTGCCTTCCAAACAGCTGTGATTCTTGATCATTCAAAAGATCTCTGAGCATTAACCACCACAGATCTTCTAGAGATTAGGACTATCTGTATGTTTGGAGTTGTTTGAAATCTTTATCTGTGTGAGACCTTGTTGCTGCATAAATACCTTGTATATTGTTGCTGTGCTCAATCTTGCCATGACAACAAACTGTCTTGCCAATCTTACCTTGATAGAACAATTTACCTGTTCCTTACCTGGTTTAAAGCCTCTCACACTGCTGTTTCTGTTTTACTTCATGACTGGGTTTCAACTCATGTGACATTGATGATCATTAGCAACTGGTTTAACTGGTTGATCATACGCCTGACTATAATACTACAAAATTCCTTATTTTCTGCACAGTATAAGTATATGATTTGGTGCTGGTTAAGGCAAAAGTTTGTAGCAGCAACCTTGTTCCCTTTTCTATCCACTAAACTTGTGGTTATGGGTGAGTGTAGAGAGAAAGTTGTAGTAAGAAAGCTGATAGCGTGAGAAACCTTCAAACATTAAGAAATTTTGATTTACTTAATCAAATCCTTCTTACTTTGGACTAATACGACCCTTTTGTTAAGTGAACAGAAACGTTAGTTATGGTCCATGTTGTTATATATACATATTAGAACTGGATAATATTAGCCTACTGCACCTACTGAGGGTCGCAAGAGTGAATTTGGCCCTTGCTGAACCAAATGAGTGGTTTATATACACCAGTTGCTAAAATGCACATCAGAATTCAACATTTAAAATGAAAGTGAAAAAAAATGTAAATAAAATCAACACAAATTTCACCAAAGGAGACATAAAAAAATCTTTTAATCTTAGATTATCTGTGAATTTTGTGTTTGTCATAAAGCTCAAAATATAAGTAAACAAAATCCTACAATTATGCACTTAACCATTGAGAGAGAAATCACAAACAGATTTCTAAAAGCACTATCCATCAGGATTTGAAAAACAGTAAATACATTTTGTTTTCATGATCATTTACTTTATCATTGATGCATTTGGGAGAGCACGTTTATAGATCTACCGCATAAAGATAAGCTGTTAGCTATTCGTTTCCTTGTTCCTGGTTATCAGAAACACATGCTTCTGTAAAAGATTTATTTTGTTTGCATATATGCAGTCAGAAGCTGGTTTACTTTGACCTGGCTGTTTCCCTTTGAAATAACCAGGCCTTTGTGGACTTAGTAAATGTTTATTGAAGTCTTGTATGGGGGAGTTGAGTTGGAGCTTTGAGAGAGGGTGGGAGGCATCCTGCTCTCTTCACAAGAACCTTTGATCACACCATGGCAACTTCATTAATCTTTGCTTAAGGAACCTACAATTAATGAATTTAATCTTAAATGAGAAATAATATAGTTTTGAGTCAACTTATCCATATAATATGATAGTAAAATGGTGCCAATGGATGACCCAAGCATAAAGGGATCCAGTGTCAGAGTGTTTAACAAAAAATTAAGTTCATGTGTCTATGTGGTGAGCATGCTGTTGTGCATGAGCGGGAATGGATGTGAGGTGAACAAAAGAACAAAGTACAACCAAAATACCCAGACTGTGTATACATGCATGTTTATCTTTATCTTTTTTTAATAATTTGGTGTGCAGTTAAAATTGGCTCCATTTATAAGTTAGCAGGATGTCAGAAAAGAAATGTAAAATATACTCATATGTATTTAAAATATAGACGAGAATAGAAACTCTGATGTGCTTTCATGCTTTCATCATCTTCTACTGTGATGCTTAATAACCGTAATTGTTCATTTTAATAACTATTGCTCAAAACACATAGCATAACATAAAATAGGATAGGACAACATAACATATAATAGCATAGCATAACACGACATAAAATAGCATAGTATAACATTACCTGACATAAAATGGCAGAGCAGAGCATAACATAACACAGCATAGCATTGCATAGCATAGACAACATAGCATAGAAAACATAGCATAACATAACATAATATAGCACAACATAGCATAGCATAACAAACATAGCATAGCATAGAATAGCATAACATAATATAGCACAACATAGCATACCATAGCATAGCACAGCATAGCATAGCATAACAAACATAGCATAGCATAGAATAAAAAACATAGCATCGCATAACATGACAAACATAGCATAGCATAACATAACAAACATAGCATAGCATAGAATAACAAACATAGCATAGCATCGCATAACATAACAAACAGCATAACATAGCATAGCATAACATAGCATAACATAATATAGCACAACATAGCATACCATAGCATAGCACAGCATAGCATAGCATAACAAACATAGCATAGCATAGAATAACAAACATAGCATAGCATAGCATAACATAACAAACATAGCATAACATAGCATAGCATAACATAATATAGCACAACATAGCATACCATAGCATAGCACAGCATAGCATAGCATAACAAACATAGCATAGTATAACATAACAAACATAGCATAGCATAACATAATATAGCACAACATAGCATACCATAGCATAGCACAGCATAGCATAGCATAACAAACATAGCATAGTATAACATAACAAACATAGCATAGCATAACATAATATAGCACAACATAGCATACCATAGCACAGCACAGCATAGCATAGCATAGCATAACAAACATAGCATAGCATAGCATAGCATAGCATAGAATAACAAACATAGCATAGCATAACATAACAAACATAGCATTGTTTATTTAATCTTTATCAAGATTTCAGGAGGCAGTTAATCACATGTTTAATACGTATAGGTATTCATGATACAAATTATTTACACATAACAAACAGTAAACAGAAAATAAAAATAATGTTTCATCTCAAAATTTCTTTTCAGGTTGCAACACATTTTTTATAGATAGATTGATAGATCTTCGCTGATGAGTAAATTCAATAGGTCGTGTGTCAGATAGAAGGCCATATTCATATGCAATTGAACTTATATGATTAGCATAGCATAACAAACATAACATAACATAACATAACATAACATAACATAACATAACATAACATAACATAACATAACATAACATAACATAACATAACATAACATAACATCTTTGACACCTCTGAACACTTCATCCATACACTTAATTCTTATATGTTCCTTTTAATTCAACATTACACTTTACTTAATTTACAGTGAAGCACTCTGGTTTAATGTTGCCACCTTAAATTCCAGCACCTTAAATTTTTACTTCTTATTTGTTCTGTTGTGTACTGTTGTACTAGAATACTCCCACATACCCTTAGAATTTCTTGCTTATTGCCACACACATGGCAATAAAGCTCATTCTGATTCTGATAACATGACATAGCATACCACAATATAACGTAAAACATAGCACAATAAAACATTTTCTTTTTGGTCTTGCAGGACCTCCAAACGGATCCCCGACTCTGGCTCTGCCCACTGTGACCCCACGGCGTCCTCCTCAACCAGATCCCAGAGCACCTAATCCTCCACAAAGCCCTCCTGGATCCCCTCCTCGACGCCCAGACAGGCCTCGTACTACTGACAGACCTGATCATTATGGCCCCAACATCTGTGAGGGTAACTTTGACACTGTCACCATGCTCCGGGGAGAGATGTTTGTATTTAAGGTGAGATACAAACCCAAAACTCTTAAAAGATACTAACGATATTTCTTAATTAATGTAATACTGGTGTTACGTAAGTCCCAGGCTTGCTTTTAACAGCCTTTGCTTGCGTAGTAAATAAGATAGGGTTAAGAAGTGAAACAATAGCAGTGTGGTGTTCCAGGTGAAAGCCCTCGAAACAGGTGGAGGCGTGCTGCGTTTCGCCTGTTCTCAATCAGCCTTTGTTAGGCAATAGGCCATAAAAACCCCAACTCACTCCTTTGTTATGACCCAGAGCTCCATAAAGAGGAAGGGAGTCATGTTTTTTGTGGTCTGGAGTTGATCAGGAGGTCCTTTAGGCTTCATCAGCTTGGCCTCTTTTGCGTACTGTGATTTTTGTGGTCACATTGTGTCATGTGATTTGCTCGTGCATGAACGAAGAACTATCTGTGAGAGAGGATCTGTAATTCTTCTGTGAAAACAATCACAATATCATATCATCTTTACGGTGAAAAGGAAAATAGATTTAGTGAATTTTGTGACACTAAATTAGAACTAATATACTTTAGGTCTAGTGTTTCCCATTCGGGTGGTTCTGGGAGATGAAGTTCTTGGAGATGAGGAGATGAGGAAGTTTTCCCGTCTATGAGACTCCAATGTAGAATCCCAGAATTTTCCCAGAATCAGAATTTTTTTGCTTTCAGAGTGCATTTCAAGCCTCCTCACAGCGTTTCAGTTGGATAATGATCTGAGCTTTCACATTTCAAACAGTCAAGCCTTAATGGATTCACTTGTATGTTATAGGTCATTAGGAGAATTTATGGTGGTAGAATGATGGGAGATTTCGGCAAAAACCAGCAGGTTATTTACAGTGGAATCTTTACCTTCCATATTCCTGACATGGTTGATTTGAAGGGGACAATGTCATTACAAATAACCCTTTGATCTGATCGTGCTCATATTTATATCTACATTGTAAATGAGAAGTTAGAGGGTGTTCGTGAGGTACATGTACCTTGCTTAAAAACAGATTTTTTTTACGTTATTTTAATGTTGTGAAATGTTATTTTAAAAGAGGTTTTTAATGAGCTTCAACAGAAACCCTGGTCGAGCTTGAACCAAAAACCCTCCTAATCTTAGCATGGCATTTGTCGACTGATGTTTGAGGCACTGTTGATAAACAAAACAGCCATTAGGTCAGAAATAGACAACCATCATCATCTGGTCTCTTATTCATCTCTTTTTTCTCTCTAGGGTCGCTGGTTCTGGCGTGTACGGAGGAACAGAGTGCTGGATAACTACCCCATGCCCATAGGACACTTCTGGAGAGGTCTGCCAGGAGACATTGATGCCGCCTATGAACGACATGATGGGAGATTTGTTTTTTTCAAAGGTATATACCCTTTTAACTGCTCTTGAAAACCGATCTTGCTCTGTGCTGTTCAAAAATAATAGAGGCCATAAAATGCTAGATTTGTACAGGAATTATGAGTCCGGCTGGTAGAAGTTCCTCACTCTGAAATGCGGTTTACATTAAATCAACTGGGGAAATTTGTCATTTAGTACAGGAAGCGTCCTTGATTTCCGTGTTAGTCTGATGGATTTTACAGGTCGATGTCAGAGGTTTTGGTTTAAGTGAATGATTGTACAATTTTAAAAGAAAGGAGATCACAGTATATTTATAAATAAAATAGTTTTTGCTTGCTAGTATTTTTTGCCATATAGAGATGCATTACATATTCAATACATATTTATTTTTAATTTGAATACAATTAGATGTACATTGCATTTAAAATGCACTTTTGAAAATTGCTATTTCACATAAAAAATAGAGCTAAAAAACTTCTTCTTAAGCCTTTCTCAAGTCTTCTTTTATCTCGTCTTGTTGGTTAGTTTATGGTTGGAGTGCTTTGATTGGTTAGCCATTTTTTCATGTTTGGCCTGGTCAGGTCTTGTTTGTCTTCATTTTTATTTTTAATTATTTTAATTTGTTTGTTTTTTTTGTTAATTGACTCAATTTTTTGGATTCTGTCTCATTTAGTTTTCTTTTGACTTATGTGTATAACAAAAAAAAAAAAACCAAGCACGCAATGATTATAAATTATTTAAGTCTTTCACAATTCAAGCTCAAGTTAGACAACTTTTGGAAATGTTGAAACATTTGTTTAAATATTAAACAACTGAAACTTAAAAAAACTTTCACAAAACCCCACTATGTGTCAATTTACTGGTTTCTAATTAGAATAGAACTATATACCTCTTCAACCTCAAGCTTGATAAAATATTCTAATTTTGACTAAATGATCTAATATCAGTTTGAAATATTGTTTTACAGCATGTAATAAACATGGACAGGGTGTGTCAGTGATCAGGTTTTGAACCAAACTCTGCAGGTGTTCTTTTAATAAAGCAGCTCCACAGCTGAAACTACATCAAGGTTTCCCACATTTGTTCAATACATCAACACCCCAATCCCCCAAAACCCACATCTTATATATATCTGTGCAAATGGTTGTATATTTGCTGAACATGCGAAAAGATTGCCCCCAAAAGGAAAGCGTCTAGGGTAAGTTATGTCATTGCCTCGAAGTTGGATGTTTGCCATTCGAGAAATTGAGAGAGCAAAGAGTGAAACTCATGGTTGGGAGCATCTGTTCTTTGTGAGGGGAGACCATTGCGTCAGTTAGCGCTTCTACCAGATGCTTAAAGCTGAGGGTGGAGCGGGAAAAGGTTAAATTCATTCTATCAGGGCCTATCAGGATGGTGCCTCCGTGTCTGCAGCACTGTAATATTTTTCAATTTCAAGCTTGGCCCAATGTTTATGACACTGGTAAGAGGTGGGATTTAAACGGAACCCACTTTGTTGGAGCATCAGTTGTAGAGTTTATTTCATTTAAATATTGGTGAGTAGACCCTGAACAAGCTCTGGTTAATATTACTAACCAGTGACTGTCCTGTCTTCACATCCTACTTCATGTCATTTGAACTTCCTAGCCAATGTTTTTGACTTTTTTTAAATTACAGAAGCTTGATTATTTTTTCTTCAATTTGAAGTGTATTGTTTATACAAAAAATTAAGATTGGGGTTTTACACATTTGTTTATATTTTAAAAATGAGAAATCTAAAATAATCTCAAATTACTGCTCGCAATTGATTATATTAAACAAAAGCAGCTTAAATAGCTATGGGTGTTATGGTGCACTTTGTTCACGATACAATAAATATCTTGATATCATGTCCACTGTGCAATATTTATCAAATATTGTACAGATAAACTGAAATTAAAACATACATTTTATTTTAAATTAACTTTGTTACTTGATACTAAAGCAATATCAATGATTAAACTGTCATTGTAAAATTAAACTAAAAATACAAGTTTTAAGACTATAAAGCCAAGAATGCCAGGGTCCAGTTTGATTTGTATTACAGTTTGTAAAATCCTTGAGCAGCTAGTGGGACCTTTTGCTTTTCATTTAAGTTTGCTGTTGTTTCTCATACTTATTTGTGTGGTGTTTGTGAATTTTGATATAGCGTTAATTCAAAGCAAGCCGGAACAAAACAAATGGTTTCAGTTCGCTAGCTTCTTTATTACCTTGTCCCACCCTAATCTTTTTTTCATATGAATAAGAATTATATTATAATTAATTATGTTTACATGTTTAAAACAAAGTACATTTTGAAAATAACGGCCTCTAGAAACGTCTTCTTACAGTAGTTCTATCTGTGACTCCCATCCCTCAGGGAGCCAGTTCTGGTTGTTCAGGGAGGCAAACCTGGAGCCCGGTTACCCTCAAGAGCTGATGGTCTATGGCAGAGACATTCCATACGACAGGATCGACACGGCCATCTGGTGGGAGCCTTCTGGATTCACTTACTTCTTCAAAGGAGACTGGTAAGGAGATACTTTTGATTCAACATTATTTGATTTCTAAACGTTTCTCGTTCCTGATATGTTACTGACCCTTATTACACATGCCCTACAATCTGTCCTAAATTGCGTTTATTAGGTTAAACTCAGGGATGCTTAATTTTACATGTTTTTCCATGTCACCATAGCACATACACATACCATACACATGTGATCTATGGTCAATGGTTTACCCTGTTGGTCACTGTTTGTTCTGGACATCGTTTTACTGTGAGATTAGCCCTCATGTGTATTTGTTAAACTTCAGGTACTGGCGCTTTAATGAGCAGGCACGAGCAGCGGATCAGGACTACCCCAAGCCAATCAGTGTGTGGGGTTCGTCTGTGCCTTCCTCTCCCAAGGGAGCTTTCCTCAGCGATGATGGAGGTGAGTGAGGCTGACACTGAGAGTGGTTGAGGGGCCAATTACAGGCTGCTGCTCTAATGTACAGCATGACTGGGAATCATTCACAGAGTGAAATGAAGAAAGTGAGAGAATGT
Organism: Danionella cerebrum; assembly: GCA_007224835.1. Taxonomy (NCBI): domain Eukaryota; kingdom Metazoa; phylum Chordata; class Actinopteri; order Cypriniformes; family Danionidae; genus Danionella; species Danionella cerebrum. The sequence continues at coordinate 61,297 of SRMA01025409.1, read as the reverse complement.
CTGAAATCTGATTTAAAGAAATGATTTGGACAGACTGGGAAACATATCCCTTAAAAGTGCTTTTTCATTGAAGAAATCTCACTGGTTTACAACTGTTTAGGTTTGAACTTTTGGTATAAATAGCTGATAAATTTAAGTTGGCGCTACATCTATAGAGTTCAGCATTCTGACCGTGCCAGAAGAGAAAATGAACTTTTGTGCAATTCAGTCAAACTAAACGAGAGAGATATGATGGCTGATTTGCATTTTTTCAGGTACCCCTTCCCCAATACATTGCATATGAAGCTAAATGGTTCTGAAGCATCAGCTAAAAGTTTGTCACACCAGCTTTGAAACATTAATCTGCAAAAAAAAAAAAATGTATGCAAATCTTCACGTTTAAACGTGCCAATCTGTTTTCAAACTTTTTACAAACAATTCATTTACAATAATCATATTGTGGGTTATAAAATGCCATTTTTTCATAAACAATGTTGAACTGGTAGGCCAATCATACTTTAGGCCAAAAGCCAGGGGTCTCATTTTCCTCCAAATAAAATCAACCTTGATCGGCAAAATATATATATTTTTTTATATCAGAACAAATGATATCGTCTATTTCAAGCAAACACCAAATTTCTTCAAAGAAATGTAGTTTGCTTTAAACTAAATAACTCTAAATCTGTTCAAGTTCCTTTTATTAACTAAACGAATGCTGCCTTCCCCAACATTGTAACAGCGATTTCCTTTTCAGCAATAAAAGGCTTTCATTATCTCTTTATTAATATGTATTCATACTCTCCACCAGACTCTGATATATTTTAGAATTTATTGCTTTTGGGATCTCTTTGAAGCTTTGTTGATGGTTAGCATTGACGATGAAAAGGGTTTGCTGATCAGCAAATTTGTACTTTCTTATAGATATTGGAAACTTAGATCTCCAAGGAAACATCTACTTTATTTAAAACAAACAAACAGTTTTTATACGGTAACCTATGATTTATTTCTGGGTTGCTAAATTGTGTAGGCCTGTAGCATAGAGAGGGGTCACAGGTTGCAGACCCCTGGGCTAAGGAAAGCTATGTACTTGTCTATGATAATACCAACATCACATTTGCTATTTGCACACAGTAAAATCCTAAGAGTTAAATTAACTCTACTCAGAGTGTATTTGGTCCCACTCTATATAGAGTTAAACCAACTCTAAAGGAGAGTTATTTAAATAAGTCTATTTAAACTAAACAGTCTATTTTTGTCTGTTTTTACTCTTTCTGGAGTGGATTGGTCCCTCTCTGAATAGTTAATATTTAGTTTGCATTTTCCATGCAGATTTGGAAAAACATGAAGAAAATAGATTATTAAATTACTCTTTCTCAGAGTCAGTTTAACTCTATATAGAGTGGGACCAAATATACTCCGAGTAGAGTTAATTTAACTCTTAGGACTTTACTGTGCAGTAGGAATGATGGTTATTTTATTCATTTCTATATTTTAATCTCAGTGCCGGAAAAACTTTGCAAAAATACGGCTGCTTTCCATGTTTTCAGAGTAGAGTAGCACGTCTAAAATGTTCTCTATTTTTTAACAGCTCATACATACTTCTACAAGGGTACGAAGTACTGGAAATTTGACAACCAAAGGATGACAAGTGAGCCCGGTTACCCAAAATCAATTCTAAGAGACTTCATGGGCTGCCATGTGGACCTGGATCCAGACAGAGACACTGATGTGGATCCTGGCCGCAAATGGCCTGACCGACCACCCTTTAATCCAGATGCTGGACGCGACAAAGACAAGGACAAGGATAAAACGAAAGATGACACCAACAAAGTTGACTCTAAAGAAGAGACGGAGGAGAAAACCAATGAGGTGGACGTGGTTCTGAAGATCGACGAGTCAGAGCGCACCATGAACATCATCATGGTGACGGTACCCCTGGTCCTGGTGCTGTGCATCTTGGGATTAATATATGCAATAATTAACACACTACAGAGGAAGGGAACACCCAAGTATCTGGTCTACTGCAGACGATCATTACAGGACTGGGTTTAAACGTTCACATCGACCTCCAATCTCGGTTTCATCCTTTCATTTCAATCATTTTCTCATGGTGCTCACTAATCTATTTATATCAGAAAGTTTGCACATTGATCATAGAATTTTTGTTTGTTTTCCTTAATTTCAAGACGTTTCAATCTAGTTCTCCAATCAAAGTGTGAGATGTCTTCCAGGGCTAAAGAGAGGAACAGGAAGGAGGAGAAAGGGATATCTCTCTAAGGAATAGTTCTGCTTGGGTTTGCCTTTTCTCAGGACTCTCAGTGGTTTTCCAACTGACCAGGCAAGTCATAGATCACCAGTAAGACATGTTGTAGCCACTTTCATCATGAGTTCTGATATATTGTGGGGCTCAAATGTCTGAGACCATGTGAGAAGTCTGGGAATGAAAATCTAATTTAAATTTTGTTCTAAATTTGGTCCATAGCTTACTGTCTGGGCAAAGCTATACATATTTTAATGGTTACAATGATCCATTTGTTTGATTTAAAGTAGAAAATTGTTTGGTCTTGGACAAAACAAACTGGAAAAGTAATTGGGTTTGATTGAACTCATCTCGATATTGCAATCAGCTTAGAATTTTGCCTGTTCTGCTTCATAACACATTGTATTTTATTACCCTTATTTTAACAACCATTCTTTAGTTCTGCCAAGGAAACTTATATGTGAAGACCCCCTGACTTGAGTCTTGCAAGCTGGCACCGTAGCAATTATATGTTTTATTGTTTGAGAAATAGCATGGTTCCTTTCCATTTTGTTGGATAGAAAAAGTTACGATTTTTGCTGAGTCTATAGTTCTACAACAGCTATTCAATCAAACATAAATGTAAAAAGTAGAACTATTAAAAACAAGCATAGACCAATTAGAAACATAGTAAAGCACACTTGAGAAACCTCTATTGGCCAATTATAAGCAAAAGGTAGAACAGAGGCCCACTCTAGTGAATATAAGGGGTGAAATTCAGATCTAATCTTCAACATAAAATGCTCAAAGTAAGCCCCTTCATTGGTAAAGAAAAATTGAGGACAGACATCGAGTTCAAAATTTACTATGATAAGAGGTCATTTGGAACTGGGCATAGTAGATGGTACCAAATGTCAACTTAATGAAAAAAAAATTATTATCTACCCACTTATTATGAACCACAACACTGTTGGTGAGATACTAACATGTTTACTTTGGTCTCTATCTCCAGATGACTATATATTTTCAATAATAACATTTCCCATAACATTTTGACACTTCCTGTTTTAAAAGAGAATCCTGACTAAATCACTGCAGTTTTTTTTTTTTTTCATAAAACAAGCTGATGTCACCTGACTTTTATAATATACACAACAAAAAGCTGAGAACTATCCAATCACAGAGCTTAAATATGTGTAAGATTGGCATTTACCTGTAGGTATAGTATTCCTCCTGCTTATTCTGTGACTTTAGTTTGTTGCCAAGAAACATGACGCACCATTTCTTATCATAAATGCGAAAATATGCAAGTATTGTTTCATTCCTATGTGACTGTCGGGTTAAATGATCACTTAAAAAAAGTTAATATTTTAATGAAGTGCACCACAAGCTTTTGGTTATATAGAAAGATGCTGTTCTAATACATCATCAGGTAAGAGTTTCTTTTATAGAATTTTTAGAGACAAGAGTGTCTGTGGAGTACAACTCAGGGAATCTACTTTTACGTTACAACATATCCAGATCTCGCAACATGTGTGTTAATGTTAAAATTAGTGAAATGTCATTTAATGAAAAAATAAATGTGCTCTTCAGAAATCTGCCAAAAACAAAAGTATTGTTTTCATTCATACAGATGCAAGGAAAATTTCTAAGCAATAGGCCTGTCGCAACAATTCAATTAATGTTCGATAAACACACGTGAGCTTGACAAGTTTGCCAACCATGATAATTTTCTGTTTGCAAGCATGTGTGTTTTCCTGGTCTCTCTCACTTGGGTGAGAAATAGGACATCAACATTAGTACGTAGTTAAAATTATCCATGAAAGTTCAGCTTGTTCAGGTACCACAATATATGCAGCTTTTAATTGAACTCCCACTGTTAACAATGATCCACTATGTACAGCATCTGAGCAATCCTCCACTTCTACACTCCCACATGAGAAAGCAGGCCTGTGAGAAATAAGCACTCCTCTTTTAACCCAAGCCCTGCTATCTGCCGTCATTAGCATTTACCACACCCCTTTTACTTGGTTTTTTTTTTTAAATAGATGCGACAATTAAAGGTTAAATTCATCAGGAACAATTGAAAGAAATTCTTGCCGAGCACATTTTGATTAAATTACCCGAACAAAACCAGCATTGAACTTTTTTTTAATTCATATTCAGATACCCACCACTATGACAGCTATAATCAGCATCAGCACACTTGCATTTTAGTCTTGAGTCACAAAGTTTTGTGGATAGACTGCGTAGTGGAACCATGCTTCCTCAAGAGCTGGTTGGCACACTGTCCCATGGCCCATATTACCAGTATCCAGTGCCAGTTATTTTTGGAGCACATTCCTCGCCCAGCAGCAGAAACATGATCATGGTTTCATTCACAATGAATTCACACCATTGCAAACTACAGAGAAAATAAGACGAGTATCTTAACCGGCTGTCAGGTCTCACCCTCTTTTCTTTTTGAGCTGTTTACTTAATCAAAACCCAATGAATATGTATGGCACAAACCCCTATTACTATATACAGTCCCTACGACAAAGACAGCGGTATAGCCTTTGCAATCAGTCACAGAGTATCTCTATTCAAAGTGGAAGCAATGGGCGCAGAGGGAAGAATGAAAGTGAGTGCTGTTATAAATATTGTGCTGTCAGACAAGGTAGAGCAGAAAGCACTTTGATAAATATTATTGAAAGCATAGAGGAGACAAAGGACAGTCACGATCCGAATGCCACCAACGAATCCCAACAAGTTCTGCTTCCAGACGCTCCACCCTCCACTCACTGTGTTGCAATCGTTTAAGGAGAATTGAAGGAGAGTTAATCAGATGTAAAAGCTCTTCTCTCCCTCCCCAGACGCCCTCCACCTTCTTCCTCTCTTTTCCAGATCATTGGGGAATTCTTAAACAGCTTCGATGGATTTCTGAAATGCTCACTCGTCATTTTAACCGCTGTTAGCATTACATGTGATTTGTACTGATGTTTATATGGTAATTTACCACAAGATAGCCGTGGTATTTTGATCTTTCGACCCAACTATGATGGCTATGCAAACCCCTAGACATCATCTCTCCTAAAATTAGTGATATTTTGCTGAATCAATGTTAAGGCCAGTGCACTCTCAGACATTTTACATATTACAACATATTAGCAAAACAAAGGGCACCAATACAAGAAGTATGAAATAGAATGCTCATGCCACATCTACTGGTAATCAAAAACACATCTGGCTTGAAAACTTTTGAAGCAACAAGTTACAGAAAACACAGCCATCTGCCATTCAAGCACAAAACAGTCTTGATGGGCACACTTTCCAAATGAAGAAGAGGATGCACCAAAACAATGTTAGTGTCACAACACCTGGAAGTCCCAGCAGGATGCTTTCACACCTCACTTTTTAAAATCTCTGGAATTACTGTGAATTATTGAGATAGCTGGGAGCTGCTTTGGGGAAAATAGGTATTTACTAACTGCTGCTCATTTTCTCTTATGCACCATATGTGCTTCATAGAGCAATGTGGAGAATGGAGAATTTCCACAGATTCTTCTGAACTTTGTTGGATCTTAATCTTTGGTAAACATTACTAGTGGAAGCACAATCCAACAGTAGCACATACTGTGGTCCCGAAATAAGCATACATTTATTCTTTCATTCATTTTCCCCCGGTTATTCCCTTTTAGGGGTCACGGGGGTCTGCCGGTGCCCATCTATCCAAGGAAATATTCACTCACACATTCACACCTTAATTTAGATTATTCAATTAACCTAACCGCATATTTTTGCGATTGTTGGGGAAACCGAAGTACCCCTAGGAAACCCACGCAAGCACAGGGAGAATATGCAAACTCCTTCCAGGAAGGCCACCAGCGAGTCTGACAACCTTCTAACTGGAAGTGCCATCCTCTGCACCACCAGCCACCAGCTCACATTTAATTAAATAAATATTTTCACATTTATAAAAAGCACATTTGCGACCCAAGTCTGGCAGGTGGGAAGGGTCACAGGTATTGGCACACGTGTCTTTCCCCAAAACTAACTATTAGAATAATGCTCTTTGACATGATCCAGCCAGATCCCAAACAGTGTGTGTGCATCAAAACAATACTTTCATCCATATTCATGCCATGTCTTAACACATTCACAAAATCACTCAGTGATTGGGTAGGTTATCATGCATATTAACCCACCCTCATCTTTGTTATAGCTTTTATAACAGGAAGTGCCAAAATTACATTAATATTGGAAATTAACCAAATTACTGTTTAAAATAAAGTAAAGTAAATGGTTCAGGTTGTAGTCCTTTAGCATACAGAGACCAATGTTTACATGTCAATATCTCAAAAAGGTGTTCTGGGGTGCTGTGACTCTTTAATTGGTGTTTGAACACAATGGTTTTAACAAGCTCATAAACACTGTCTCTTCTGTGTAAACATGGAGTTATCAGAAGCGCAAAGCTGCAATGTCAAAACATTGCAGTTGTATTTTTGTTTTCTACTTTTTATTTAGAAGTTAAACAGCAGTAGCCAAGGACTCCAATTATTGTGGATCAGGGATCACCAAATTTCAGTCCTGGAGGGCCAATGTCTTGCCGAGAGAACTGATTAATGGGTATACCAGAGGCAGTTTAATTGGAGCTAAACTCTGCGGGCACCCATCTTCCAGGACCAAATTTGGTGGCCCCTATTCTAGGTGAAATATGGACACTCGGGGTGAGTGTGGGTTATTTTCCTGAGATAAACCAATAGTCAGTGATTTTAAAGAGCATTTTGGGTGACTACTAAGTTGGTCGGTCCTTTTTTGCTACAGGGTTTTGGTGACTGGTCGTTTGTGGTCATTCCACAATGTGTGCTGGAATCTTCAGATTAGCTAAAATCGAGCTTGGGATGCTCTGAGATGATCAAAGTCTTATTGGTCAGAGTACATTTGCATAAACACTTAATTCTCTCTTACCACCCCTAAAATTGAAAGGCAGTTGTACTACATAACCTCAAGTGTAAATGAATAGGAATTCACGTGCAAACCCCTAAACAACTCCAATAAAACTGTTAAGTCCTGATGCAACTAGTTTTCCTGTCATTACATTTACATCCCAGTTGGATCATGTGACGCACTCATTGTTTAACGATACTCTTCTAAAAACCTTGGAATTTGTGCCACGATCTTACATCATGTCATGTGAACTTTGTTTGAAAGTGTACAAAAAATAATCTGAGATTTTTCTCATAATTTGCAAACTGTGACCAGAATGACAGAAATTCTCCAGACTTTATTCAAGTTAGTTTACTATAGCAACAAGAGATTGTCATTTTCACAAAAAAAAGGTGAAACTTCCACTGCATTGGTGAACAATTGTCAAGGTCTGCCTCACTAGCCACAATCTTCTAATATTGACTAATGCGGTCACTTCGTGAAAGCATAAATTATGATTTGCTGTAATCAGACCTGTTAACCAATCTGATGTAGATAACTTGGCAACACTTAGAATTCAAGAAGTACAGTCAATAAAACAACTGGCAATTAATGACACTCCTTCGCTTCAAATAGTGCTATCCATATCACCTTGTTCCAACAATGCAGTGTCACTAGCAAGTGAGTTTAAACCACTCACTATGAAGTAAGTCAATGAGCCAAACAAAGAAAGAGGACAGCTCAGTCGAACTAAAGTAGCATTCATCTAACTCTAGAAGAAATGGTAACAAGTGTCATTTTCAAGATCTCACCATTAGGGCCTTTGTTATGAGAAAACTGAACTTCTCTTAGTATTCAGTAGTCAAGTTCAGACTTAAACCAATCAAAAACATCCGTCTGTCTTAGGGCTGTAGTGGTTAAGCGCTGACCGATACTAGAGAAGCGTTAACATTCCACTATTTGTGCCAGCAGTTCCTAGAGTTGTGTTTAGCATTCTAGTGAGTTTTTGGGGGGGGCTTTTTTGTTGTCCACTGGGACCTTGTATTATCGATAAATTTACTGTAGCATGGTACCAACACAAAGAACTTGATAGAACACTAATCAAGTGTGCAATTGTATTTCTTAGTCTGTTTTTACACTGTTTTATTTAGATTAGAGTGAAGTAGAACGCATAGACAATGACTGATGAATACTCCAGACGGTCTGTTTATATGTTGATATGTGAAACTATAGATTTATATGTTTAACATATTTTCTCGAATCAACTCTTGGTCAAGTTTGGGACTGGCTCTTAAAACAATGGCCCCGCTCTCGCTTTCTCACTTGCTGGTATATGTTATTGTCCTTCACATTGCTTCTGGCCAACAGGAAGATAGATTGGGCCTCAGCCCGGGACAAAAGCTTCCTCCCGCCAGCCTCACACTAGCACAGCATACTAACTACAGCCTCTGTTCGGAAGGCTTTGCCTGTATATCATGCTCAGTGACTGCTTTGGTTTCTGCATCCTCATAAACACACCTCAACTGATACTCTGTGCGGATGTGGATACCCATAGCTGTTGGGGGAATTTTACTTAACTTTACTAAGATTTCACAGTTGTTGAATTAGTCTTGACTCCATCACAGAAGTACGTGAGAGGGAGTCTTATTGACATAAAATGTTTGGCTCTGATCAGAGGTGCTTCTACAAACATCTGTCCACACCATTTAGAACCACTATACTGTTTGACTTGAAGAAATAACTTAAAAAGGTCTAGAGTTGGTTCAATATTAAATCAGCTCCATTCAGTAAGAATAAGAGTAGGCAAGCTTTAAAGGGAATCTATCTTTACATTAAGAGCATTATAGAAAGACGCTTTTAAAACTAGACAGAGCATTTTCAGAGATCGTATACAGTAGTAGCGAATCACTAACTATTGAAGCAATGCTGTGTTTTCTTAATCACCTCATCTTTAGTAAATCCAATTAACTTTTAATGTTCTTAGTTTTTAATTGAATAAATTGTAAATAGTTCTGTTACTTGGTGTTTTTTTTTTACATTTTATTTTAATTTTGGCCTTGTTAATAACATTCCGGTTTTTGCTTGTGATGATTTTGTTTTGTAGAAACTGAGGATTTTATACATTTGTGTTTGTTGGCATCTTCTGAGTGTGTTTAACAATCCATGCTGGACATGTAAACTGTAATTAAATAAATAAAAAGGATGTTAAAGAAATAAGTCTTCTTTTTTTGAGGTTTCCACCATCTTTTTTTTAACTTGATTTCAAAACAAATTCCAATAGCAAACATACTAAAGAATTCTAAATGGGTATTGGTCCATCTTAAGTAACTTAATAAAATGTTTAATTAGATTAATAATCAAAAGATGGATTGCATTTTTCTTGTTCAACCCTCTTGTTAGCAAAGAATTAGCAAATACATGCTAAATAGCCACATGGTGCACATGAGTACAGAACCAGGAGTTCTGCTGATTCAGATCTTTACCAAATATGTGCATTTTTACACAAAATGAATTAAATCTCTGAAATATTTTGAGTAACAGGAGAGTATTTTTTTTAAATGATGCTCCAAGAAATCATCACAAAATCATCAAATATGTGAAAAATAAATTGAGAAAATTTTCCATGGCTTTCTAAAGATCCAAGTGATGCAACTTTCTGCTTGAAAATTCATAGTTTTTTTAGGAGAGGAATGGTACCTAAACAAACATCCGAAAGGTTGTTTGCAAAAGAAAGGTTCTTTTTATAAGATCTTAATCCTTATATTTTATGGTGAAGTGTAGCATCAGAGACTGGGGACAAGCAATAAATGCTATTTTTTAGTGTTTTACATGGGTTTTATCAATATTTTAAATGTTATAGCTTAAATTTGCAATAAAAGTAGCATGTAGCAAACGTTGCTAAGTAATAAAATATATCTATGAAACAATTCCAATGCTTATTTTTACATATAAAGTCCCAGGGACAGAAATGGCACCCATTCGGTGGAATGGCTCAAATAATTTCCCTTTTTAATTATTTCACATTTATCATTTTGCAATGACTTACCTGTTAATCCCTCAAAATAGTACATGTAAAAAAGTTGCAAGTTCGCTTTTGAACTCCAGTAAATGTATTTTGAGTACTTTCATTTTGTAAAATATGCCTTAAAATAAACTGTTTACAGCAGTGCAATCACATTTATATTTTATTTATAATAAATATATAGAAACAAAAAAAATGGATATGCGTTTTATAAAGTTTCGCTAAATAATTTGCAACCACTTTACACACTCTTGTATAGTTCATACCACATGAGTTGTAATTGCCAAAAACTAAAGAAGATGACAAAGTTTTTATGAGTTTTGTGAATATTTATGGATTAATTCATATTCTACTGCAGAGAACTTCATGAACCCTCTGTATCATAAATAGTTGCTGTTTTACAGGCATTTACAAAATGATATACAACTGGGATCGCTGGCATGCACAGGGTTTTTAAAGGGTTAAGAGAAGTCCAGTAGTGTTCAGCAATGTTGCATGTTGGTTTTTTTTTTAAATAAAAGTTGCCTATCTTTAAAATTGTGGATATAAGTGAAGTTATCTGATCCATTTAGGAACTGTTAAGAAAATTCTATGTTTCTTGATAGAATAAAGTCTAAAAAGCTTGCTGACATTTATCTAAGCTTCACTGTAGAGCATGTCTCCCATACGTCCTCTTGTTTGGAATACCATAAACTGTACAGTTCAGAGCTACACAGATCTCTCATCACACCCGAGTCTCTGGGTATCCCCTCCCCCTTCATAGGAGAGAGTGCACTTCCTGTCCCTCAGGAAAGAGCAGGACTGCATGGGCCATGAGAGACTGGGTGGGATATTTATAGAGTTCTACTGAAATACAAAAAGAGGAGAAACGTGTGATCGAATCATGAAGAACAGGTGCCACAAACCATGCTGCAGGAATCGAAGCAGAAACAGTAAACCCTGAGAGCGCTGTTCGTTTATGTACAGTTGTAATGGGTATCATCTGTACAGGAAGCTTCATGGAAGACTGCCAGTTTCAATCACTGGAGCACCTTACTGTACTGGAACAACTTAATGGGACACTTTACCTATTTTTTGTCCTGCTGCATTTAATGCCAAATATGTGTGTGATTTCACCTTTCAACTGACATTTAGGTTAAAAAAGGAAGCAAGTTCCATTTGAATTTGCTGCATCACTGTTATATGTTCCTCATATTCACTGATGTGTTCCTTTGAATTTGACTAGAGAGTGAAATACTGAATTAAAAAAAAAAATTTTAAATGCAACCTACTGCAGATTTTCTATTTGAGCTGTCCATATAAACATGTTTTTTTTAAACTGGTGTTTTTAACTTAAAAAATGCAAAACACTGTAAAGACTATACCAATTATGTGGCAGATGATTACAACGCTAAAGTCATACCAGCCAATCAGAAGCTTCCCAACTAGCTTCTGGTGATGTTTTTGTCTACATTTTGACTTCGTAAACAAAGAAGATGCCGAACAGAATGTGACAATGATGACTAATCCCGCCTCCATTACCCCTTAAAATCTGGTTTACATTGTCCACATGACAACATTGAACATTCATTCATTCATTTTCCAACCCGCTTATTCCCTTTTGGAGTCACTATTGTATTCAGAGCATATTGGGCGGGAGGCTGGGGTACACCCTGGACAGGTCACCAGTCCATCGCAGCAACACTGAACAGTGTTTTCAAAATGACTCACCTTGACCGTCATTTAAAAAAAATGTGCAGTTACATGAAACTGTACACTAGCAAACAGCGTAACAGCATAGAGAAATCTGTTTTTTTTTAAATAGCCGGGTACGTTCCTTCCAGTGAGTCACTTCAATGTATTATTGGAATTCATGTCAGGGCTGTCAATGTTCTCCAAGGACATATAATGAGCCAATGAAAGCTCCTCATTGTGCAGCGTGAAATGAGCATGCCTCTCTGGGTATAAAGCCCATGTGGCAAGCACACACATATATCCTGTTTTATTTCAGAGTTTGGTGTCATGACTTTGCAACCAAAAAAAGTTTGTTATAATGGAAGTCAATGAGGACAAAACTGCCATGAACAAAAAACGTGGGAGAAAACAAATAAAATTCGAATGCTACACTAAAAACTAAAAATTCAGCAACACTGATGTTGTCACAAATGTTTGGCATGTCCAAGACTGTGATAAAATATTCAGGCCACCCTGAAAATAACCCTTTTTCCGAAATCAGTAACATCATGGAAGATCTTGGCAATTAAAGGGGAAAATTGCTGAATTTAAGAAAAAAACATAGTAGTTTTTAATTGAGGGGAGGTAAAGAGATATAATGAAAAAAAAATTGATCTGATAGATTTTTCTAGCAGTATAATTTAGTGTCTGTTAACAGCCACGAACAATATGCAAGGGTAGTACATTTGCACCAAGTGAATTTTTAGTGTTACCAAAATGTGTAAAAATAAGATTTGTCACCAAAAATCATTGAATTTGCTGAAACAGACAAAAGGTTATGGCCAAATTTAGACTCACAAGCACCCAGAATGGCTGAAATAAGGATAAGGATTAATCATTTATGGTGAAAATAAAATTTGAAAGCTGCTTTAATGAAAGCTAAATCACCAGTATAGAACAAGTGTTAGATATATTACATTATGGGCGGCACGGTGGTGCCTTCCTGGAAGGAGTTTGCATGTTCTGCTTTTGTGGGTTTCTTCTGAGTACTCCGTTTTCCACCAAAATCTCAAAAACAGGCGGTTAGTTGGTCAAAACCAGTATTGAATGCTTCCAAAATGGTCCCTTAATACATTTCCTAAATGACCTCATGCCGTTTTATTATATTGTGCAGAACACAACCCCTCAGAAACTCACATCTCTCTGTTTACATTGTGATTACATTAAAACTGCATGGAACTGATCTCAGAGAATTGACGGAATCAATGTGGGTTTTTAATGTTTATGCTGCTGTAGAAAAGTTCTGTCACTCTGTAAAAAAAACGGAACTCATCACATGTAACCGACTGTAAACGAGGCCATAGGTTTTCACTTCATCTTAAGCTAATTGTTTTCAGATCCCCACATGGAGCTTGTTAAAGAAACACATGTACAGCCCCCACAAGTCCCCCTCCTGTGCCTAAGGCACCTGTGCTCCCCAACAGATCATTTTAGAGAAACAGGTGGGTCAGAATGGAGCACAACAAAACAGTGGTGTCTAATACATATAAGCATTCTATTGCAAGGTTTTTTTTTTTAGAAATTAAAAAAAAAAAACACTTTAAAATGAAACTTTTACAATGGTTATGTTATTGCCTTTTCCCCACACATTTAGATTCCTTTTTCAGAAAGTGGTGCAAAGTTTAAATACAGTTTAACCACAATAATGTGAACACTGTTATGTTGTTTAGGGAGTGCTATATTCTCTGATATAAAGATGGAGCTACTTCCATCTGGGTGTTTCAGATTTAGTGTCAAAACCGGCATTGCCGCATCACTTTTCAAATTGACCGTAGAGTGTTTGATATCATGTCACATTCAATTGATTAACAGAAAAGTCGTGGTGGTCTGTTGGCCGTTTATTTGACATGTGCTTTAAAGCTTGGTGCAGTTTCTGTTCCGGCCGAGGCATGAGCTCAGTGTTTAAGCAAAGAGTTTGTGGTTTTGGGTGTTTGTTTGTCGAAGCATTAGACTGGGCAAAGATCACACACTATAATATCTCTCTATAAAACCTTCTTGGCTCTTAACAACACCCAATAAGCACATTCTTTTGCAGAGTTTAAGTGATTTCCTCACAAACAATTTCACTTTTTCCTTTGCTAACTTGTAAACAACATGAGCAAAAACAACTCAGCACACCTTTAGAGAGCAGACAGCATCCTGATGTCACATGTGAGCTGTGGGTGAACCTGTTTCAGTGTTGTAAATAAACAAACACATAAAATGCATGGGCGTCTTTCTAGTGGTGAAAAGAAAGGATAACCCTTGGAAGCACAAGACCTGTGATATGGGCCTGTGTTTTTCAAAATTCTGGCATTAAAAGTGTATAGAAAAGGTTTAGGAAAGGATTGCCTGTTTTTTTTTTTTTATAAAATTTTCACATTGTTTTGTCCTTTTTTGTGAGTATATGAGTTTTTATTTTGTCTCAACACTTGATTTTTGTTATAAAACATAAAAACTCGACACTTCCCCATCTGGTTCCCCATCTTGTCTTTCGCTATCAAGCCTTCAAGTCTTCCTCTCAGTACGTAAGATACTGAAAAAAAATAATTATTATTTATATTTCTTTGTTCTTTCTGGAGATTGTTTTTTTTAAAAGCTTTAAAAAACTTGCATAATAATGTAGATTTTTATTCATTTGTAATAATGTATTAATTGTAACTCCCATCATGTGAATTAAATTCCATCAAATGGTACTTCCACAGTTTGAGGATTGCATCTATATTTTTATTGCATATTTTAGGTTAATTTGCAAATAATTTGAAAGCACCTTGATGAATGAAGATATTTTTGTTAACATCCTTGAGTAGATCTCAGAGCTTTTCCTCAAAGCCAATAAAAAGATCATTAGCAAGTCTGTGAATCATTCACAATGACCGGTTGTTTCACAATATAATTATGTATTAGGCTTTAATCAACAGTTTCCCTGTGTCCATCAAATGTTTAAATTATATTTTGTTGATTTCACTGACACCGAGATACACAATTTAGTAGTTACTACACTACAACTACTCAATGTAGTTTGAGCTCTTTGTCTTGGGGATCACATTTCATTGGAATATCTTCAGAGAATGCCAAATTAAATGCTGGGGTGTATGACCAATGGAAAGATGGCTATATATACTTTTAAAAACCTTTTAAACTCCTGCATCTGAGGCATTTCCTTAAAAAAAAGTAATTGCTGTTTTTCTAGCCTGGTACACCTATGACCACACGGACATAACCTTAATGCTTCATCAGCTTCTCAGCCCAAGGCCAGGCAATGAACCAGTGAGTGGCTGGTGATCCTGAAGGACCAGAGTGCACTGAGTAAACTTGAACACAATGTCTGGGCATAAAGGAACCATGTTTTGGAAACTTTATCTTCCCATTTCATTCATTTTTTCAAACCAATCAACTTCAAAGCCCTTACAGTCCATTGTAATTGTGAATTCCCTCTTCCTGTGAGGCTTTCATAATGACATTCAACTCTTTTTAATTATAATCCAATAGAGAATGTGAAATATATATATATATATTCACTCAATTTAATCCTATTTCAAAGTTGAGTTAATTAAGTTTCTGGTTCTGGGTTGATTTTCTCCCTGTGCTTCCGCTGGTTTACTCAAGGTTTTCACTAAATACAGTTTATTTCCAGGCACAACACAAAACAATAATATAATATAAGTACAACCTCCAGACTACATTAACCTAAACCTTCTGCGATCCTCATACGCTACAGCTGTGATTGTCTCATGCATTCAGGTGTCTCACTTAAAGCCAAAATTAGCTTATATGGGTCTCTGTCAATCATTTTACAGGCTCCTTGCTCTTTATCTAGTAAATGTAGGCCATGAATTGTGAACATCTTCCTTTGCTTGTTTAAATAAATTGGTGCATTTACTACTCCACGTCTGTTTCTAGTTACAAAAGCACATCAAAGGCAGGTAATTTAGCATTATGGGATTTTCAGAACATTACCACTGAACTTGAATGTGGAATCATGAGTTCAGAATGAACAGGTTTGATGAAACTTCTGTAATGGCAGCTGAGGTTAGCCATATGTTACGCATCAGTGGAACCAATAATCAGAGCATTGAACTAATGAAATTCTTAAGTTACAGCTCGAATGCAGGAGATATTTCTCTGACTATATGTTTATTAATCTCTTCATTCGATATCTGAAATCAACTCAAGTCAACAAAGCTTTTCTCACATTATTTGAATGTTGATTATTTATAGAATTTTTCTAGTTGAATAGATAAAATCTGAGGTAAATTCTTGTCACATATTTGTTGGCAGGTTGGCAGTATTAGTCTGGACGTTTTTGCTTGTGATTCACTTGGAAGCATTTTTCAAGTCTAGATGGTATGATCCGATGAAGAGATTCATGGCATTGGTCGCATCACCTCATACCATGTGCTGATGTCTGTGAGGCTCTGTGCCTGCTGAGAGGAAGTTTTTTGAATGGGTCAGGTGGTCTGTGTAGGTCACGCTGTTTCCTGAGAGAACGTCCCGATGAAGTCACTGTAGCTTTATTTTGCTCTTTAGTTCCCATAACCTCCCCGGAGTTGTGACATTTGAGGCAGCAGCACCCTGGAGATACACACGCATGCCAAATAGTCATATACTGTATTCCATCACATTTAAAACCATCACATGCTTATAAGCCTAAAGATATTCTCAGTGGTTACGAGTTCCTGGCATTGGTTAAGAGTACTGCTTTTACTGTCCATATCAAAGACATTATTATTTCAGAGCCCCTCTTACATACTAAGCACTAGCACTTTATTTCACTATCTTTTTGCTCTATCAAACAGTTAGTGCTTTCTTTGGTTTCATTTACAGAACATCCTTTTTATTCCAATTTTAAAAGCCCATGTTATTCTTGTTTGACATTGTATTTGCTCATTTACCACAGTCCTTGAAATACTGCCAAGGAAATGCTCATGTAGGTGCATTTTAGAGCAGTGTCTTTAAAATGCACTTTTTTCTGCACTTTTATGCAGAATCTTAATTTTATGCTACTAAACTGAACATGCCTTGTGATAATGTTAGCAACCCAGTTCGAGCCATTTAAAATGATTTACATTGTTTCCCCCGAGATACGAAATTGAACCGGTCCAGGGTGGCGTTCGTATCTTGAACATTTTGTATCTCGAAGTAAGTTTTACATGTAAAACGCCTAATTCGTGTTTAAGTTTATCAACAGTTTAAGTTGATAAAGAATTGAAAGCCAGAGAAAAATCAAGTAGCGTTTCTTCAATCCTTAAATCTACACATTGTTCATGTAATAAATGGTAATAAAACACAAGCAAAATACATAATATGAACAAAAATGTGAAACCTTACCTTGAGAGTGAAGCGATGAGGTGGAACAGATGGCAGGAAACATTACGGAGCTATGTATGAAAGTTTACTTTCTCGAGATATTTCACGAATTACCGACACCAACACGGTTTCAAACACAATCGGAGGCAGTAGTGAGCGTCACTGGGTTTCTCTAACTTGCGCTACAGAACAGCATTTTCCACGTTATAAACGTTATATCTTTTACGACACCCTGACTCTAACATTTGTTATAGTACATTATTGGTAATCTATACATAATGTTTTGCTCGATTTAAAACTGATTTAAAGTGTTTTAAGGCGTATCAGCTCTTTAATTAGCCATTGGTACCTTTGGCACCAGTTCACTCCAATAGCACAGGTGTCAGTCGAAGCTCCTAATAGACCAAACCCCAGCAAAATTTGGTTCTATAGTTCAACATGCAGAGACCTGTAGCTTTCAAACCAGCCTGAAGGGCTTAATTGCCTTCACCGGGTGTGTTTGGTTTAGATTGGAGCTAAACTGTGTAAAGCTGAAACACTCTTTGTGCAGTGATGCACTGAGAATGCAAAAGCACTCAGCGATTAGATTCCCAAATGGTCTCGATTTATGCTTGGTTTATGACTCTAGCTTGGTGCTGGATAGTCCCAAGAGACAGAGCCCTTTTTATCAGATAGTGTTTTCTTAAGAACAAAAAAATCTTTAATGGATTTCACTTGTCCTTTATAGATCCAGATCAGCAAAAAGTCATCTTGTGTGGATCAAAAGACACATGTTTCTGAATCAAAAGCATTCACATTGCCAGATAAGATGGTTTACCTGCTGTGTCTGGTCAGTTATGCTGACTTCAGGTCTATAAAACACCACATTCTTCATGCACGCCATATATTACTCCCATGCTACTTCAGATAGAACAATGCACTCAAACACACGCTATTTCATTGTAATAGAAGCAAAAGGAAATTAAACCTGGTTTTATGTAAAATCTTTTTCACACTTTCACCTATTAATTAGCATTTCTGTTTTATACTGTGCAAAGGTGTGAAAATGCTGTAAATTATTTTAGGAAATATTAATTCTCATTGCAAATTCACTAATTGCAAAGAGGAAAATCTAAATCAAATCAATATCTGGTGTTAATACCTTTGCATCATTTCTTATGGCTACACTTGCACAAAGTCAGAGGTTTTGTACTCAGGTGTATGATCAACCAATTATGGCGAACAGATTAATTGAAACAGAAACAGCTGTGTGGGAGGCTTAACACTGGGTGAGGCGCAGCCAGATTCTGCTACATGAGTAAGGTTGAAAAAATAAATACATTTTTAAAACACAGTTTCTTTTTATGGCTATATTAACAGCAACAAGCCTCAAGGTAGTTATACTGCACTAACAAGGTCTCTCCCAGACACAGATTTGAAAGCAGTCTGGGGTTACGAGATGTTTGGAACAACATATGAGCTGAGTTCCTTCAAAAATGTGTACCTTTTATATGCATCATTTTGAATAAAAGGGTGGTCAAATCAAATATTGATTTAATTAGATTGTTCTTTTTGTTCATTGCCTAAAACCTTTGCACAGTATTGTATATAAATCTTCTTAGCCATAGTTTCTGGATATAGGATGAAATACATGGTTGTTATTTGTTGTTTCAGGGTTACCATTCATTGTATAACATTCTGATCTGAATGGGTTTGTGCCTTTAGAATCCTAAACAGATTTTTTGTTCCAGCACTTCATTGACAAAACAACACCTCAAATGGCCTAAATGTGTTATAAACATTTACCTTAGGGCACAACTAATGAAATGTTCACATCTGTAAGTACTCCACACTTTTGGAGTTAATGCTTTATTTGTTTAGTTTGTTTGCATCTGCTCTTCAGACTTTCCAGCTGCCTGTAAACAGCACAGGTGTCTTTCTGCAGAATAGATTAAACAACAACAGGCAGACAGACACTGATGCTAGATGCATTACGACAAAATACATGCATGGGAACAAACTGCCCAAATTTTACTATGGAATTGCAATTGCAGGTCAAGTATAATTGACCTGTTTTGGGCACTTTGTTTAAACTACTGAACATCCACAAATGAATAATCTCTTCAGTTTCCCTTGTGAAGGTTGGGCTAACTGAGTTACATTTTATGGGTTTTTAAAAGGACAGTTGCATAGAATGTCTATGGTAAAATATATATATATTGGTAGAAATGCTCATTTTTATTTAAGATCCACCCTGTACCTTTTCGTTCGTTATGTAGGACAGTATACATACAGACAGCCCAAGTATAAATGAGCTCAGATCAATTTATATCAACTGTATACCAACTATTCCTTAAAATTTACATGCTGATGAATATTTTAACTGTCTGACAGAACTGTTGAGATTTAAGCTGGATGAGCTAACACAGATTCCATAGCATAATGGTCTGCAGTTGAGACAGAAGGTTTCAGATCAGACAGTCTGAAATTAATATCAAACCATCCCCTTCACCCAACTTCCTGTATGTTATTAACATTTCGCAGGTGTTCTTCTTCAAATTGTTGGACCGGCTAATTTTTCTGCGTATACGAGCCCCTGCGTTTCTGTGACTTGTCTAAATTATTGTAACTGTTTGACTCCTTCCAGATCTAGTAAAACCGAACAATTATTCCAAGACAATGAAACCTATATATTGTGTTAACAAAGGAGACTACCAACATAAAAAGATACAAAATACACCAAAAAAATTGGCTTTTTGCCAAGTTTGATCAGGTGATATCTTCTTCTGCAAGGTGGGATTTAGAAATATAACCTTGTTCTAAGGAGAAATGACACAGGCAACAAGAAACTGTTGCTTTAAGAAACATTACTTATTTTAGGCTGAAGCCCTTTGAATGTTCTCTGGAGAGATTTTAAACATATGGATGGAAAACTAAAAAGATCATAAAACCATGATACTTTCTGAACTCATTTCTCTGTTCTCAACCCTTAGAAAACCACCACGTCCTACACTTGGAACACGACCAAATAAATGTGTTTTCATCGAGGAGGCTACAGTTAAACAAAAGCACCAATCAGTTCTGCACTCCAGAAACTTGGAGACTATTATGCTGCATCAGACTGACAAGAAATCATTCTGATAAAATATTTAAATGTGTGTTGGGAGGTGAACACTACGTTTTCAAACTTGTGTTACAATTCTTGGCAGACTCAGCACATCTGCTTATGGTCCTTCTTGCTTATTAGTCAGAAATTCCCATCCTATGATGTCTGCTATAGTCTCGCAGCTGTGCAAAGGAGACCCCCACCAGGGGGCTCAGCATCTGCACACCATGACCTAATTGCAGGGTGTGTTCAAAGGTCAGACACCAAAAAGAGTCATGGGAAGACTTACTGGATATAACGTCTGCCAAATCTCCTCTTTGATTGTAGCAAACAGAAATGGGCATACATTTCCTTACTCTGCAAATGAATTTAAATTAAAAACATTCAATAGAATACAAAAAAAAAATATTAGAAATTATAAAAATATGCTGTTTCAAACAACACAGTGGCACATAAACAAGAGAGAACAATATATTTACATAGCACTAGTGTTTCCATTGGAGTTTGGTTATTTCTGAGCACAATAACGATAACATTGGCACTGATGTTCTAATGGTAGAGGGCAGGCTCTCTCTCCCTATCGCTTTCTACCTAAGTGATATAATTTCTTATTTAATAAAGGTAAAACATTACAAAAAGGTACAATTTAATTCAATTAGGTACAACCTTTAAATTGTATCTTTGGTGTCTAGATCAGTAGGCAACACAACCATGGGAAAGACTGCTGACTTGAGAGTTGCTCAAAAGACAACCATTAACACCTTGCACAAGGAGGGCAAGACACAAAATGTTATTACAAAAGAGGCTGGTTAGTATAAAAAAGTACAAAGGGAATGAAAAGATGTGGCAGAAAAATATGTACAAGTATTAGGGATACCCTCACCCTGGATGTGGGGGAGACAAGCAATATGAACACCCTAACCTTGAATGTGAGGGAGATTCATAAAGAGTGGACTACAACTGGAGAACAGACATGGGTTTGACATGGGAGAACCAACATGCTCGACATGGGTTTCGGCTGTTTCATTCTTTGTGTCAAGCCACTCTTCAACAATAAACACCATCAGAAGTGTCTTGTCTGGGCCGAAGACAAAAAAAACTTGACTACTACTGAGTGATCCCAAGATATGTTCCTTTAGAAATCAAGCTCCCAGAGTCTGGAGGAAGAGAGGACAGAATACATTTTGCTTGAGGTCCAGCAGAAAGTTTTCACAGTCACTGATGGTATGGGTATCACGTCGTCCACTGGTGTTGTTCCACTATGTTTTCTGAATTCTAAAGCTCTGTACACAGCGTCAAAGCGACTAACACCTGGTATAAGTTGGGGTATTGGGAGGAAGAAGATGTGATATGCCAGACCCAACAATGCAAAACAGCTGAAGCATCTTGTGCTCTTTTGATACCTGAGCAGTGCCACAGACTGATCAACACCATGCCATGCCACAATAATTCAGTCATAAGGAGCCTAAACTAAATACATGTTCATGCTTTTTAATTGCCGAACATTTAAAAAATCCCATCTTTGTATTGGTCTTAAGTAACTTTCAAATTATCTGAAATACTTATACTGAAATTGTAGGGTTGTCAGTTGTATTCAGCCAAAGGAAATAAATACTTGAAATGTATCAGTCTTTCTGGAATAAATCTATACATTATACAAGTTTCCCTTTTTGAGTTTGATCACTAAACTTTTTATAATTTTCTTAATATATGACTGGCATCTGTATGTAAATATACATGTATATACTTTAAAGGAATGTATAATTGTATGTATATATGAACATATAATGGACTTTACAAACATATTTATATGTTTGATGAGGCATGCTCTTTCAAAACTCAAATCCTTAAAACTATTCAAATCAAGGCTCCTTCTTTCTGCTAGAATGCCATTGTTTAGGAATCGTGGATTTGCTTTCTGCAGCACTCTATCAGTCATGCTGACTGGCTCTGTTGACTTGTCATCCAGATAAGATCACTCACATAACCAACTGAAACACTAGCGAGAGGGAGACCCGATGGACGGACACTTCCTCTTCCTCTGTGGCATGGTAATTAGTAAGAGTCGAAGTCACTCATCTAGTTTTTAGTTGATCATTAAAGCGAAGTGTTCTCATGGCCGCTACTATTCTTGTTTCTTTCCTTGCTTTTTTGCAGCTACAGTAAAACAAAACTTGGATGCAATCCTGATATATTTTAGCAAAATTTCAACACATTCAATAATAATCACACTGAGCTTTTCTTGCTTCAGTAAATCCAGGAACACGACAATCAAAAAGACTGGTGCATTCTAGTTGCAGAAAATCTAAAAAGTTCAAGTTCAAGTTCAAGTTTGTTTAATTTATATAGCGCTTTTCACAACAGACATTGTCTCAAAGCAGCTTTACAGTAAACCAACAAGTTTAAACTCAACAAAGTGAAAAGAAATTAATTACTAAGTGGTGTACATGTCCCTGATGAGCAAGCCTGGGGCGATTGTGGCAAGGAAAACTCCCTTTTGGAAGAAACCTTGAGAGGAACCGGACTCAAAAGGGAAACCCATCCTCATTTGGGTAACAACAGCAGTGTGATAAACTATGGTATAAACATATGATCTGGTAGTATGAACAGATAATGTAGTATAAACAGAAGATGACTGTGTTAGGTGTAGGTCCAGGGGCGCCGGAACATCTCCAGGTGAATCTCTATATGACTCTAAACTCTATATGACAGCAACAAACCCTGCAGCATTTGGCATGAACTAAAAAAATGGTTTCAGTGACCTTGCCCAAGTTCTAGTTTTAAAATGTGTTTGACTTTATGTGTACAACAGGCAAAAAGATGTTTGGTAGCCACAAAGTTACCCTCTAAAGCTAACCAAAAATCTTTGGTTTTGGCATTATATAGTTGTTATTTTTACACAAACCTCCACCAACCTTAAACTGTCAGCGACTGAGCTCCACACCAGTTTAAGTTCGCTGTGATCTATTTTTACAAAATAATTCATTCTGACAAGTTAGAAAATTCAGGAATGTGATGAGAAGCATGGCAAACAGTTCAAGATGTTGTCCTGATGTCTTGATTCCCTACATTTCACACCAATGGAGTTGCTAAACATAAAAACTTATCATGGACAGTATCTCACAGTTTCTATGGTTCACAAGATATCCATGTGCAGTGAACATCCATTGAGGTCTTGTGGAAATCATGTCCTAGCTGAAAGGATATAAAGTCGACCTTTCGCCATAAACAGGAAGTTGTTATAACTCAGCCATACAATGTTCGATCGATCACAAATTTACCAACTATACTAAAAGCCCAAGTCTGAACACTTCTACAACTTAAACCATTGGTTATAGCGCCACCAGGTGATCACAGGTGGGACAGCATTTTAATCTGAAAAGTTTTACCAAAACAGTCCAAGAACAACATGAGGAAAAGTAGCCATTTTGTAAAAAGACTAAGTTAGACTAAGTCACTCAAAGTCTAGCAGAGAGGTTTTGCTGCTCCACACCTTTATTTTGTGTAAATATTGATTCAGTTTGTTGTTTGTATATACCTTTTTTGTTTTATTGTGTTTGTTCGCGGTTTATTTTGGGGTTACACAAATAAACCACAGTGTTTGTGAGCTTTTGAGTGGCTCCTCTTCGTCCAGTCCTCACGACCCTCAGTACCACATTGCGACAACAGTTCATTTTGACACTATATTTCACTTTATGTCCTTCAGACACCCATGGTGAATTTGAATCTGATTGGACATTGTATGGCTGAGTTATTAATAACTTCCTGTTTATGCCAAAATTTAGATTTTATATACAAAAATGATCAGCTGTAGGAGAAGGGCGAGGGCTAAGTTACTGAAGTGGAAGTCAGCCTACAGGTCTCTATACACAGATCCAAAGTTTCGTACCAGATCAAAAACCATGAGCTCCAACCTGAGCTCACACATCTCACCAAATGAGTGGTTCCATCAAACAAAAACAGAATTTAACTCTGCTATGTCGTATTGGGTTTTCGTGAGGAAAATGACCAATAAAAGCTGGCTCTTTTGATGGAGTGAGTAGGATGCAAAAGTGCTTCTCGGTGGCGCTCTTGTCACATTTTCACAGCAACTTCACTGGGGAAACAGAAAAGAGGAGAGCATGAATACGAAGATGATGAAAGAAAAGAATACATAGAAAAAATCATGCATGTTGAGCAGTTTATACCATTGGAGTTGTGGAGCTGTTTGACAAACGCTACTGCCTTGGATCTCAAATGACAACTTCAGGCAGGGAGTGTCATTCCATCAAATTATCCTCGACCTAGAGGAAGAACATCTTGCTGAGATGCCATCGGAAGATTCATGTGAATCTCAACTCAGATCAGTGTATAGAGGTCTTAAGACTTGAGAAATCTGATATTGAAATTTATGCCATTGGGGTTTTCAGTCATTATACCCTGACTACCACCATGTGGACTTTAGCAACCACAATTCCATGAAAATTACTCAAGGCATTTTACCTATGTGTAAATGGAAGGAACTGTGAAATCCCAGTGTCTTACGTCTTTGGGTATCATCTCTGTCACAGGTTTTGGTGTTGTTGAATGAATAGAGCTTTTATGCAGGTGCCGATATACACTGGACTTGTTTTCAGCTCCACACACTGCACACATTCTTTGCTCCATCCCTCTACACACACGTGAATAGAATCATTGTGTTAATGAAGAGTTTATGTGAGCATAAGTACAGTATGTGTGGCATTGGGATTGTCTTGACGGCCAGAAGAAAAGCATCTGGTTTTGAAAGCCAGTTTACTATTGTACTAATTGTACTGCTACTTCTATTTTTTTTTTTTATAAAAAATGTCTATTTTTTTTTAAAGATTATTTTTTCAGGCCAAATGAAACAAGAAACAGAGAAAGGGGAGTGGAATATTGAAAGCATCTCAAGTTAAGGACCGAAAGGTTGCCTGAAGAGACGCTAATACATATAGCCAACTAAATGTGATGTGATGTATGCTAACTGTTGTTACTGTTTTAATACAATGCATAGCATATACAAAAGACAGACAAAAAAAAATGAAAAAAGATCAATAATAAAATAACCCAAAAACACTAGAAAATATATTAAGCAACCAAAAAACTTGATCTTAAAATTTCTCAAATACATTAAAATTAAACAAGATAAAAGAATCACTTAAAGAAAAATATTAATTTTACAAGAACTTCATTAATTTCATGTTCCAAACTATGGATCCAGGCCATTTGGTGGCAGTAATGCACCATAATCAAACTGCCAAAAACACAACAGAAGAATTAGAAGACCGTCCCAACCAACAGTTGGTGCAGCTTTCAGAGGATCCTCCCAAACTGTAGCCTCCGGAGGCTGGGTAGGCTGCGTCCTCTGAAGGCTTCTAGGACCTGGAGCTATCTCAACCCATAGGTTTCTGATAAAATACTTGGAGGCTCAAACTGAACGTAATCAGCCAAAGACATGTAGCACTATTGAGAGGCAATAACTGGACGTGGGTGCAAAGAGCTTTAAAATTTCATTTTTGGTTCTGCAGTAAAGTTGAATGAGTCAACAAAATCTGCTCACTCCTGACACCAGTCTCAAGTGGCCAGTCGATGAATTGCAGTCATTTTTGCTGATGAGTGGTCTTATATTTTTGTGATTGACAGATAGGCTGGATCAACTCAGCACATCCTCTCACAGCTTTTTAATTGTGCTGTTAAATCATTCATGATGTGTCGGTTGGGAACAAATGGCTAATTGAGCCGGCTCTCTCAAGTGAACAAGAAGAACCAGCCCTCTAGCCCATAAACTGGATCTTTTTCATGCTCTCCTCTCTCCTTCATTCTCTCTCTCTTACTCTCTCAGTCATTTGGAGGAGAGAAGAGTTACAGCTCTCAGACTTTAGAATAGAAACAGAGCGAGAGTATTAAAACGTTTAAAATGCACAATTAAAATCACTTGATCCAGCAGAAGAACATAGAAGATCTCAAACAGTCCATTTTTATTCTTGTTTGATGAACATATTAATTTTACATTGAATATTACAAATTTTACAAATATGGGCTGAAAGAAATTGCCAATATAAGATATAGGAACTTGCTAGGTGTTCTCATTATTTCTGGGCGTATAGAAAAAAGTAAAATGTCTGGGACTTGAGAACTGTGATATATTGTTACCCCTTAACACCAGTCAGCGTTTACGAGCAAACACTCTTGGCTGTGAGGATACATTTATTTCTCATGCCTTTTGGCAAGAACTTGGACATTATTAACAACATTTATCAATAGGTGGATATGATCTATGATCTTTTTACTTTTAAAAGTTCTAGTTGCCATTGATTTGCACTTTAAGAATCGCCCGTGTCTTCAAAAATGTTCTATTAAAGAAAAAAAAAAACTCTCTTTAGTCCTAGTGGTTACATCGGACATCTGATGTGACCTACCTGAAAGAAGCCAGTGATGCAGAACAGAACTCACACACATTCCTTTGATTTACAGATACACCGTCCTAATCTCTATTTGTGCAACACGGAAAGGGCAAGTGAACTTTTCTGAAGTAATTCCCAGAGCAAAGGATGCCTCTTTGAGAAGGTTAACAGCTTTTTCCCCCAAAAGCAATTTATAATACGCATGTGTCACTCAGAAGAGGATTTGGAGGGAGATGAAAGGATTTTGGTCAGCAAGATAAGACTGCCTCATACTGCTCTCTGTGACCCTCAGCCAGATGATGATAAACAGAGAGGCACAGAGGACCATTAGAGGAAGAGGCTTGGATATGCTAGACAAGCTGCCCAAATATCAGCAAGTGAGAGATTCTCATATTGAAGATTTTAGATTTTTAGGTATTTGATTGACTTTCAGTTGATGATGTCTGGAATGAGAGATATTCTATTCTGAGAGGTTTTGCCGTGTGAAAATGCCATGTAATGTTAAATTCACTTATTAACTGTAGAAACTGTTATGCTAAGCAAGAATATTTGGTGAGATATCCAAGGTCTGGGACTCTAGAGGAGCATTAAGAATTTTGGGTGGAGATGAAGTGGGTAACTAATAGGGATTTGCCCAAAGTCATCAGCTTAGTGATATGAAGGTTTGTGAAGGTACATCCCGAACCTTGGTTTTAAAACATTACAAGCTTTAAACATGTTCTTTAGTGCTGTAAAGTATAGCACTTTTAGTATTATTAAATCTTTAATGTATTGAATTCAAATTGGAATCTGCAAAAATTTGCCCGTCCAATAATTGCAGCTTCAATCACTGTATTCTCTAACTCTAAATATTTTCACGACCTTCATCTGTTCTATGTGTCAATAAATCTCTGTTAAGCTAACTTTGGAAGTATTGTTATATTTTCTAAGTTGTTATTAGGTGCAGAATGAGACCCCAGAAGAGAGAAACAGTCTCTCACAAAGTCTTTATTAACTACAAATTAAACTGGAACAGGACGCCACCGAACAGGACAAAACACTATGGAATGGGACGGAAAGGTAAAGGATTTCATAGGACGGAACAGGATGTAGCATGGCATAATGGGACAGGACAGTAAGGTACAGGACAAAACAGCACAGGATAGGAAAGACAGGACAGGACAAAACATGACAAAACGGGACTGTCAGGAAGGGACAGGACAGCACAGGATAAAAAAAAAGACAGGATAGAACCGGACAAGACAGGAAAGGATACAATGGCACTGGAAGGTACAGGACATGATGGAACTGGCCAAGACAGGACACCATGTGAAATGACAGGACAGGAAGGATAGCACAGGACAGAACATGAAATGGTATGATATGACAGGACAGGAATGTTCAGGACAGGACAGCACAGGATTGAACCAGACACGACAGGACATAAGACAACAGCACAGGAACATACAGGACAGGATAGGACCGAACAGAACTTTACCGCACACACAATACATAACAAAGGGGCCGGACATGGCAGGGCACTACAGGACAGTATTGTATAGCGCAGATGAGGTGGGATAGAAAGGTACAGCACAAAACAAAATAGGTTAAAATAGTCCAGGATAAGATAAAACATGACAGGGCGGGACAGGAAGGTACAGTACAGGGCTCCGTGTGGTATGATGTCTCATATACAACAATAACTTTGCAAAGAGCGAGGGAAGAAGTAATATAATCTAACAGGGATATTCCCAGATTAAAATTAGAACAATGAGCAGGAGAGAAAACACTTGAGAGAGACCCGGAGGTGAGAGTAAGAATGCGGAAATAGGGAGAAAAAGGAAAGAATCCTTCGTAAAATTAACACTATAATACGTTTGATTTGTGTATTTTTTTAACCAATTTTTTTCATTTAATTCAGACATTAACTATTTCTCATTTTACATTCACAAAAGCACAGCACAACAAATACACAAATGCATCCCATGAGGCCAAGACGCCTCTCTTTGTCTGAGATGGGCGTTCAGCATAATTTATAGGCCTGTTTATTCTCTACAGTCCACTAATGCACTCTTGTCATGCACAGAGAGGCTGAAGCAGGATTTGCTTTGGAAGCACTGTATTACACAGCGCAGGCTAAAAATGGCCCAGCAAAGTGTATTATCAAACCGCCTTCCACATTCCATTACTTGTCTCTTGGCGTCCCTGTATATTGTCACTAAATTAGGCTTTGGTTGCCAAATAGGGGATTCTGTTAAGTATGTTTACATTCTCAAAACTTTGTCTGGAGACAATTTTTTTGTCTGTTAACTACGGTACAGTAGGATACTATCCGGTTGTCTTCCAGCTGAGCAGGCTGTTTGTTTCAGTTTAACAGGTCAGCTTCTCTCGAACCCAGCAACCATGACATTTTCCTTAGACTTAATTCTTCAGACAAAAATATTTTCAATCTATGTTTTGTAGCATAAAAGCTACCAAACTATTTGTTAAAAAAATATGTCTTTAGCAAAAACACATGTGCAGCCAACTGAGAGGAGATTACTTAGAGAACGTTTGCTGAGCCACAAACACAAAATAGATTTTGAGCTGAAAATTGGTTAATAACTTAATAATGCTCAATTATCACCACTCACACACTACTGCTCACCTGTATTACTAAAAGTCTCACTTTGGTAATTCATGATACTGGGATTATCTTCAAAAAGTCTACCATTTCCTGGGTCCCAAAACTCAGAGAAGAAGCCTTTCTAGAGGACGCCATAGTTGATATTGCTGTCTCCTCCCCAACTTTCTGCCAGAATAATGCATGAGTCCTAATAGCAGACATGGCAAATATCTCCAAACTCGCCAACGAATCTCTGATCACTTCTTTGATGGTTCACACTGTGTGATTGTCACTCATATGCAGGAGCACCGATTTGCCCATAACTTCTGGAATTTTGTAGCGATTTCTGAAAATCTCTGTGATTTATAATCGGGGCTATAATCTTGTATAAATTTGGCACTTACATCAACAAATATATTTAGTATAACCAACATTTAACAAGCGATAAAAGAAGAATAAAAAAAAAATTTGAGTAGAGAGGATGTTCTGTTTTTTATTATTTTTACCAACAACTTGATTGACACAGGCCAAAAAAGTAGTAAACAATCAAAATAACAAATCAAAGCTTCTTCCCTGTCTATTCAGGTCCAGCTGCACAAATTAGAACTAGCTACTAACACAAAGCAATACACTGGCCTTCATAAATATTAGTTAATACAATCCTTTTGGATAAAAGAATAGTCAGTAAAACCTGAACTAGTTTCTACAGTCAACGCTACTTTGGAGCAACATCCTTTTCGTCACCACCATTCATCAATCTCCATTTTAACAGCCATGTTGAAAGGTCTCTCAAATCTCTCAGTCCTGCATCTTGTCAAGCATAACTCGAGTGTGTGCTAAAGATAACCAAAGGCCCTCAACCTTAGAACAAACAAAAACCTTCATCATGCACGTCACCCAGGCAGCCTCTGTGCTACACTCTGAGAACATTTTAAAGCTTGGGGAACTTTTATTGGTTGACAGATCAAAATCTTTTTGAATTATAAATCATAAAATGACTGTAAAACCACAAGTGAAGTATCGATTACATTGCTACTGTTTATATTTATGTCATTGAAACACCAACAAAGACCTTTTCATGCTTCATTGTATTGTAACCTTACATTGTTGATATTCCCATCTTTTCTTTCACTTCATGTCAAGTTATGGCAGTTTTTACTTCAATATTCCTAAAACTGCATCTCACTTAAGGCCTCCTCAATTGTAAAGTGCCATTTAATCAGAATCTGAACACAAATGGCCTCAAAAGACGTGCATGTCCACTTATGAAGGAATCAGTGAAAAGCTTTAAAAAACAAGAAGAACGATTGTGAAGTAATTCAATGAGAGAATAAATATCAGAAATAATGCAGATATGAGGTGAATTCTGAAGCTGCAGATGTACATATGGATTTGACTGTGGAGTGTCACAACACCCCCTACAACTCAGCAGGGTGTATTAAAATCTCTGTTTAGAAAAACCCAGTGCCAGTTGTGAGGTAATGAGAAAGCAGGGAGCGGCTTTGGATAAAAAGAAGTGTGCATTAAACACTGCTCACTTTCTCACATGAGCCATTCACTGCTGGAAGTGTTTAGAGAGCGAAGTGAAGGATCGTGCAGATGCTTCTCAAATTTGCGAGGGACAACCTCCTACTTTTTCTCTCGATGCGTAAGAGGAAATGACTGAGCTGCAATTCCTTGACTGATCACCTGAGGCTGGCTCCAGAATTGAGCAGGTTTGATTCCCACCAATGTCCAAATTCCCAACTTTGGAGCAGAAAAATCCATATTTCCGCCTCTGGCTCTACAAGTTTTGTAGGTCAAAAGCTGAACACTCTAAGGAGGGTACATTTTTTTCATTTGTCGGTTAACGATTTATTAAGCCTTAAAGTTATGCATAATTTTCTGTAGGGGCAGGTGATTGACAGTTCTTTCAGCTTGTTTCTTCATGAGTCATCCTCTGGTGTCATTCATTCCATGTTTTTAGAACAACTGTTGGTTGTTTCTTTTTTGTATGTGTGGTTTCTATACCCACATCTCACCTCTGTGGACTTTTTGCCCATTTTTGATTACCTGGAAGCGACTCACTTTCATCGACTTGCTGGCTGGCAACACCCGCTTTGAGCCTTATTTCACTTTTCCAGAAACCAACGGGGGACGTCACTGACCAATTGTCAATGTTATATACAGTGAGTGGTTGATAGGGGTCTCTGGTGATCATTGTTAATAGTTGGAACATAATCAAACAGCTGCATATATTGTGGTCACTGATAGAAAGTTCATCTATGAAGCTTACATCCTCTTTTGTAAAATAAAACAATACACATTGAAAAAAAAGATTGCAAATGCTTTTATGCTGCCCCTGCAACTAAATAAATTGTCTTTGAAATCTCTATTTTGAAATCATACATTCTTTCTAAGAACATTCAAGTACTGCTCAAGTACTCTTCTTATTACTTGTAAAAAATCATGTCTGTTCACATGTGCAAAACATCTTGACCACTGACTGTTTTTCACAGTTTCAAGAGAAAAGACAGACATGTAGATTTTTTTTTCTTTTGACAGGGTGATATATTTCCCTTTTTCTCACTTTCCCCAACAGGTGCTGACATCAAACATACCCATGTTACATGATGTTTTGCAGTGAAACTGATACTTAAGTCTGTTGCGTGCCTAGAGAAGAGCATTTGTACCTCTGTTTGCTAATCTGCAGTGTTGTCAGATGTAGACAGCTTAAGAGAGCTGTGTAAGAGTGATGCTCTGTCAGAAATCGAGGGATCTGTTGACCTTTCCTGGTCATTCAGCTGTCTTTATCTTCTGCACCAATTGAATTATGCAGCCCACAAGAGACAAGTATTTGAAAAGCCTCCTTACATTACCCTCTGTCTCTTTGTTTTTGTCATTAGTGGGTCCATTATATATTTATTTATTAGGGAACCAAAAGCGAAAAAGAAAATCACATTTGAACCAGTTTCGGCCTCATGGAAGTTTCTATGTGGGGTTTTGAAATTGTTTGGGAAATCTTTCAAAATCCCACAATGTTTCCATAAAAAAAAAAGTATAAATGAGGAGCAAGTTTTCCACATGCAAAAAATGGTGTTGTGCTCTATCTGGCAAATCATTCATCATATCAATAGTTATGAAGAAATACCCTTGCAGCCAATCACCAGCCTTCAAGCCTTACCTCACCCCTATACACATTCCTTTGCACTCACTTCAATATCAAGATACCCTTTGAAATCCAGTTTCTGCAATCTCTGACGATCTCCAACCTACGCCTTTCACCTAAGCTTTCTTAGCTTAAACCACACTTAAGTGTGCTTTCACGATGGAATCGCGCTTGAGTTCACTTTCTCCTTTGGTGCACTTAATTGGAGCAGGTTTGCATGCAGTAATAGAACTAAAGTAGCTGAAAAAGATTACTGAGACCTTTTTGAAGAGAGGGTCTTGGTATGCAAACAAGCGAACTCAAGAGCAGTTAGTTTGTGGTGAGAACATGGTTCGTACTGATTCAAAGTAAATTAGAGCTAAATGCAAAAACCCTATTTGAACTAAACCAGCTTCCATAGTCAGTCGTGCTTGGCATTGTGGGATGACAACCTTGTGCAGAGCTTTATAGAAGATTAGTCTGATGGTCATATTAGCTCCCGAATGTCCAAATCCTTTAATTTTTTAGTGATAAGCTCGGAGAATGAGCATTTCGTAGAAAGGTAGAACAATCAGAGGGCAGTACATCTACTAATTTTTTTTAATTGGACATGGCAAGGTTTTTTTTCTATAACACACTTTTTCAGTAAACGAGCATCGCAGAAAATCATGTTTAGATCAAGGTTTGCCTGATTTCTCATGAGAAGTGACCTCACAAGCAAAATGTTAGTGCCAGCTCAACATGGTGACACCTGATGTTTAGGAAGCTGTTCTGCCTTGTTGATTGTTTACAGTACATGTGCAGTATTCAGCAATCGTTGTTTTTGTTACAACTGCATGAATCAAGGGCACATGTGCAAACCTTAGCACAACTAGACTTGCACACATGAAAAACATGCTAAAATGCCATTTAAGGTGTTTACATGCAAAGAGAAGTTAGTTTATAATAATAATAAATAATTAAAAATACTATCTTAGCGTCTTCAGAAATGGTATTATTTCTTCATTCATTCATTCATTTTCCAACCCGCTTATTCCCTTTTTATGGTCACGGGGGTCTGCTGGTGCACATTGGGTGAGAGACGGGGGTACACCCTGTGCAGGTCGCCAGTCCATCGCAGGGTGTTATTCCTCGTATTGGGAATTTGTGTTGCAATGTTCCTTCATAGTTTACTACCTTTGCAAAAATGTTAAAATTACATTGCAAACAATTACAACAATATATTGTTGAAAGTATGCAAAAATCCTTGTTTAATGAAGGTAATATGGGCATAGTGAGCTTGTGCAGCAGACAGGAAACCACTCTCAGGAGACAGCAAACCACATGATGCTGAAGACACCAAACAATAGAAAGACAGTCATTCCCAGACTCACATTTAAATGAAAAGAAGGGAGGAGGAGATTACAGTAACCCTTCCATTAAAGGTCTTGTTAACTTAGCGCAGAGAGGTAATTTACAACTGTCTGTCTGTATCTGTGTTTGTGTCGTTTGCTTGTGCTGACTGAGATATTGCATTTTTGCTCTGATTGTAGGGGGGTGACGAGTTGAGAGGACAAGCTGCTCTTTATCTTCTTTAATTTAAGGGATGAAAGAAAATGCATCAATAAACAACAGAGTGAAGGCTCGTTTCGTAAAGTGAATAAAATATTTTATCATACTTACTGAATTTAAATAAGCTGACCTCAGAATGAACAGTTTCAATTACTTCACTTCCTTTAAATATGGGTTGGAAAACTACAAATATGGCTGTCTCGCAGTTGCTCTAGATCAGTGCTGCAGGTATACTCACTCTTTAACTAGAGAATCTTCTCTGCACAACCCTTTCGAATTTGGCTCTACTTTTGGACATCAGATAGTTGTCTTCACTGTTCCATTTTCATCAAATCAAACACATAATAATTAGCTGGTTCAACCGAGATTCATTTCACTTGCACTTGCTCCTGAGGGCCACATCAATTTCAGTGCCAATGAAATACACATTCATTGAAATTCTAATGCAGACATAAATATAAAAGATTTAATAGTGTACATTAAATATTTGTGCAACACATGAAACAACTGGTACTTCATCGGTCTTGGAGAGATTTAGCACGTGCAGCATTCTTCGGCCATCCTTATCAGACCCACATCCTCACTGTGTGGCTAGCTTCCTGTGATAATACACATCCACATCAGAACTTTCACAGAGAGAATACACAGACTGCCTCTTTTCATCTCATAGCCTGCAAACCAACAGCTAAAACAAAACCAAAGGAAATCAGATTGCCACATCAGGGGTTCAACTATTGGATGTGTTAGCAGTTCCAAAAGGGACACTTTAGGGTTGAAAATTGTGTTTACAGTAGTGACAAGCTTCTCACTATAGTAGATGTGGTGGGGGAGGGCCAGCTAGAGTGAGAGAAAGTGGGAGAGTGAGAAAGATAAACCAAGAGTAATACTCTGTTATTTTTAAAAATTATTTAAAATTTATAATTTTTTTTTTGTTTTTCTACACATAAATGCAGCATTGTTTGTGTAACTCAATCTTGAAAACAACAGCCGAGGCTGCTACGTTGCCATGTGGAGATCGAAAACAGGGTCTTCAGTGGTGTTGTAGGTGGGGTTTATGATGGGGCTTACGCCCTGTGCTTTCTGTCACTGTCAGTGTCAGTGTTTTTTTTTTGTTGCCAAGTCTTGTCTGGATGTTTGTTTGGAGACTTCTGATTGGTAGATGTGACTTCAGCATGACTCCACCTTCATGTGCCCCTTGATCTGGCATTCCCCTTCCAGTGGAGAATTTTTAACAGGGGAAGATTGTCTAATTAGTACAGTTCAGTAGTGAGCTATTATCTAAAGCCCTTTTTGATTGAGGGGGAGCAAAAGGGAGGCTAACTTAGTGGCCTCTACACACCTAACCGAATTTTAAATCCGAAGTGTTGTGCGAGAACTCACCTCGATTGAAAACCATGGACACCAACAGGAACTCACACAGTGAACGGGAATTGTACTTTCATTGCCTGTGCAATGTCAAAACCTTATTTGAGTAGAACGAGCACAAGGGCCACTAGATAGCCTTGTTAGAGAAAAAAATTCTTTTGTGTTCCATATTGTAGAGATGGAGCTTGACCTTTCTCAGCATCCCCCATGTCCTTTTCGGCTTGATTAACAGAACAAGAAAGGCTGATATATTTGACTGGGTTCCCACAATGCACTAGTGCTACCAAGGTGAAGTGAAGGAAGGGGGAGGAGAAGGTTCTTAGACCACATGGCTCCATTAGCCTGATGGAGTTTTTTTTTTATTAAATTAGCAAAGGCAGTCTATGGATGCCCCCTCTTCCACCAGCATACGAATAGAGTGAGAGAGAGAGAGAGAGAAAGAGAGAGAGAGAGAGAGCACAACTCACTCAATCACATTAGAGTCCTTATTTCATTTGCCAGAGCAGATGTGGAGAGTCACTCTGCTATGGGTGAGAAAAGACAAGACCTCATAAATAGAACATATAGAGGAGATGAAGGAAAGCATTGAATGGGTGGAAGGGATGGGTGGCGAGGTCGGCAATTTATCGCCATGTGGCAGTGACCATGAGTTTGCTTCCTGACAAAAGGAATTCCTATATTGTCTGAATTCATACTAAACTACACTCAAACGCAATCTAAAAGAGAATACGTACATCACAAACCATTTTGAGGAAAATAATTAAGAAACGATTTTCCACCCTCAACATTTACCTTTTTTATGAAAAATAAAACTTTACACATGTTTTGAGACTCGATGCCTGAACACATTTATATAATAAATGCGTTTCTTGCAGTTTAGTGCCTCTTTTCCCAACTGTGTTTGAAGTACAAGTTTAAAACTTGAAAACGTTATATATGGGACTAATACCTACAAAAACTTAATCAGTCTTACCTTAAAGAATTTGGGAAATGGCAAAGCTTTTTTGACTTTGTTAAACTATGTGCACATAGCCATCAAAAGGTGACATTTTTCCGTAAAAAGAAAATTGTTATAACTCAGCCATACACGGTCCAATTGGACCCAGACTTACCAAGTATCTTGAAGTTACACAACTCCGGAGCAATCCGGAATTTTACTGCCTGCAGTTTGAGCCCGCTGACAAAAAATAAACAGTTCATAAAATTATAACTGGTAAACAGAGGATAACACTTTATTTTTTGTTTTTGTCATTGGGATTCTCTTGCTGAGATACTATTAGAAGTGTATCAAGGGACACTCAATGGTAAAGTTGACGACATGTATGTGCTGTTGCATTGTCCTTACGATCTTTCCTTGCTCTTTCTCTCCCGCTTCACTTCCATACTCCTCACTGTTCCATGTGATCTGAAGGATGAAAACAAACAAACAAACAAACAAGTGTATCAAGGGATACAGCAGGTTCATTAGTGCAGATTTACCAAATTTCCTGTTTACGAGTGGAGCTCCTCTTGCCAATTGTTTGCAGCCAGATCCTTCTCACTGGAGTATTTTTTGATGTTTTGAAAGTTTGTTGTTTGAAGGCTTTTACTGATGAAAACAATCAAATGGCTAATTGTCATTATTTTTCCGATACTGGCCGACTCAGATGCTAAAGATGATGAATTTGAGAAATGGACAAAAAAGTGAGTGTATTGTTTTTCATACAATCACGATGTTGAGAGTTATTGTTAAAAAGGTGAAAAAACTTTATCTGACTGTGACTAATAGTCAGCAAAATTCAACCCCCTTCCCCAATACACAAGAAAGAAAGAAAGAAAGAAAGAAAGAAAGAAAGAAAGAAAGAAAGAAAGAAAGAAAGAAAGAAAGAAAGTAAGAAAGAAAGAAACTAATCTCAAAAATATCCTAAAATATACAAAAGATGTTTTGCCTGACATTTTTTTCTAAAAACACATCTTACAACCCAAAGTGTCTATAATACCACTCAAGCACAATAGTGCGCCTTTTTAAAAGCTCTTTTGCATTTTGAGAGCAAGTAAATTATAGGGGCCAGACCTTTAAAAGCTATACCTCTGAAACCTTTAATCTTTTCATTTTACGGTACACAAAGCGAAAACTTGCTCTGTTCATGGTCACCAAAACATTCAGAAGCATGTAAATATTTCCAGAACTAGTTCACACAAACATAGCAGGTCATCGCCTGGAGGTGTTTGCTGGTCGGCGAATTTAGCATTTCTTCAAAGATCGTTTAACGCTGGGTTTTGCTAGAATTAACTTGTAGGGATGACACCGGCAGTTTTGAAGGCAGGATCAGAGAGAGGGTCGCAGCAGGTTCAAATGATTCCTCTATGATCTATTAAATGGTCTTGACCTCATCTGCGCAGCATGGAATCAGTGTTATTACTCTATCCCGTTCACATTGGAGCTCACACGAAACCTGTCACTGGGCAGCTGAAGGTCAAAGAGTTCTTCTCACTCTCTTTTTAGTTTCGACATCATTTTGAGAAAGGCTCAGTATTGATTAACCAAAAGCCAAGAGTATCCTAATGTCTAATTCACCATTTATGACCATCCTTTAAGCAATATATAAAAAGAAAGCTAAAATACACTCAAACTGTCATGTGTCAAATAGAAAAGCACACTTTCCAGCCAGAGCCTGAGACTTCCGCATCTCAAACCCAGTCTGTGCACCAGAAGTGATGTCATCCTCACATGTTGTGTCAGGAAATGTGAATCTGTCGATTGTAATCCCCCTTCCTCGCACCCCCTTCCTTCAAGCAATGAGATGAGTGACCATTCTAGCAGGCGAAGGAAGTCCATTGTTCTAGCTGCTTCATACACTTAGGCCAAATTACCCTGGATACCAATTCAAGTGTTGATCTCAGCCAAGAAAAACATGCCCGGCCCTGACCCCCTCGAAGACAAGCACACAAACGACAAACACACCTTTATTTACACATCATTTATCTATTCTTTAAGCTTTAGAGTCCTTCCATGCTGAAAGGAACTTGATAATTCTCTTCAGCAAAACAGATTAATGTGTTTGCTGAAAAGCACACGTTGCATCTAGATAAAGCTTCATTGATCAGGTAAAGAAAAAGGATGTGAGGAGACTTGACCTTTTGACCTGTTTCTGTCAACAATTGTATTATTATTATTTGAGGCGTTACGGTATTTAAGGAATTATTTATTAGGTAAGGTTTTCAAAAATGTGTAAAATACACCAAAATATTTTCATAGAGTTACACTGTAGTTTTTTTTTTTTTTTTTTTTTTTTTTACAAAAGAGGGGGAGCAATATCTTGTCTGCAAACCCAAGACAGGCGGTATTACATTTTGAATTTAAATTGCATTTTTATTGTAGATAGATCACAATTTTTACTTTTGTATTGTTCATGTTCATAAAACAATGGTGTCTTATTGTTGCATACATTTGCACATATGTTGCATTGTTTGGTAATATAATCCTTTGTTGGTATGCCACATAACCTTCTGAATGACTCTACTGCATTGTAATTGGTCAATAGTAAAATATAATAAAAAAGACTTTTTCTTGAACCTGAATATCTTAGTCTGTAATGTACATGTTAAATCCAACCTCCAGACATTTGATTTTTGTGTTTAGTTTTTCAGTGTATGTAAATGTAGATTACAAAGAAGCATGGGCTAAGAAGTTGAGGAAGTGTAGAGGGACTTGAGGGATCTTGGTAAAATTACAATAACAAAATAATGTACTAAAATGTGGGACACAGGCTTTTATAGTTTAATGTTGTTCATCGAGAATACTATTCCGAGGCTAGACTTAACAAAACAGTTCCACTTCCACAATGATTGGTGTAAAGTGGCAGAGGGTCCCTATCACATTTATTTAGGTTCAGTCCTAAATTACGGAATTTTGGTACTGCAATATTTTTGGAAGGTTTTCCAAACAGTGGTAAAACCAGGTCCCACTTTAGCCATCTTGGGAACCTTTGGAGAATTATTTTCATTTTCAAGTCCCCAACAGCAATCGTTGTCATTGCTGTCCAAAAAGATAATACTTATAAACTGAAAAACTACTTATACTCCTCTGTTCCAAACTTGGATGACAGAACTAGTTCATGTATTTCAACTGGAAGGAAAACATCCAACCATATCAAACTATACGGCAGTCCTTTTTATATAGAACCAGTGTAATCTCTATACGCAACATTTCTTTAAAAAAAGTGATGTAAAATGACGTGAACCCTTTTTTATTATTCATTTATTTTTTATTTAAATTCTGTTCTATCCTTTGTTTTATATCTAAGTTTTTATTCATGTATTCCATTTTATTCACTTTGCTTTTGTGTGTGATTTTATTGTTTATAGTCTCACTCTTCATTCAACTGTCCACCGATTCTCCAGATCCACATTCAGTGGTGGAAAGTTCAACATTGTCTGAACAGAATATCTCTTCAATGTCCACTGGGCCAGTTTTTGAAGATTTCTAACTTGGCTGTGTCTGGTCCAAGTACTCTAGGTTTCTCAACTCCTGAGCTGGCTCCAGTAAAAATATACAAAGACATAAGCATCAATAGATTTTTGGGAACTTTCAGGGTTTAAAGGGTTATAATGTCTTTACACGTTTGTTTCTCATTAAGCTGTTTTTATAAGTGTCCATGAGCCGTTCATGTTCATCTAACTTAAAATAAGACTTTTTTGAAATGTTGTAAACTATTAGCCATTATCTTCCATTAAAGGAGACAGCTGGTTGTAGCTCCCCAACTTTTCTCAACCCAATGCTTTCTGTGTTTGAAAAAAATGAAAGATACAAATAAAGTAAATAAAGTACAAAAAAAGTTTGTTAAAAAAACTGAAATCCTGGCAACAAGTTTGATTTCTCAACTTTTCAAATAAAGACAGCTCAATACGTTTTGGGAACATCAGCATCTCTTTTCTACATCAGATGAATTACAAACATGTATCCATTTAACATAGCCAGAAAGTATTCAGGGTGGCCAGAAAGAGAGCCAGCCACTGACAGAATGAACTGTATAACGTGGAGATGTGCGTGTGATTTGGTTGTAAACCTGCCTGGAAAACACTCAGTCACAGTAAAACTAAGGCCATCTGCTGTCATTGGAGCATGGAGATCTTGTCAAGGCCTGGAACTACTCCTCAGACTTTCACTGTCAATCTCCCTGACCAGAACGGACAGAAATATGAAGAGGGTCTTTTGCATTGTGTGAATTATTAATATGTCAGATGACTAAACCTTCTGTCCCCTGTCAGTTTAGCTCTCCTTGCTTCCCACTTTGACTAGACTTGATGAAATCAAATACACACATTGCCCAATATATCTTAGTGATGGGTTAATTAGCTCTGCAAGCTGTGTGGATACTATTTTTGGACTTGCCAGAGCAAAGGTGATGTTTAACATTCGACATGTCCCAGAAATCAACAAAAGGTACGTTAAACACAAAGAGCACCAGTATATCTTTAAAAAAACCCTTAAAAAAACTACTTAAAAAAACTAAAGGACTTGTTCACACAGAACCAGATTCAGCATGATCATGACGGACATAGCTAAAAACTACATTGACATGTTTATAACACTCCTACACCGCAACACTATTCATATTTAAAATTGTTAAATGTACACTTTGTAAGTTCTTAAATGAATAGAGTTCACAATATCCGTAAGGAGCACAAAAATGTCAGGGCAATAATTTCAATAATTAACCATTTAAAGTAGTTTCTCAGACGTTTCTCCATTATACAAAGCCACACTCATTGAAATCTCACTGAATCTTGGTCCCGTTACTTGTTACCTTTCACCTGTTACTGATGATGTCTATGGCTAAGGTGAAATAATTTCTTTCTATTTAGAAACTTTGATACATGCGTTCAACTCGTCCCGTGTGGAGTTCTCTAATAGACTTTACTCTGGAGTGAGTCAGTCCTTGCTCTCTCATCTGCAGCTGGTTCAGAACGCTGCTGCTCGACTTTTAATTGGTACTCGTAAAAGAGAGCACATCACCCCAGTCCTCGTATCCCTCCACTGGCCGCTTTTCTTTGATAGAGTTTATTTTAAAATTATTTTTTGTGTTTTTAAATGTCTAAATGGTCTTGCCCCTCTCTACCTCTCTGAGTTACACCTATTCTCCCTCTCTGTCCCTCAGGTCAGCTGACCTGCTGCTTCTGCAGGTACCTAGGTCCAGGAGGAAGCTCAGAGTGGACAGGGAATGGTGGGTTTGCAACTAACCTAGACGTTATGAGAGCCCAGGAGCCCAGTGGCCTTTAGCTCCTCTGCATTTTTGGGTATGGTGAATCATATATTCCTCCATAATACCCCAAAAATTTCCTATGGGACCCAACACCCAACCCAACACAAAATCTGACCAATAAATATAGTTGCTGGCAGTAGGATTTGACTCTCTGTTTATCTGCCTTAAAGTGTTCCTATTTGGCTCTTTCCCAATGAGTTTTTACCTTTAACAGGAATTTACAATGTGTTCCATTGAAACACAATCAAAAGGACTTCCCGTTGTCCCCAAACACTTTGAGTCGCTGAATCCTACTCAGCTGTTGCACACAGCTTGAAATTATTTCTTGTTGCACCAATGAAATGAAAGCCACCGTTGAAGATTCTGTGTGAGCAGAGCTTTCAGAAGATTAAGAGCAGCTGATTATTGGAACATTGGGAGACATGGAGACAGTGAAATCCAGGCTCCAAGAGGAGACAGACAGACACCCTGCTGCCCACCGCTTTGTTTCTTAGAGGTTTAACAACCATTTCACTGGTCTCTATAGTACAGAGTAGTTTGTTTCGCTGTGGAAGTCCCTGGTGACAGTATATCCAAGCTACAGCTGAAAAGACATGTCGAAACTATATACGATCTGGCTAAGCCACACCAAGCCATCTCATGGTGTTACTAAAATCCTGTGGAAAAGAGACAATATACAGTGGGAAGACGTTTAAAGCCTGTGCTCCGAAGTGGATAATACAAAATATTACTAATAAAATAGAATTAAAAAAATATATTTTTTGTTTTTTTATTTTGGAGACATTGCAAAAAAGATTTTAAAAATCCATGCTGTAAAAAAACTTAAAATCATCTCTGTGTCTAGTCTAAATGTTGTTGTGACTATTAATTTATAAGGTTGGATTTAAGCTTTTTATAATGTATTTGCAGAATTACGTTCTCATGAACGTGAAGCAAGTCGTTTTTTCCACATAATTATGTCATTTCTATGTGATATTTGTTACGAGATATTAATATTTATTTTTAGATATTATTTATAGAGTACGTCGTTTTTTCAGTGTTATATTACATAACTCTGTGAAAAAAAATATGTTTGTGGCATTTGAATAGTAAAGAATTCTGTTCATAAGTGGTCATTTATTGCATGACATTTACCATATGTAACATCCATAGCACTAGTCAAAATACTTTTGGCCCCACCCTCATGTGGATAATATGTGTACCTTGAATTCACATTTAGAAGCTAGTCCTTATAAAATATTTTTTTCATGAACATTTTATTTGCTATTCATGGATCCCAACAAGTGACTGACCAACAGACGCCTGTATAGTATCAAGCTCTCATTAGAGTTCCATATCGGCCACACCCACACTGAGAGCACTTACTGTATGCATTATTACTGAAGCCGCATTATTGCTTCCACTTATAGAAGTGCTTGAGTGAAGCCTCAAGGGTGAGGCAAGCTTATATTTTTTGTGTCACACTCTCCTGACATACATGTTTGGAATACTTGTTAATCTGTTAACACCCGCAAATCTGTAATTCTCCCATCAGCCTAAATTCAGCTTGGAAAAAATAGTCAACAATTTCTCCTGCAAAGCTCCCTTTCATGTGATTTCCTGTAATGTTATGATGATATGCATTGGGTGCGTCATGATGCACTCCCCTCATTTTGTCCTCAAATACGATGAGTATCTTATACACACAAAAAAGAAAAATTTTATGAAAACAAACACTACAAAATGATCACACTTTTTTGTACAACCCCAGTGTCTTTTTTTAGAAATATCTTTTCATTACATTACATTACATTACACAGTAATTTCACAACAATCCTGAAATTGTTCGAAAAAATTGAAGTCGAAAAATTTTGTCTTTTTTACTGCAAAAATAAAAAATATATATTATGAAACTATTTTTATAATGAAATTTGAAAACCAAATTTAAAACGTAAACAGAACAAAACGAAATTTAAAACGTAAAAAACAAATTTTTAAAAACACAAGCCATATCACTGGTCATGTACTTCCAAAGATTATCCCTTCTTTTCACCCCTAGAGAGAGAAAATGTTCTCAAATTTTAAAATCCATATTAAACATTAGACTTAATTCACAAGAGCCGGTGAGATTATAAAATGCACTGGTGTGTGCAGAGAGTTCCAAGGGCTATTGGGCAGCGAGCTAGTGTATGGAATAGCAGATCTATCAATCATCTCTATTTTAAAGAAGACTCAATGGAAACCTTCAGAAAATGTACAAAAAGAAGTCATTTTTGTTTATGCTTACAAATTAATTGTATACAACAGGCTACGTGGGAGAGGGGTGTTTGTGTGCTTGTGTGCGTGCGTGTGTTTCTCATTCCTCCCATTTAGAATTAGAATTTAGAAGTTGCATCATTTGGATAGAGACTTGTAGATGGTAGGCAACTCTACAGATTGTCACTCATCCGGCACCTCTTACTGCATTTCTCTTAGTTCCAGCGATCTTGTGCAGCCTTTATCAAACCTTTATCCTCTGATCAATATACACCTCCATCTCCAGAAACAATACCAGAGAGCCTGTTGATGCAACTTCCTGTTTAGTGACCCTTGTTCCTGCTTACATTCATGACATTGATATAATGACTCTGCTTCCTTTAAAAAAAATAAATAAATTCTTATGTTTGTCTACAATAAATCGTCATTTAACTTACGCCAACTTTCTCCTCTACTTCAGTGTGACCGGAATAATATGGAAGGCACCTGTGTTTTTTAAAATCTATATTTTCACTAATATGTTTTTAACAAGCTTTTCATTATTACACACGTTGAAAAATAGTCTCATGATTTGTTCTGGCCCAAACTCCTTATTCAAAGCTGCGGCTGGCACTCTAATCCACTGGCATTCACAGCGTCCAGAAATAACAGTGTGTGATGCACAAAGACAGTGCCATATCTGACCAACTGTATTTCAGAGTAGG
Source organism: Danionella cerebrum (assembly GCA_007224835.1). NCBI lineage: Eukaryota > Metazoa > Chordata > Actinopteri > Cypriniformes > Danionidae > Danionella > Danionella cerebrum. The sequence goes on along the minus strand of SRMA01025409.1, from coordinate 16,847 downwards.
GGGATTGTTGCCAAGCATCCGCCCTCCTCTCTGTCCCACCCAAATCGAAGTCTGCCATCTGACTGACTGATGTTCCAATGCATCACCAGTTAGAGGATGTTATATTTCCGTCCGACACAATAAATTCCCAATGCATCTCTTCTCTGGCTGTCCTTCAAAAGACCTTTAAAGACAGAGCTAGTTTGGAAGACTTACAAAGCCAAGCTCTGTTCTGGATGGGATTTCCCTTTTCATTATGTGAATGGAGTCGCTGTCTGTATTATATGACTATTTTGATGCTCTCCTGTATAAAAAGAGGGACAGCTGTATTTTAAAAATATCAAAATGAATTTTTTACTTTAATACACATTTATTATATTATTTATTAAAGGATTAAAAATCTCCACCAGACACTTAACAGGAAATGACTGAAGCACAAAAGTCATTGACTGGCCAATAGAGGAGGGAGGAAATTGCAGATTACAGAAAAAAATCTCTTTTAATTTCTGGTACAAACAAGTTTTTCTATTCATATTTCTAAAATAAACTTCATGGCAAGGAGGTACATTTCTTATTACTCATTAGGCATCAGTTTTGCAATGCTCACTCCAGCGACTGGCTCCACTCAAGTTGAGCCTCTAAACCCTTTAGCAGATACCTATGGGTGATGTCGCAGACATCACATTAATGGTTTATATGGTCACAAAGAACTGCATTCTTTTGCAGACTCTAACTCTACATAAATAGTCTGTACAACAATACACCACGGAGTACATAATGTAGCTGTTTGCAAAGATGCATAGATAATAAGAGTGCATCATACATAATGTGGTGTATTTTTGGAGTCAATACTATTACTCAATACAATACTAAAGGGAATACTTAAGGCTGGCTCCAAGTGGTCATTAACAATATTAGCATTAATGTTTAAATCATAGCTCCACCCTGAGAATTAATCTATAACTAATAAACAAACACAAACATATGCATGGGTTCAAGGAAATTAAAAATATTTAGAGAAATGGTAAGAATCAAGCTTTGCTTTGTATATAGCACACTTATATGTATATAAGTGTATTTAAATATCCAAGTGTGCTACATGGATATTTACATAACTGGATACACATAGCTGGTGGAAGGGAAGAAGAAGCACCCTTGCTTCCAGCATCATGTAAAATGTGAAAACTAAAGTTGAAGCTGTTACAGTGGATGGTTTTGCTGGATAATGGATGTCGGCACAACAACGGCAGTAGGGTGGAAGTCTTGTGGATATTCCCAGTATGATAAGTCCCAGGCCTATATAGAGGACGCAGGTTCGCTCGTATATACAGTACCAGCACTCAAACCAGCGAGTCCCAGATTTGCTGGGTTCAACCGATGCAGGGAATCTCCAGGGTTTACAGCCCCACATCAGACAACTGCATAGTGGAGTGCATTAACCCTAGACGACACCCTCTAAAAAGTAGGAATATGTTACTCTTTTATTATTATTTAATTATGGGTCAATAAAATGGCAACTAGCCAACTATATCCATATCTTTCTTTTTCTCCACCCTGTGACAACCATTACTGTGAATGGTTTACTCTCCATTACAATTACTCTCCAATGAATGCATTTAGCTTTTTGTTTTTTGGAGGTTCACAATGACAACCTGTTTGGAGTGTAGTACATTTTTACTCTATAACTCTTAAAATTTGCTCAGTAGTTTGGATATAAAGATTAAAAACCCTTCACTCCCTGGATGACCCCCCCCCCCTTTCTCCCTCACACACATCTGAGGCCTATTAGAAGTGGGTTAAATCAACACTGCTGTGGAAAAGGAAGAGTGAAAAAGGCCAGAGAAGGCCACTGAGCCCAGAGTTAAGAGTCACCATGGGAACAAAAGAGGAAACCAGGCCATTTGAAACCCTGCTGGTGATGACAATGGAGAGGAAGGTTTTTAAGAACACAGAAGGGCTGAGTCAGGGGAATAATGTTATGGCGGGAGACAAGCTGTAGTAAGGGTTATGGATTTGTAATGGCCCTTAAGCATTTGCGTTTTAAAGCTTTGGCTCAAGTCAAGTGTTGAGGGAGAGGGACTTTACAGCTTGCACGTCATTGTTTTAACAACAAGTTTTCTTACAGTTCCCTCTGGCTAATGGGCAGACATGATTAGGTTCGCCATTATTGATGCTGAATGTGCAAATGTTTCTGTGGTACATTTAAGTTTATTTGAAAGTTAACTGGGATTCCGTTTGTTTTATTCAGGGTGCAGCTGAAGGTTTCTTGGTAACATTAAGCACATTTGAGATTACGTGGGCAGTTTTTTATGCTGTATTTTTCTGGAGAGCCATGCAATATAAGCTGTGAGGCATTCTAAACTGAATATCAGAAATGAATCTATAACTTTGCCAATGCAGTCTTATTATATGGAATTCATTTGGAAGGTTAAATCAGTTAAAGCTTGTATTAATTCATGTTAATTTGTACCCATAAAAATATGCAAAATGATTTGCTATTCTTTCTGTGAAATAGGCTTTTGTCCCCTATAAATAATCACAATGGCTGACTAAACATCCATTTATTCCTGACTTGATGTGAAATATGTCAATGTGGAGTTTATGTACAGCTTTTGGCGAATCTCTGAGTAGCTCCAGACCCCTCTATGACAAAGCCTGGAAGGCACCTTTTAAAAATTGTATCTACAAGTAGTGATGGTTTATGATTGGTTAGCTTCATGCACATATACATTACCCCTTGGACCAATTGACTGAGAAAATGATAGCAGAGGTTAAAAATATAACTGTGTTTTTGTTGTTTTTCAAAGCTCCTGTACTTTTACAATGTTTCTTTTCAAGTTCTCTAATTGAGGCAAATTTTCAGAATAAAAATAGTAAGGAATGTTGTGAAACATCCTCTTGGGTTATAAAAGCAGTGTAGCTAGAAGTTCCGTAGTACTTTTGGGAAATTTGGATATTAAAATTGTCTCTTGATCTTCTGCTGCCTGAACAAAACCATAATAATTTATCATCAAAGCATAGCAACCCGACCTCCACTCAAGATTTACATTTTTAGCCACTAACTAAATACACACAGCACTTTCACATTTATCACTCAAACTCAACACTGTTAAAAAAAAAATATGAAATTGTATGGTAAAAAATGGCAGCTGTGGTTGTCAGAATTTTACTGTCAAATACCCAGTAGAGTGGTTATTAGTTTCATAGGATTGTACTGTAAATTTAATGGATATTCATTATTTTAAGGTTTATAATTTTCTAATTAACATATTTCTGTTCCTATAAAAAGTTTGAAGCTATCAAATTTAATTTGATTAAAAAAAATACATTTTATGACCATTTTTTACAGTTCAGAATTGTCTAATTTAAGGGTTTGTGTTTAAATAAACACAGTTCATAAACCATACATTTTACAGTAAAAAAAGACAGCAGTGGCACAAATACTTTTTCACCACATTTTAAACATGAAATGGCCAACTGGTTTAATTTGATTCCCTGAGAAACTTACTTTCCAGTTAAATAATGATAAACTTTGATTTAACCTGAGTTGCAAGAACTGATAAAATCTAAATGTGTTTTATGCAGTTCAATGAAATGATTCTCATGGACTTCTACATGTTTCTACTCTAGTCCAAGTCATTGCCAAACTCTACTATTCTGGGATGTGAGGTGTAAAGACAACCCTGACTGACCCTTCTCCCTGCTTCCATTGCCAGTCTCACCAGACATTTGGCCCCTGTCTGAGCTACATTTCCATGCTGCATTCTATGTAGAGCTGAAAACTACACCCACACGGCCCATCCCAGCACACTCCTGCTAAACCATTCCTGGGAAACACGTCCATCAGTCACCAGCACAACTGCAGCCGATGTCCCATGGGAATATTTCCACCTGTTCCCAACCAAGAGAGATAAAGCAATGGAGGGAGCAGACAGATCAATGAGAGTTGAGGGATTAAGAGGGTGTGGTGTGGAAACTCTCCCACCGACCGCACCCCGGCTGCCTATTTAACGGAACAGTTCATAGTAAAACAAAAATAAAAGAAGAAAAAAAAGGTTCACCCAGAAACAAATCTGTACTGTTAACTCTGCTTTAATTTTCAAACTTTCTAAATTGAACAAAGCAGTTTCATTAGACATTCATTCATTCATTCATTCATTTTCTGACCCGCTTATTCCCTTTTTAGGGTCACTGCCGGTGCCTATCTCCAGCGAACATTGGGCGAGAGGTGGGGGTACACCCAGGACAGGTCGCCACTCCATCGCAGTGGACTTTCATTGGACAATAATTTGGAAATCAAATGGGTGCCAGACATTTTTTTTTTCAAACTTTTCTTTCCCAGAAGAGAAAACTAAAGGTGAGTAGTGGATGGATTTTGTGGGAACTACTGGGAGTCAAAGGTGCCCACCGACCTTGTCTACAGGTTTGCCACGCGCTCCCTGTGAGTAGGCTTCTCGAGTACTTTGGCCGTCCATGGCATTGAAGGCATTGAACAGTGTCCAGTGTCCGTGTGTCAATACATAAAAATGTAGGGGAAAAAATATATAATTTGCAAATGACTCCATCATCATCATTAAAGGGACGTGTGTATATTCAACTATTTCTGAAATATGATGATGTGTTTTACTGTGCCATGGTGACGATGCTTTCACTCACCTGTTCACACTATTTGTTTCACCGATGACACTGGGTCTGTCAGCGGCATGACCTGCTGCTTCCTACAATCTGAAACAGGAAGACACACGCAGCAGGGTCTTTATCCAAGGCCTTCTCAACACATTCCAATCCTCAGAGATAACATCTATTATCGTCTGACATCATCTCTGTTACTAGTTTACTGAGCCACTAACATTCCTTGCTAAATGTCTCTGCATTAAACACTTGACTAGTCACTGGCTATCTTTTCATCCAGAATGGCTTTTAGTTCTTAGTTGTAGGGACAATTTGCCTGGGAGAACCTTGAGTTAAGAGCTTCTCTCATTTTAAAAAAAGGTAATATATAGCCAAACCTAGGGACCTTGTGTGATGTAATATTCCTTAAAAATTACCAGAGGATTCTGAGATATTAACCACATCTGTGATTTAGCTGGGCTTTGATTTATTATTACTTTTAATTGTACATCCACACAGGATAACCATTGTTTGACATCAAGACTGTTGTAAAATTCCCAGGAGAGCAAAATTAATAATTAATCCTCAAATATATGATATAAAGGCCTCTACACCGATCCGAAATGAGATTTACCCAAATCTTTGGATGTCTTCTCAGCAGGATGCTCTTCATCTGGGTCAAGGAGATATTGATGCAATAACGCTACCTGCCTGAAATGGGTGTTTACGATAAAACAGATGCCTTCCGTGCCAGATGAGGGCGCTACACAACCGTAGTCATCTAACACACACCTGCTTTTAAACACTGAGTAAGAATGTTTTCACAATAAATACAATCTTTGTAGGTCTCACTGCCAAAACAAACAACTGTAAGGTTTTAACTAGATGTTAAACGCATAATTGACTTCTAACTCCTAATATTTCACAACAAATACTCTCTTTTCTCCACATTTTTATCAAACAGCTATCTGTGATAAACCACTCGACATCCATAATTTTTTCTTTATGTTCTTTGATTTACACTATGAAACTGTGGGCAGAGCGCCACCGATGGCTCTTTTACATCCTACTAGTGTCATCAAAGGAGCCTTCATTGGCGGTTCTCATTGCTTAAAGCAGAGCCAAATTCTTTTTTGGTGGCACCCATGGTATTCAATCAAGGTTTTCATTCTTTCAATTTTGAAAGGTTCGAAGAGGCCTTAATCAAGGGTCAGTGTCATGTGGGGTTAACCAAGAACATAATGATAACTCTGCCAGAGTTCCAGTGTTCCTCTGAGGAGAGAGAATGACTTTATAAAAGGACAAGCAGACAGACAAAAGCCCCGCTACATTCTACAAGTCGAATTCACAAACCATGGCCAACACAATTCCTACAGTAAAGCCTGGTGGTGGCAGAATCATGCTGTGGAAAGGTTTTTCAGTGATGGCAACAGGGGGAAAAGAGTTAAGATTGAGGGAAAAAAGAATGCTGCAGTGTATAGAGGCATCATGAATTAAAGCCAGTTGAAGACTGCTGTTCACATTTCAGCAGGATAGTGTCCTATCCACACATCAACATTTAAAGAGTTCCTTACAAACAACTCTGTGAATGTTCTTGAGTGGCCTATCCTGAGCCCAGACTAGAGAGATCTAAAAATTGGCGGTAAAATAACCCTGGCCAGAAGATTTTCAGCTCTAGTCAGGGTAAAGGTTACTATATTCAAATGGTTTTCTTATTGAACCTGGGTTACAGAACACCTGTACTCATGATACCACCTGTGATTTATATTGATGGTTGTTGCATCATTGGAAGGCTCTTGAAACACTAGTTCCTGTGAATGTGTGTGGTATTGTTTAACATGGGATGGGGTTTAGAGAGGTGCAGTGTAGTGACCTTTAGGGTTGTGGGTGTCAGGTTTGTTTAGTCTGCATTTTTGTCATCATCCCGCACATGACGGACACTGAGCCGGCACATGACAAAAGCTTAAGGACAGAGGATAAAGCAAGAGGGAGAATAGGATCCGTCGAAAAGTCACTCAGCAATATTTGAGTAAAGCATTATCTCAATTGAACACCACAGTGATGGTGATAGAGGGGATTTTCAGTGTTTATTTACACCCCAAGGCTACATGAATTCATCATACCATGCTTTCTCTCAGAACAGCAGTTTGGTATCTCTGTGGGAACATTTCCAGGGTCTGCAAATGAAACCCTTTTCATTAATCATTTCCCTGTTCTGTTTCTAAGCCAAATCACCATGACGGTGGAATATAACATATTGTTTTGCACTAAAGTAAGAATTTGTACCATTAAAGCCAGGTGTTCGAACCACAAAGTACAGAAGCAACTGTTTTAAACTAGGGGAGGAATAGCCAAACTCTAATACCAAGGTGAGAAAGTTACAAAGGTTTCAAAGCTGATTGGGGTTTTAATATGTGATATTCATGCTCTTTTGAAGAAGTATTAAGAAATTGGAAGCATTGAGGATTGTGGCTGCAGACGCAAGATACATCAAGCTAAATCACCTTTTAAACCAGGTGTCAAGCAGTGCCACCAGCTCAGTAGTTGAACACAGTGGACAGGTCTTCCAAATCCCTGGACACAATGTTCTCTACCTCTATCGTTAAAGCGGCCACTCTGAGCTGTTGCTTTAGGGTCTTTGGTGCCTTTCATGCTGGCAACCACTTAACCTGGTGGTGGACTGAAGAAGAAGTCATATTGAGTTTGGCTGGCTCATGGGACTCCTGAGCTGATGGATACTGGCAGGCCAAGCTTACTCGTTGTAGATGAGAAAAGTCAGGTCTGGGAGGAGTTCCAGGTAAGTCTCACAGGGAAGAGGCCCCTGGGAAAACCTAGGATGGCTATGGATAAGTGGAAGAGATTTGTAGCTGTATAGATTCAGAATTGGTTTTTATCACTGATTGGTATATTATGAACTTGACTGCTTATTTTAGATGTTTACAATGTCCATGAGATCCCTGAAGACACCTTTGTGGGAACCGTAATAATAATAGTAAAGATTGTTGGACTGGCTAAAGTTTCACCGCACTGTCAGATCCTGCAGAGTTGGCTGGAGGGACGAGGTGTCCAAAACGCAGCATTCAGATTTCCACAGGGTTCAGTTTAGGGTCCTCTATTTTTCTCAACCTACATTACCTCCATGGGTTCAATCATCCAGAGACACGGCTTCTCCTATCATTGTTATGCCGATGACAGTCAACTCCACCTGTCACTCCATCCTGATTTTTCTACTGTCACAATCCGCATAAACAGACAATTCTGAAAGCCAATCACTTACAGCTCAACATGGCAAAGACGGAATTACTGGTTAACCCTGCTTCCACACTTTTCAGCATGGTTTCACCATACAACTAGAGTCCTCGACAATCTTTCCCTCTACCTCTGTCCAGAACCTTGGAGTGATCTTCGATGTACAACGAACATTCAAAGAAAACATTGCTAAAAATACACGATCTGGCAGATTTTTTCTGTTTAACTTGGAGAAAATAGATGTTATGACAGGAAGTTATTTGATTATCCCAGTAGCATTTTAGTAAGGAATAATGATTCCTTATTTATCCCCTTTATATCAGTTTGCAGATGTTCTTATAAAAAGGAGCAGAAAATGAAATGCGATGTTTTGTAGGCATATACTTACCCCCATAACAATAGACATCTGAGGGCTCTTTTGAAATTTTTGACTTTAATGTAAAACACTTACTCCATCTACTGGCAGTGAGTCACCAGCGCCAACATGTGAACAAGACTAATGAGTAATATAAAAACAAACAAAAAAAACAATAATAAAAAAAAAAAACTAAGTGGTGAAACATTTTTTATTTTTGTAGCAATCTGGTAGAAAACATGAAAATTAGCTGTTACTACAGTTTGAGCGCATCCTGAAGAATAAAATGCTATTTTCCCTTAAAAAACTGACTCCATTCAAAGGCAGGGACACGAAGCCTTGAACATGTCTTGTCTTTGAAGTGCTGTTGATGCATATTATATCTCATTAGTCAACTTGATAGACTGCTTTTAATATGCAAATTGAACAGCTCGTTTCGTTTAACATAGTCTCTCTCTCTCTCTCAATATATCTCACATGCACAACCATGAAAAGTATTTCGAGATTCCGTTTCAAAATCACAATATGTTTATATGTGAAGGAGTACTTCTCGGCTGGTGGCCAGGGTCAAAAAATAAAAACATTGACTAAAAGATGTTTGGGAGCAATCGGTAGGGAACCAGCGTGGTATAACCATTCCAGTCTTTACCGTATTTACTACTACAGCGATGCTCATCCCGAATGCAGCGGTGCACAAGTAGGATGGTCATGTACACTATGTAAAAATAGGGAAGTAAATGCTGCCCACCACAGGCCAAACAGTATGCAAGCGAGCCCATCAGGTCTCCTGTGTAGTTCATGTGACGAGATACCCCCCAAAACCCAGAGGTCATGAGTTTGCTCTTATGAATGGCTCCATCAGCAGAGCGGTAGGAGCACTCGATGAAGGTGGGCTTCTTTCCCCAAATTTTGCAGTTGCCCTCTGTACGACGAAAAAGGTCTTTCTGGTGGTTGGTTGAGCGGAAGATATAGTAGCCCACCAGACCCAGTATAAGGATGCTTGTCGCATGGGGCGTCGAAAGCTGGACCGGGTTGTAGACAAGGTAGAGACCCTACAATAAAAGAGGAATGTCACACATGAAAGGTGTGTTTTTTTATATTTTTTGTTTGATTCCAAAACATTTGGCTTAATGTTCTCCTTTTAGTGTTATTTATTTATTTTACAATTTTTAGTATTTAAGTTTAATATCAATTAAAAGGCTACAATTACATAAACCTACCAAATAATAGAATCATTTAATGATTAGAAAAACTCCCCTCCAATATAAGATAAATACATCTTCAAACATAAACCTGAATAAATAATAATAATACACTCTGAACACTAGGCATTTGAAAATATGCTTTGTGTCGAAACTAGAAATTAAACAATGAATGCATTGTAAAATTCTGTGATTATTTAAAAGCTAACTCAAATCAGCCTCTGCAAACAGACCTGAAGTGTGTAAAGGAAAGGAAGCCAAACACAATCTCCCCAGCCCAGATACCAGCCGAAGTGATCATGACAGATGTCTATGGTCTTCAAGTACCATGCTTCATTCCAGAAGAAGTCCAGCACATAGATGGCCTTTAAAAACAAGAAAAAAATATGAAAATGACAGGAAAACAGTGAAAAACAAGTGAATTCATTCCCAATCTATAATAAATTGTGAACATTAATTGTAATTTTATACACCATATATAATATTTTGTAGACATCGAAATACTCAAGTTTTAAAAGGGTTTAAAGTAAACCAGTGTCACCATTGACTTAAATGATAAAAACACAATCACGTGCAGTCTCCCGCTCTGCACATATGATGTATAAACTTCTGTATCATGAAACGCTTTTAATTTTTTCCTCACTCAAATGGTTATTGGTCGATTCCCAAAAAGAGAGTGGGTGTGACACTTGCTTTTCAAAACAAACATTGGTTTATCATCTTTTATTAAACGCCGACCAATGCAATGTTCTTTTCTACTGGTCTCCAGTGCCTTTAATATTGAGAGAAAGGAATTTTTTCCATCACAATTCTAAATTGTTTTAGGCTGCCATCTAGTGACAGACCTGCAACACGTTGACGAGGATCATGGAGTTGGTCACATAACCGTACAGCTCCTGCTGTTTGGCAGCATAGGATAAGTTTATCAGGGTCCACGCTACAATCCCTGGCCGGCCGTTAAAGAAAAGCTTGAAGTCGAACCATTTCCCAATACGAGGATTGAACTCAATTCCCATCATATAGTTGTAGAAGATGTTTCCAGTGAATTTACTGCAAATCAAATAAAACAGATAGTTGGTAACACAGTAAAATGGGGAATGCAGAATCATTAGGGTGTGATTTAGTTATCTTTGCACAAATAATTAAATAAACTCAAGCTGACCAAACGTAGCCTCCTCTAAAGCATTTAGTTTTTGATTTCTCACCAGTCTTCTGGGTTGGTAGGGAACAGATACGCCTTAATGAAAGCAAACGTGGACACAGCGTAGCCCAGGATGTTGGTGCACCACAGCAGAGGGATCCAGTGGTCAATGATGATGGTTGGAGAAAACCAATGGAAGTAGTGAGAATTAGCGAGCCATAAAGCATGAGTGATGATCCAGCACTGCAGACCATTGACCTCATACTTGTTAATCAGACCTGAGAAAGAGCAACATTTATGTGATTACAATTCTGCTCAAATTTAGAATTTTGGAGTATTTTTGTGAGTTTACTGGTAAAGGACTGTGATTGTAGTACTTGGCATGAAGAACGAGGGGTTGGGCATACACTGCACATACACTGCTATGGTTATGTGGAGTATGGTTATGTACATTTATTGTTATGTGGAGCAGAGGAAGTTACATAAAAGCACTTTGTCATTGGAAATAAAAAATACATCACCATCCATACATTTTGATTGTGAAATTTTACATGGAAAAGTATAGGTATAATTCTCAGCTTGAAATTTAGACACATTTAGATTTGTTCCATGAATATTTAAAACTGCTGGCCAGATCTTTGAATAGAAAATTCAGTACACGCCCCTTAAAACCAGCTATTTTGAAGCATTTTTCAACCTAAAAAAAATCCAAAAATTGTCATTTTCTCGAAAAACTGGTGTGCCTATTAGTAGAACTTAATATACATAAAAAATTAAATAAACAACATTTGCCAAATATAATTTGACAAAGTACAAAGCATAGGAGTTTTTTCACTGCTTATCTTGTACTTTTATTTTAGAACAGACTTTCAAATAGAAAAAAAATCACATTGAATGGGGTGAGGCAAAAGTTTTAGCCTCAAGCGAAAGTAAGTTTCAGATTTGATTTTTTACAACAGATTGTCAAGAGCGGATTTAAAGACTATCTGCAAATGACAATAATTGTCAAAAAAATATCAACACTTACACATAAGCCACTGATATGTCAAGACAGCTAACAGTTAAACCATTTCAATGAACTCTGCTGTACATCAGATGATTTATTGTTTATCATGCTCCGAACTCTTCCCTCCAAACAGTGAACGTCTGCTTTCAGTTACCTGCAGCTGGGACCAACTCTTTGAAAAGATCAGAGGTGCATGTACTGGCATTAATCATTTCTTCATTTCAGTTCTTAAGTTTGATTTCTGAACAAACTTCTAACTTGTTCTTTAACTGAGCACTTTCAAATTACTTATGTGTATAAAAGGCCTATGTATATCTACGTGCTTTCTAATCTTACTCTCGTCTGTGAAGAGCAATTTCAGTAATATTGTACTTCAATGGGATTTACATCTTGAAAAGAGATTATTGTGGCAGATACCTGCAAGACACTCGAAAACAACGGGTTTTCTCTACCTGCTGGTGTGAGTGCACCATCCTGAACCCCTCCCACATAGCCTGGGAGGATCTTGTGCAGAAAATCTGGAACGCCCATGTACAGCACCACCTAAAGGAGACACAACAATATAAATCCACAAGAATCAAATCTTTATGTCTTTCCTCTCAAATCCACAGACCTGAAACGTGACCCAGGCTGCGTAGATCTTGGCAGCAGCCCATGAGAAGGAAGGAGCCTTGTTCCAAATGGAGAGCAGGGTGGCATCTCCATTGTAGAGATCCAATAGAGGATGGGTGATGGAACACTGGTACTGATCACATGCCATGATGAAGAAAAACACAATGAACGGGGCAAAGCACAGCAGCAGGACGACACTCATCAGAGAGAACCAATCCACCTCCCTGCAGAGAAGAGTCTTTTTAGTAGCTGTGAGCAACAACAAAGAATGGAACCGAACTGAAAAGAAAATAATTTAAAAGCGTAGTGTGATTTTATTTTAAAGTCAGAATTGCATTATATGATCCATGTATACCAGTTTGAAATTCTGAATTCTTTCATATTATCTCTCTCAAAAAATAACATAACATAGTTTACATCACTCCATTTACTGTCACAATATTAAAAGCTGTGAGTTGATATCTCACAAGCCTGAATAATTAGGAATAAAACATGAGAATTTATAATCAACAAATCTCACTTTGTGAATTAAAAATAGCACAGTTATATCACGCAAATAAAATTTTATGAGTCGAAATTGTGACCTTATTAAATCAGACTCTGGCAATGACAATTCAGTCTTCCAGTGAAATTTGTTTATTTCATTCATTCATCTTCTATCCCACTTATTCACGGGGGTCTGCTGGTCCAGCTCACTTCAGGCAAGAGGTGGGGGTACACCCTGGACAAGCCACCAGTCCATTGCAGAAATGTTTTTATTTATATCATTGAATTTGGACTTGAATAACATTTCTGAGTGTGTCAAATCAGATTTTAGGAAATTGAAAATGTATATTTTATTCTGATGTTAGAAATATGAAATATTTTAGATATATTCTACAAAATTATGACTTTATGAGTTACGTTTGTGAATTTGTCACGCAATTCTGATCGGAATTTAGAAAATCAGATTATAAAAATCTCACTTAAGAGCTATCCCTTAATTGTGAAAGTGTGACCTTTTAAATTAAACTTCTGTTATCGGACAAAACACTGCTGCACAAATACATATATTTTTGACATCTTTCCTGAAATTTTGTCTGAAATTATCATAAAACAAACAACTATACTTTTAGTATTAAAGTTTTGCTGTGTCCAATGGTAATTGTCTTACCATGCTCTTCCCCACTGCACCGGATCCTTTAGTTGGTTCTTCATCCCAGCTTGATGTGTTCCATTTGCATCACCTTTTTGTCTCTTTCTTACCTTGTTGTCCGCCATTATGGTTGTCTGAAAGAGTGTAAATGAATTTTGGAGTAAGTGAATAAGAATAACCCTTAGGACTGCAAATCTAACTGTACAATAAGCGGAGAACAAAGTTCACAACAGATAAAAGATAACACAGTCATGATCTTGGTTTTAAATATGAGCTAACTATGATAGGAGAGGTTGATAGAACCGTTTGTGGTTCCTGTTCATGGTGATTGTTTCAGTCAGGAAAAGCAATACTTGGTTTAGGGAGATGAAGTACATATGCAGTTATCGCTTTAGCTGATATGAGGTAGTAAACTGTTTGCTTACGTTATGCAAGCAAAGAAAGCTGCTCTGCACTGCAAACACGACTTTTATTAAATTGCAACATGTGAATAATGTCAATCCTGCATTGCAGTGGAAAAGTAATCTTCTATAATAGTAACAAAATATTTTATAACCTATTGTCTTTTTAATTTATTAAATAGAACAGGAAGTTCAACACAAACAAGAAGTTACATCACAAGCTCTGTAAATGAAGTTGCTGAGAAGCATTTGCCCGCTTTTCTGCTTTGGACAGAAAAAGGAAGACCCTCTCTTTTCTTTCCCTCCAGCTCCTTTGTCTCTTTCTCTTTCCTTAATGCAGCATTGTGTTTGGCTGATAGAATCTCCAATGTTTTAAGTTAAATAAAGACGTGTTTTCTGTTGAATGTTCTTAAACCTTGCTTCCAGAGTCTTCTGTGATGGCTTATGAATCAATACTCAGTAACAGTTCCTAATTAGTAATGCAGATTTTGCATAGTATATGTGGGAGTTTAAGGCGGTGAGAATTTTAATTCTTCTTTTGAATTGACTTGAACGTACCACTAAACTGGCTTACTAATCAGTATTGAAGTGCACCATTTTTGAATGGACCCCTAGACAATGGGTCCGCAAACACAAAAATGTGGCTGTGGCCAACATTTCCACCAGCCCTAGCCTCTGTCGTAAAAGTAGTAATATGCAGCCTGCCAGCACTGTTGACCACAGGTTGAAAAACACTCAAACAAATCCCTATTTTATATCTCAATAGAGGATGGCAGAATTTTAGGGCACAGGAATTATGCCGTTTGACTTAATCTTTACAATCAATTATTCAAAATACATCAAATATTTACTGAAATTTAAAAAGGACACTACAAACAGTGTTTTTTTTATTTTAAAGATGATTTAAAAAATGTATCGTTTTTAAAAAATTGTTTTCGATTGATCCAATCCTGGTCTATTGCAAAGTTTTGGACTAAAAGATTAAATTTATAAACAACATGCCAGATAGAATAGGTGCATTAAAATAAAATAGAGTACATTTTGAGTTTATGCATAGTTGATTAATTTGATTCATTACAATCAAATTATGTATGTATTATTTACAGTCAAGTTGAAACTGTATTACAAATTGCAAAAATAATTAAATAAATGATATACAACAAGGGTAGGGTAGAGATTAAAACTATTTAAATAATAAAATAACAACACAAGGGACTAACAGTTAGGCAATGCATGCACATAGTCGTGTTTCATGACAAGAAACGTCAACAAGACCTTGACACATAAGCGTCTTACTTCTATCAAAATAAAGGACCTTTGAGTTTAGTCCCAAAGTGAAATACATCTCTAACACCGACACAATGTGCCAAACTAAGATTTCGGACTTCAAAGAGACAATTATTTACTGCTTTACCTGCCATGCTTCTGAAAGATACTGACAATTACGTATTTTGGACTGTAAGCTAATACTACATTAAACAACTCTGAATTTCAAAAATAGAGCTATTCCAAAAGATGTGTAACGTTAATTGTGTTTATAGCTTAACTGAGATATTTTGGACGAGATGTGCTCGTATTACTCCGTAAGACTTATCTGTTTCTGTCCCTTATTATAACTTTAAACATTACATTACACTTAAATGTCAATTAAAACAAACAACTGATTGTTGCTTACAGTTGTGGGGTGATGCTGTGCCTCCTCGAGTCCCACAGATGTTGATCACTGTGATGAAACCGTGAATGGTAATTTGGGAGTCTCCTCCGATTGCTGATCCCGCCTCAATTGATGATGTAACAACCACGATCCAATCAGAGAGACAAAATACGAAACCCACAGCTTTGTGATTGGACAATCGAGACCTGAAGCCACAAGCGCCTCATGAGCTCAGCCCTTCAGCGCTCACTCTTCAAGGACAATATTATAGCACCGTATTTACGCAGAAAATGACTAATTTATATGAGATGCTTTTGAGAACTTTACTTTGATTATTGTATATCCAAGAATATCTGAATACAGCACAGTTTATTCAAGAAAAAAACTCTGTAGTATTTTTATTGTTACAAATACATTAGACAATCCTATGAATTTACACGGCAATGATTATCTCAACAATTATTTAACGACAATTAAAACAATTTTTTCGACAATTCAGGCGAAACCTCTGGGCTTTCAACTGTTCTCTAACGGCTAATTTTTAATTTGAAGTACACGATCTTTAAGCATGCGGAAAATTTCGAAATCGAAATTGTACATTCATTACATGCAAATCTGATCTAATAAATCAAAATTGTGAGTTTATTTTAACGCATTGCTGACCTTACATTTTATTTATAGTATACATTTATAGTATACAGCTCTGACTTATTCACCCCTGAATTTACATTGAGATTCTATTGACATGCAAACAATTTTGACTTTATTAAATGAAAATACGAGTTTGTATCACAAAATCTGACGCAAGTCATCAACAAATATGAGTTTATATCACAATTATCTGACTTTATTGGACTGTTATAATTTGTATGCTTGAAACTGAAAGGTTCAAATTTTCTGACCAGACCACCAAATTCTAACTTTGTGAATAGTTCGAGTTTATTTTCTCGCATTTTAGGAAACACAATTCAAGTTGAGAAAAAAAAAAAAAAAAACAAACAAACAAACAAACAAAAAAAAAACATTTTATTTTCTCTTATGGCTATGACTTTTATTTTGAAAAACAAGATTTTTAAGCCTAGCGGAAATGAACCTATGGTGAAAGTTTTGATTGGCGTAGTGTTGTTAGGGCGTGAGAGTTGTCTAGTGCGAGGCTGTTTTGACACTTTTAGGTTTCTGACAAGTGACAAGTTTGTTTAACTGTGAAAATGGGACGCAAGGTAACATTGGCTACGTGTTCTTTGAATCAATGGGCGTTGGATTTTGACGGCAACTTGTCAAGAATCCTTAAAAGTAAGACTTTTAAGTTTACAAGCAACTTTTCCCAGCAGCAGCAAAGTGACCTTTCACACGTACTGTACTGTTCTCCAAAACAGGTGTTGAGGTTGCCAAACAGAAAGGAGCCAAGTACAGAGACTGGGACCAGAGCTAGAAATCTGGTAATAGTTTTACTACCAGTCTGGTGACACGAATATGTTTGCTGTTGTGTTTACCAAGAAACT